>CM076581.1:876056961-876538082 GCA_034641835.2 Pinus albicaulis | reverse complement strand
TTTTGGTTCTTTTGTCAAAATTTATGAGCTTGTTAGGAAATACAAAATTGACAATGGTTGTATCTTAAATTTGTGGAAAATAATTTGAAATGAAACCTTTTTTTTTGGATTTATTTACCTTGGTCTGAGCAAATTATTTTTGGTTGCAAACTCCTTTTCATTTTCATACAGTATTGGCCTTGTGGAATACATTTGATTGTGTGGTCTTGTTAGATCTACAACATTTGTAGTTGTTTAGTCTTATGGCCGAGGTGCACTTTTATTATGGAAATAGTTGATGCAATATTATCATTTAATCCTTACTTCAGGGTAGCATGTTGAGAAGTTTCTTGTGAAACATTTGGTATTCAAAATGACACTTGATCCTATACAGCATCATGCACTTGACTTCAAAATTCATATTGAAAGTGTGCCAGACAATTCTTGCAAAATTTCAAATATTTATGTTGTTTTAAACCATTATCTTTTTCATGTATTGGATGCTGAAAATGTGAAAAAGACTTTGGTATGAAACCAACTGGTGAATAATTTCCAGCAAGACAACCACTTCCAAGACATGATTTAGAAGTAGAACATATGTACTTATGAAGCATAGAAATATATCCTTGATGCATTGTCAATGTTTGGCTAGGGTTATTTTTGGAGAAAATAACTCCTTATTCCTAGAATAGTGATCTTCAATACAAGTAAATTCCAGAGAAGAGAGATCATCGTGTGACGCAACAAAACTGAAATTGGACCCCTAAGGAGAGTTGTGTGTCTACAATCGCTCTGTCGGCATTTTCCCTTGGTTTACCCCGTTCTTTTCCTCCAGCCTGAGTCTTAATTGACTTCTTCTTTCTTCGGGTTTATTTATCAAATTCGTAGAATTTGATAAATAAATACTATCCACAATGGTTGGACTTTAATTTATATTCCCGACTTTATATTATCTCTAATCCTTATAACCAATGTTTAACTTTCAATACTTTGTATTTATACTCCACGTTTCTTTTTAAATAATAACTTGTAATGAACTTTCGGCTCTATATTTCACCACCCAGCCTTACAACAATCACGGTCCAGACTTATGCTAATTATCCGCCAATCGTTTAATTAAACAATTTCATTATACTCCGGCCCCACCTATATATATCAATAACCAATCAAACACTCGTATCGTACCTAGCTATCCTCCGCACACCTTAGTTAACCTCCGGGCAAGTTCAACGTGCGACCACCATCCGATGGCCCTTCTCCAAATCAACGACTCTTGGCAATTTCGCTCGGCTTCCAACGTCGGGCTTTAACATGCGATGGCGCGGGTTAAACGGTGGTTTTCCGGGGGTCACTTCGCCACATGTCGCATTCCCTATGGAATCGCTCGCGAATAGGAAATACCACCTACTCCGCAAAAGTGGTGCGATATGGGCAACCCGCTTTTGTGATTCCGCTCGTGGTTTTGGTAGAGGGCTTGACCACGGGTGCAAGTCTGGTTCCGCTATCCTTTTGTTTGTTAACTCATGTCCAATCCTCGGGTCAGGTTCCGAAAGCACAATAATTTTGTCTCTTTATTAAGCGGGATTTTTATATTTGAACAGTTTTCACGACCCCGGTTCTCTACACAGACCTCGCCTTCGGGTGGGGTGAGTTCACAGGGTTATCCAAAAATTTACGGGAATTCAAAGACAGAAGAATGGAATTATCAGTACCCAATCACCTCACAGTTAAACAATTCTTCACAATTAGCAGTTCGAGATAATTCAATGGCAACTAAGCTTGGAAATCATTTAACTGGAACAATTGTTCACACACAGAGGTTTATTGCAGAAATCCCCTCTCTACTCTCCTCTTCCCTCTCTACTTTTATTCATCTGAGGAATTACAATTTATATACATAACATATGGCTCTTCGGTTCCTCTGAGAGGATCATTCTAGAAATCAAAAGGTCTAATTATAATAATTCAACTAACTGAAACAGTTCGACTCCTACAACTCTAACTAGTCTAAGTAATACAGTCAGCTGAGGTATTGACACCTAGCTGTTACAACTCAAATTTTTTCGAACCCTCCTAGCCACAACATGTGGACAAAACCTCCTACATTGTTGGCTAGTGCCTAATGCCCCTGCATCATCGTGTGACATAAACCTATTAACAAAAGTGAATTCCTTGAATTTCACCAAATATTTTCTTTGAATTCCTTGCTTTTAAAAGCCAATGATATCCCTTATTGTGTTAATGTTACGAAAATTCCTTGTCCTAGTGCCTCACACTCTACTATGAATGTTTTACCAAAAGTAGGTGCAACCGATGTTGGTGTAGAATACATGGTATCCATTGAAAGAGAGAATGCCAAATTAGCCTCATCATTCCATATAAATGATATTTTCTTCAAGAGATATGTGAGTGGACTTGAAATGCATGCATAATTCTTAACAAATGATCAATAATATCATGTAAGTCTAAAAAATCTTCTAAGAACCTTGATTTTGTTAGGAATAGGTCATTTTGTAATAGCTTGCATCTTTTGAGGCTCCAACTTCACTCCTTCCTTTAAAAAAATATGAACCAAATACTCGAATTCTTATTTCCCAAAAGCACATTTGGATATTTTACATAAAAATGATTGTTCTCAATAATTTATATAACTTTTCCACATGTTTACTAGTGTGGTATTCCCATGATTTATTATAAATATGTGTATTATCAAAGAAAACCAACACAAATTTTATAATATGGGATCAAACAAAATTGTTCTTAAGTCGAGCCCGTCGGACTTCAAACGGCGATAAACCATAATTCAAACAAAATTCGCGTTCCAAAATAGCCTGCTGACGTCGGCCAATTTTGTGACGCGAAAACCAAATGAATTCCGCCCTAATCTTTTTCGGGTCCGAAGTTGGGCTGGCGTACGGAGGGAGAGTTGTGACGCGAATTTCTTATCAAATTCGCCCTAATATTTTTCGGGTCCGGATTTCCACTGCGCGAGTGGCCCAAAAAAAGATCCACTCCAATCAATTTCTGCCACGTGTCCTCAATAAAAACTTGCCCTGCTCCCGGCTACGGGTGCATTCGATGGCGTTTAAGGCGATGGGACATGGATATGGCAATTTCATATCAATCGCATTAACATTTAACGTTGTTCAATTAAGTTTTCACATCAAATCCGCATTAATTAATTTTTAACACTGTTCAAGATCGGCCTCCACTCCTCGATTCCGCACGCTCCAATATGATCCGGCCTTCGGCTCTCATTATTAATGATCAGAGATTAATTATGACGGGCGTCCTTTGATTGCATTACAGTCGGGTCGAGAAAATGGCTTTTAGCTATGGTTTTTCAGACGAGCCGGTTGCTGGATTACACTGCCTGCTAACTGTGACGATAAGGAGAAGTGGCCAGCTGAACTGCTGCCTAGACCTTGCAGCATATTTGCATTTCTCTCGGTTCTGTCTCTGTCTGTCTTCCTCTGTTAATTGGAATTCTGCTTCTCCGTCTCCTCTTGTGCCCACTGCGCCTGAGACTGCACCCATGCCTCGCGTGCGTCATAGGATGCGTTGTCGCAGGGGAGCACTAGAGGTCAACCACTGCGGGCTCCCTCCAGCCCCTCAATAGAGTCGACTTCCGGCCAGTCCAGTGATTATTACGCAAGTCAATATCCAAATACTAGGAGTGGGCGGGGTTGGGTTGTAGGATCTGGCCACCGTATGGATTCCCCTGCTCCTCGCTTCCCCACCGCTAGTTCACCTTCTCCCACGACGCGCACTGCGCAATTTTCCTTTAATTTCTCTCTCAACCGCCCGCGAATCACGGCTTTAGTCACTGTGGTCTTCTGCGAGGAGGCCCAAACGGAGGAAGAATGCACCCGTCCGGCGGGTCTGAGCTCGGAAAAAGCCGGCCAGCATTCGGGCCTTCAGGAGGGGAGCCGTGGCATGCATGTGGAGGTAGCACCTAGCGATCCTGGACCTTCCGAAGGATGGTGCCGAATCGTGGAGGAACCAACGGAGGAGTAGTTTGGTTAATTTGTTTTTCTTGCTTAGCAGGCCCACTTAATTGGGCTGCTTTTAGTTAATTTTACTGTGCTGGACCTTTAAGTAATATTTTTGAATTCTGTAAATTAAACGTTCAAGACTGGTTTCCCCGTATGAGGGCGGTCTTCTTAATTTTTTGATTTTTTGATGACAAATTTGCCATGAGTATGGCCAGGCAATGTTTTTGACTTCGGTGTAATTTTATTCGCAATGTTAATAGATTATCTTTACTTTGAATTCTCACATGATTAGCATTTTTCTTGATCTGTTTAAGGATTTTGGGTACTTTAATTTGTATTTGGAACAATGGACGTCGGTACTCTATCTGGCCTTTTACTGTTCTACATCTTGCTATTTCACTTTCTTATAGATGCCTCGGGCATATTTGGATGCTTTCTCAGTTATTCGATAATCTCCATGTGTTGTTTTACTTCATATATTATATTCAAAACAACGTTTTTTCTCTTGTGAAAAAAAAAATGATTAATGTTTATCACTCTGCCTTCAAAACTAGCGATGCTGGTCTATGTTGCTGGTTTATTGATATGGTCCGATGGTCTTTTTATATTTTGGACATATCACACTCCTCACATGATTAGCGTTTTTCTCTGTTCAAGGATTTTGGGTACTTTAATTTGTATTTGGAACAATGGACGTCGGTACTCTATCTGTTGCTTTACTATTCTACATACTGCTATTTCACTTTCTTATAGATACCTCGGGCATATTTGGATGCTTTCTCATATTTTTCGATAATCTCCATGTGGACCGTTACTGGGTTTTATATCAAGTCCCTGTATGTGACATGGGGTATTTTTCTATCACTGTCTGGGGTGGGACTTCCACTTTTCTGGATGGATATTTGGGTTCCAATCTTCGGATGTGAAAATGTAATGACTTCATGGACTATTTTACTTCATATAATATATTCAAAACAACGTTTTTTCTCTTGTGAAAAAAAAAATGATTAATGTTTATCACTCTGCCTTCAAAACTAGCGATGCTGGTCTATGTTGCTGGTTTATTGATATGGTCTGATGGTCTTTTATATTTTGGACATATAACACTCCTCACATGATTAGCGTTTTTCTCTGTTGCGGGATTTTGGGTACTTTAATTTGTATTTGGAACAATGGACGTCGGTACTCTATCTGTTGCTTTACTATTCTACATACTGCTATTTCACTTTCTTATAAATGCCTCGGGCATATTTGGATGCTTTCTCAGATTGTCGATAATCTCCATGTGGACCGTTACTGGGTTTTATATCATGTCCCTGTATGTGACATGGGGTATTTTTCTATCCTTGTCTGGGGTGGGACTTCCACTTTTCTGGATGGATATTTGGGTTCCAATCTTCAGATGTGAAAATGTAATGACTTCATGGACTGTTTTACTTCATATAATATATTCAAAACAACGGTTTTTCTCTTGTGAAAAAAAAAATGATTAATGTTTATCACTCTGCCTTCAAAACTAGCGATGCTGGTCTATGTTGCTGGTTTATTGATATGGTCTGATGGTCTTTTTATATTTTGGACATATCACACTCCTCACATGATTAGCGTTTTTCTCTGTTCAAGGATTTTGGGTACTTTAATTTGTATTTGGAACAATGGACGTCGGTACTCTATCTTTTGTTTTAGTATTCTACATACTGCTATTTCACTTTCTTATAGATGCCTCGGGCATATTTGGATGCTTTCTCAGATTTGTCGATAATCTCCATGTGGACCGTTACTGGGTTTTATATCAAGTCCCTGTATGTGACATGGGGTATTTTTCTATCAATGTCTAGGGTGGGACTTCCACTTTTCTGGATGGATATTTGGGTTCCAATCTTCAGATGTGAAAATGTAATAACTTCATGGACTGTTTTACTTCATATAATATATTCAAAACATCGTTTTTTCTCTTGTGAAAAAAAAATGATTAATGTTTATCACTCTGCCTTCAAAACTAGCGATGCTGGTCTATGTTGCTGGTTTATTGATATGGTCTGATGGTCTTTTTATATTTTTGACATATCACACTCCTCACATGATTAGCATTTTTCTCTGTTCAAGGATTTTGGGTACTTTAATTTGTATTTGGAACAATGGACGTCAGTACTCTATCTGTTGCTTTACTATTCTACATACTGCTATTTCACTTTCTTATAGATGCCTCGGGCATATTTGGATGCTTTCTCAGATTGCCGATAATCTCCATGTGGACCGTTACTGGGTTTTATATCAAGTCCCTGTATGTGACATGGGGTATTTTTCTATCACTGTCTGGGGTGGGACTTCCACTTTTCTGGATGGATATTTGGGTTCCAATCTTGAGATGTGAAAATGTAATGACTTCATGGACTGTTTTACTTCATATAATATATTCAAAACAACGTTTTTTCTCTTGTGAAAAAAAAATGATTAATGTTTATCACTCTGCCTTCAAAACTAGAGATGCTGGTCTATGTTGCTGGTTTATTGATATGGTCTGATGGTCTTTTTATATTTTGGACATATCACACTCCTCACATCATTAGCGTTTTTCTCTGTTCAAGGATTTTAGGTACTTTAATTTGTATTTGGAACAATGGACGTCGGTACTCTATCTGTTGTTTTACTATTCTACATACTGCTATTTCACTTTCTTATAGATGCCTCAGGCATATTTGGATGCTTTCTCAGATTTGTCAATAATCTCCATGTGGACCGTTACTCGGTTTTATATCAAGTCCCTGTATGTGACATGGGGTATTTTGCTATCACTGTCTGGGGTGGGACTTCCACTTTTCTGGATGGATATTTGGGTTCCAATCTTCAGATGTGAAAATGTAATAACTTCATGGACTGTTTTACTTCATATAATATATTCAAAGCAGTGTTTTTTCTCTTGTGAAAAAAAAATGATTAATGTTTATCACTCTGCCTTCAAAACTAGCGATGCTGGTCTATGTTGCTGATTTATTGATATGGTTTGATGGTCTTTTTATATTTTGGACATATCACACTCCTCACATGATTAGCGTTTTCTCTGTTCAAGGATTTTGGGTACTTTAATTTGTATTTGGAACAATGGACGTCGGTACTCTATCTGTTGCTTTACTATTCTACATACTGCTATTTCACTTTCTTATAGATTCCTCGGGCATATTTGGATGCTTTCTCAGATTGTCGATAATCTCCATGTGGACCGTTACTGGGTTTTATATCATGTCCCTGTATGTGACATAGGGTATTTTTCTATCATTGTCTGGGGTGGGACTTCCACTTTTCTGGATGGATATTTGGGTTCCAATCTTCAGATGTGAAAATGTAATGACTTCATGGACTGTTTTACTTCGTATAATATATTCAAAACAGCGTTTCTCGTCTTTTAAAGTTTCATTTTTTTTTTAAAAATTGAACCCGCCGTTGGTATACCGACACATTGTAGACGTCGGAATTGCGACAAATCAAAAACGTCGAAAGAGTGACAATATAAAAACGTCGAACCACATTTCGTCGGAATTGCGACAGCTTACAAACGTCGGAAGAGCGACGTCCAAAACGTCGAAAGAGCGACGTTAAAAACGTCGGACCACATTTCGTCGGAATTGCGACATCTTACAAACGTCGGAAGAGAGACGTCCAAAACGTCGAACCACATTGCGTCGGAATTGCGACTGTTTACAAACGTTGGAAGAGCGACGTTCAAAACGTCGGACCACATTTCGTCGAAAGTGCGACCGTTTAGGAACGTCGGAAGCGCGACGGTTCGTGAGACGTCGGAAGAGTGATGCTTGTTCGGAAGCGATGGAGGAAGTGTCGATAGTGCGACACTTTTTAGGTGCGCCGGAACTGCGACAGCATGACAAACCACGTTTTGTCCACCCTCGAACTGTCGCTCTTGCGACGACTATATGTCGAAATAGCGATGAATTGGCCGTCGGAATTTCCGCCAAATTTTCTAGTGACAACATAGTTATAATTGGGCTCTCCATAGTTCAATCGGCCATAGCCCCTTTCAGGTGGGCTTGGGATTCCAGCCACTATGTCCCATTGACGTAGCCATGCCATTTGCAGCTGCTCAGGCCGATTCAGATCATGTCCAGTCTGAAGTTGACAAAGAAAGTAGCCTCATCGAGCGCATTCAACACATCTGCCAACAGGTTCATGATATATTGGACAGAGCCAATGCCAAGTACAAGCAACGCCATGATCAACACCGGGTGCCACACAACTTCCAGGTGGGCGACAAAGTATGGCTAAATTTGTAGACGGAGCGCCTCACTGGACCCCACCGCAAGCTTTGCCCGCTCCGATACGGGCCGTACACCATCACCAAGGCTGTAGGGAACAATGCCTTCGAGCTCAGTATTCCACCATTCCTTGGTCTGCACCCAGTCTTCAATGTGGATCGCCTTCGTCCTTACTTCCCACCTCTACTAGACACCTCGGACATTGCAAAACAACTCACACCAATAGAGTTAAGCCCAGACTGCATGGAAAAGGCCACCACGGATTGCATCATGGACATGAAAATCAAGAACACTCGCCAACAGAAGATCCAACTGTATCGAGTTGTCAAAGCTGGCCAACTCCTGCACCAAGGAAAGTGGTTCACCAGGGACCAAGTTCAGCAGAAATTTCCTCATCTCATGGAGGAACTTAACGCAATGGGGACCATTGCTTCTTAAGGAGGGAGGAATAATCCAGGTGGATATTGGTGGTCACCCACCTATTCCACTTGGGGCCCCACCATTGCCTCTTTCATTTTTTCAGTTTCGGCACAACTTACTATTTTTAGCATTTTTTCGGGTCCTGAACTTCCGGAGCCGTTTTGAGGCCCTAAACGAAGTTTTTTTGGAAAACGGAGAGCAACATGGGTCCATGGATTGATGTTGCTCATTCAAAATTTGTTTTCCTCGGATAGATATTTCTAACGAGGTATGGTACGCATCAAACGGAGATCGTATGCCAAAGTTACGCCCCTGGGTAGTTGAAACACCAATTTACCCAAACGGGGCCCATAGTTTTGGCGCTTCATCTCCTAGGGTTGGGGTTTTGGCTGTTTAGGATTTCCCATTATTTCTAAATAATAAACATGCCCTCGAGTCTCATTGTAACTCATTTCAGAGGCCTGTAGCCGCCACATCTCTTCTCAGAGATAGCTACCAGCGCCCTAGCTATTTTTATTTCCATTATGTCTGTAAGCAAATTTCAGTTCTTTGATATTAATGAAATGAAGTGTTATTTCCACTGCATCTCTGTATTTATGGTTATGTGTTTATTCTTTTGTGTTCCTGTATAAATCCGGATTAGTGGTATCAGAGTGGTCTGCTTTTTCTCGATCCTTCTTTGCATGTCCCCAACGAGGTCGGGGTATAAGGATTTAGGGCTCGATCTGGTGGAACCTTATTAAGATCAGCCTCGCAAACCCCAACGGACGCCCATGGGAGACGAAAAGAAAGATGAGGGAGCAGGAGATCCTATCAAAATATTGCTCGAGGAGGCCCTCGGAAAAAAAAAAGAACGCAATGATGGATAACTTTGCCCAGATCCTTCAACGGTTGCCCACCGGCGGCGCATCTGCATCCAGCAGCCACTCTGGAGGTGCAACTCCTTTTAAGGTACAAGTAAATTTTGACATTCCAATATTTGAGGGTCAAATAGATGCAGATGCTATATATATATGGTTGAATCTATTAGAAGGATATTTCTCGGTTCATGACTTTTCCGACAGGGAGAAGATTATTTTTGCACTCCTCAAAGCTGCCCCCCATGTTAAGGACTGGTGGGAAACCCACTGTGAGAAAAAGGACGACACAAAACCCTCTCTGTTCTCGGTCGTACCCACTTGGAATTCTTTCCGAGACGCCATCAAGGAAAAATACTATCCCGTGGGGAGCTATGAGGACAAGTACATACAATGGACCACGTTGCGACAACAAAGGGATCAAGATGTGCATGATCTGACGAATCTGTTCCATACCCTGCGCACCAAGTTGGGTATCAAAGATTCATAGAAACATCAGGTGCTAAAGTATCGCAGTTTTCTGCACAGATACATTCAATAGGAAATGGAGTTCCTTGACATCTCCTCGCTTGGTACGGCATACCGGTACGCTGCCAAGATTGAGCAGAAATTCAAACAGAAGAAGCGATACTTTGGATCTGCGAATCAAAAGCAAGGGAAAGGTGCTCCCAAACCACAGAACAAAGGACAGAGCCAAGGCATGGCGACTCAAGACAACCTGTCGAAGCCACAAGCAAAGAAAAACACCGCAAGGCCAAAGAAGGACACGGGAAAGTGGTGTGAGTTCCATAAGAGCTCCACTCACAACACAAGTGAGTGTCGGGCCAAGCAGTCGCTGGTCGCTGAGATGCGGGCTCCTGAGTCAGATGCATGCTCCAGCTCTGAATCGGAACCTGACAAGGGGAACGACAAAGGGAAACAGATTATTGACGCAGAGCCCAATGCCACTGTTGCCACTATGAAGATCCAGAAGGAGGAACCAGAAGATCCAGAGGAGGAGGAACGTCTCTTCCACTCCCAGATGTGGGTAAAGGGCTCTTCGGTAAAATTCATTGTCAACAATGGGAGCCAAAAGAACCTCATTTCAGCAGATGCCATAAAGCATTTGGGCTTGCCGACCACAGCTCACCCGCATCCATACACCATCGGGTGGCTTCACCAAGGACGAGATCTTCGCGTCAGCCAGCAGTGTCGCCTTCCCTATAGCATCAAGCCCTTCACGGATGAGGTATTATGTGACGTTGCTCCTATTGATGTTTTTGATGTATTATTAGGACAACCATACTTGTGGAAGCGTCATGCTATGTATGAGTCTCGGCCTCGCGCTGTTATTATTACTTTGGGAAATAAGTTGTACAGGATACCAGAGGTACCACCTCCTGCCGCTATCTCTTTGGTTACTGCAAAACAATGCAGTAAGCTCATTTCCCAAACCAGGAAATTCATTTTCTTGATGATTCGCCCCCAGGGCAAGAAGAAGACTGTGGCCACAACCTCCAGATAGGGCTCCTCTGCACGACAACAACAAATGGATAAGGTTGTGGAGGAGTACGGGACATCTTCACCTCACCCACAGGTGTTCCTCTGCACTGTCAGGTCAAGCACCTAATTGATCTGACCCCAGGTGCGCCGCTACCCAATGGACCGATATATAGGCGCTCTGTTCTGGAGAACAATGAAATCAAGAGGCAGATTCAGGAGCTGCTGCAGAAAGGTCACATCCGACCAAGTTCATCACCTTGAGGGAGCCCAGTTGCGTTGGTACAGAAGAAGGATGGGACGTGGAGACTCTGTATTGACTATCGGGCGCTGAACAAGATCATTGTCCGGAATAGGTACCCGATCCCACGGATTAATGACCTTCTGGACCAACTCAGAGGTGCAAAATATTTCAACAAGATTGAATTGAAGTCGGGGTATCACCAGGTACCGATTGAACCCTGTGATGTGTGGAAGACCGCCTTCAAAGCCAAGGAAGGCCTTTTCAAATGGCTGGTCATGCCTTTCGGGTTGACGAATGCTCCCGCAACCTTCATGAGGATGATGTATGACATGTTGCGGCCATTCACCAACTCATTTGTAGTAGTGTACTTGGATGACATTCTGATCTTCAACCAGACTTGGGAAGAGCACCTTCACCACATCCAACAAGTCCTCCAAACACTACGGCAACACAAGTTGTGTGCCAATTTGGAGAAGTGCACTTTTGGCATGACCCAGGTTCAATATCTGGGATACATTATTGATGAAAGGGGGGTGCATTTTGATCCAGCCAAGATCCAAGTCATTCGGGATTAGCCAGCCCCAACCACTATAACAGAGCTTCACAGCTTTCTGGGTCTTGCTAATTTCTACCGAAGGTTCGTGTTGGGATTCTCTCATATCACTTGGCCCTTGAGTCAAGTCACCAAGGGAGGAGCGAGAGAAAAATTCTTTTGGTCGGAACCTCAACAGAAGGCGTTCAAAGAATTGAAATATCGCCTTTGTTCTGCCCCAGTGCTCACTTTACCAGACTTGCAACAGCCATTTGAGATCGAGACAGATGCCTCTGACTATGCTAATGGGGCAGTTCTTACTCAATAGAGACATCCAGTGGCATATCATAGTGAGACATTGTCTGACACAGTTCGCAAGTATCCCACTTATGACAAAGAAATGTATTCCATTGTGCAAGCTTGTCGACAATGGAAGCATTACATTTTGGGGAAGGAAACAATCATCCACACAAACCACCGGCCCCTGCAGTTCATACAGACACAAGGGAAGTTGCAGAATGATCGCCATCAGAAGTGGTCCACATATCTGCAACAGTTTCATTTGAACATCAAGTACAAAAAGGGTAGCACCAATCATGTTGCAGAGTGCCTCAGCCGACCACCGATCGTGGCGCTTACCACTGTGCTTAACTCTTGTGGGCACGAGACTTCTGATTGGGCGCTTCTCTATGAGAGTGACCCAGAATTCGGACAAACTTACAAGGCACTCTTGGGGGGTACGCAAGTTCCAAATTTTCACCTACAAGACGCACTTTTATGTCACATGGGACACTTTTGTGTTCCTTCAAGCGAGCGTGCCAAGATGATATGGGAAGCACACTACAGTCGAGTCGCTGGGCATTTCGGGGTCGAGAAAACAGTAGCAATCCTGCAGAAGTATTTCTATTGGCCAAACCTTCGAAAGGATGTCGAGAAGCACATCAGATCCTGCATGCTTGTGCCATTGCCAAACCGACCATCAAGAAGCAAGGCCTATATACTCCTCTACCTACCCCTAGTTGACCTTGGGAATCCATCTCCATGGATTACATGTCGGGCCTGCCTTCTACTAAGCAGGGAAATGACTGTGTTTTTGTGGTCATCGACAGATTCTCGAAGATGGCCATTATGGTGGCCTGCAAGAAGAATATCACAGCAGAAGCCATTGCTAAACTCTTCTTTGAACGAGTGTGGGTGCACTTTGGGATCCCACATTCTATCATATCAGATCGGGATAACAGGTTCCTCAGCACATTTTGGTCCAACCTCTGTTCAATGTTGGATACCAAGCTCACCAAGTCCACAGCTTTCCATCCCCAAACAGATGGCCAGACAGAGGTCGTCAACAGAATTTTTGTACACATTCTGTGCATGTACAATTCAAAGCATCCATGCACATGGGACGAGAGCCTCCCCTATGTACAACATAGTTATAATCGGGCTCTCCACAGTTTAATCGGCCATAGCCCCTTTCATGTGGGCTTGGGATTCCAGCCACTATGTCCCATTGACGTAGCCATGCCATTTGCAGCTGCTCAAGCCGATTCAGCTCATGTCCAGTCTGAAGTTGAAAAAGCAAGTAGCCTCATCGAGCGCATTCAACACATCTGCCAACAGGTTCATGATATATTGGACAGAGCCAATGCCAAGTACAAGCAACGCCATGATCAACACCGGGTGCTACACAACTTCCAGGTGGGCGACAAAGTATGGCTACATTTGCAGAAGGAGCACCTCACTGGACCCCACCACAAGCTTCGCCCACTCCAATACGGGCCATACACCATCACCAAGGCTATAGGGAACAATGCCTTCGAGCTCATTGTTCCACCATTCCTTGGTCTGCACCCAGTCTTCAATGTGGATTGCCTTCGTCCTTACTTCCCACCTCTACTGGACACCTCGGACATTGCAGAACAACTCACACCAATAGAGTTAAACCCAGACTGCATGGAACAGGCCACCACAGATTGTATCATGGACATGTAAATCAATAACACTCGCCAACAGAAGATCCAACTGTATCGGGTTGTCAAAGCTGGCCAACTCCTGCACCAAGTAAAGTGGTTCACCAAGGACCAAGTCCAGCAAAAATTTCCTCATCTCATGGAGGAACTTAACGCAATGGGGACCATTGCTTCGTAAGGGGGGAGGAATGATCCAGGTGGATATTGGTGGTCACGCACCTATTCCACTTGGGGCCCCACCATTGTCTCTTTCAGTTTTTCAGTTTCCGCACAACTTACTATTTTTAGTAGTTTTTCGGGTCCTGAACTTCCGGAGCCGTTTTGAGGCCCTAAACGACGTTTTTTGGGAAAACGGAGAGCAACATGGGTCCATGGATTAATGTTTCTCATTGAAAATTTGTAGTCCTCGGATAGATCTTTCTAACGGAGATCGTATGCCAAAGTTACGTCCATGGGAAGTTGAAACACCAATTTACCCAAACGGGGCCCATAGTTTTGGCGCTTCATCTCCTAGGGCTAGGGTTTTGGCTGTTTAGGATTTCCCATTGTTTCTAAATAATAAATAGGCCCTCAAACCTCATTGTAACTCAATTCGGAGGCCTGTAGCCACCACATCTCTTCTCAGAAATAGCTACCAGCGCCCTAGCTAGTTTTATTTCCATTCTGTATGTAAGAAAATTTCAGTTCTTTGATATTAATGAAATGAAGCGTTATTTCCACTGCATCTCTGTATTTATGGTTATGTGTTTATTCTGTTGCGTTCCTGCATAAATCCGAATCACTAAAGTGTCAGAATTTTGACCAAATGTACTAATGGATAAGCCTGGATCTCACTGATCCTAGCAGGGCAGACTCCCTCATCAACTAGGATTCAACACAGTCGGTCGCCCAACTCCATCCTGAATTAGGTTCCCACCCTATGCCGCACCCCCGCAGGTATCTGCACCCGAGGATCAGGTTTGTCACCCTAATCCCTCGCCTCCGTCGTCTCCTCATCAACATCTACACCCGAATTATCCAGTGGGGGTGGAATCATGTCCCCAACAATTGTGTCAATATCTACAAAATATATCGTATACAACAATAATTAGATAATTTCATTAAAAAATTTAATAAAACAAGTTAATGAACGTGTTAGTAAATTTTATTGTAATTAATTAGTTAAGACAATAAAACGAAACTATATTAATTTAAAGAAAACACTAATATTACCCCTGGCATCCGGTGGCTCATCCTGTGTGAAGAGGATGTTGATACACCCTCGCCAATCCAAACCAGCGTATGGACACGACACTATATCAAATGACGATCATCAGCACTGGCTAGAAACTCTAGTGCATCTGCATCTGTACATGCAACATTAGACTACAAGGCTGCAGAACAAAAGTAGGCCTCATCTCCGAAAAGCTCTCAAAAAATAAACAAAATAAATTTGAAGCAAAAGGGAAGGTCAACCTCCCATGTGCTTGAGAATGAAATCTATCTAATGCTGTACAAAACTGCCGAAAAAAAATCGCTGACCATCTCACGAGTCATGGCACTTGGAATAAAGAATCAACATAAAATAAAAGTGGGAAACTAATCCTAAGCCCTTCATTAGTATAGTGTGAAATGGTAGTCACTAGTAGTGAGAGGCACCTCACCTCCTCTGGACCAAATGAAACAATGCGTAACTGACCACCAAACACTCGAAAATCTACATGAGAAAGAATATCGTCCCCAATGTATCTATGGGTGTACGACAACTCACTCCCTGCTGCATAACCGATGGGTACATCTTGGAACTGGGGAAAATCCTTCCCTCTCCTATATAAGCCAGTAATAAAATAGATGTCCTCCGTAGTGGGCTCGTACCACTGGCTAGTACCGACTCAGAAATATTGTCAGTGGGCATCCCACCTGTAGATCAGTTGTCCCAATAACCAACTGTGCCCCTTCAGGGACGTAGCTTCCTCGTAGAACTTGAGGAGGCCTACCTCCCTTAGTATTAACTGGGTGGCTATCGTAATAGGGCGAGGGTATAAAATTCTCTCCCTCTCCCGTGCCTCCCATAGCTAAATCACATTATAACGATCCTCCATATGTTCTTGTTGTTCCCTTTGCCCTCTCTGTTGACATCGCTGAATGATTCACATATTAAATATATTTTTTTATTAAATGAGAAAGGTATTTACAAATATATATATTATATAATTTATATTAAAAAAAAACACTCGGTGCGCCCAAAAAAATAGTAACACATCATTACCAGTGAGTACTTCTTTATCGCGCACCACTCCTGGTGCGCACGAAAAATGTTCGTGCACCACCCCACCGAGAAATATTTTTGTGCAGTGCATTGAACAAACTAACCACCCCGTGGCGGATAGTTTAGTCAATGCACCGCCCAACAACAGTACAAGGTCAAAGGTGCGGTCTTGTAAATGACCACACCATTGACTATGTAATTCTTTCAGGCAGGCGGTGCGTTGACCTAACTATCCGCCTCGGGGTGGTTATTTTGGTCAACGCATCACCCTCCTGACAGTATTACATAATCAACGGTGTGGTCCTATAAACGACTGCACCGCTGTGTTATTTTTTAAATTTAATCGGTGCATGTTTTCTTGGTACTGCACCAGAACTCGGTGCAGTTTCCATTAAAACCGTTCGCGGTTCAGCCTGTAAATTTACAGGCAGCACTGCGAACGATGTGAGCCGAACGGCTCAAATGCTCCGCTCAATTTTTTTTTTTAAATGGTTAATTTTAAGTTAATTTCAAATTTTAATCCGCTAAAAGGTTTACTTATTGAGAAGCAAGTAGATTACCTATACATTTGCGCGTCAAGGAGGCATCTTTGCTGAGGAATTCAAAAAGACAAATTTTCCCACCGTTTTCGAAAATTCGAACTCCACATAATGCGCAATGGACAGCAACAATGCAGGCAATGGGAGCATCGATGGCAGGGTGCCTCATAGAAGAAAAACTCACACTAGTGCTTGAGAGGTATAGAGCACTAAACAAGTAAAAATTAGGTTTTTATGTTCAGTAATTTTTTTTTAAATTAGCCCTTTTTCGGTGCACTCGATTTTGAGATGCATCGAGCGGTTTTATCAATGGTGCACCACACATCGTTACGGTACACTGGATTACGGAGGTGCATCGGGCCAGTTTATATGTAGAGCACTGGTGCACTAGATTATTTAGATGCACCAAGTAGGTTTGTATGCAGAGCACGGTTTCTCAGTGTGCCAATTTGTAGTACGCACCGATGCATTTTGGATAAAATGCACCGATGTGTTTTATGATGAGAAATGGACCGCAAGAAAAAAACATCCACAAAAACCTCCACCCGCCAACCTCCTCTAGTGACCTCTGCTACAAACAGATATCTGGGCTATTTTTATAAGTTCTTCCTAAAAAAACATTCGCTACAAGGTCTTTTCCATGTAGTGGTTGTTTCTTATGTTTCTTAACCATTTGAATATATTTTTTTATTGGTAAAGTCAGTAAATTAAAAATTTGGAAGAAGTTTCATGCATCAATAATTTTTTTGTGGTTATGTTCTTATTTCATCGGTTAAAGTTTAGTTATTTATGCTTTCTTTTGCCCCTTTTTTCAATCCTATTAGATTTGTGCAAACTTAATTTTTTTTTCAGATTTTTGTTCCATATATATATGTATGTACTATATGTAATTGTATTTTTATGTCATTGAAATGCAGATATGGAAAACAATAGTGGCATCTATTACCTGAAAGCAATAAAATCTATTAGAGGAGCAATAAATTTTATTCCTATATTTGAAACAGGTTAGATAGAAAACATGGATTCCATCCTACTTTTGTTGATGAACATTTTCGTGTCTTGAATCAAATGAAATTAGATGTTGAATATTTGTATCATTTGTACCAACGAGAATGTGGAAAAAAAACAAGAAGGGATTGGTTGGAAAGTGTGAAGCATCGTGACCATTATCCTATTGATTTGAATTGGTGTTCCTTCTGTCATTGGTCTAGGTGTGTTTTGGAAGAGGCTAGAATTTAAAAACAGTGTTTTGTTGCACTATTTAAAGTTGAAATTTTTTCCTGAATTTGTTGATGTAAATAGAACCATCCTATATCTCAAATAAAAAATTTTGTTCCACATGTTTTTAATATTGATCTTGGGATTTTTATAGTATCAATATATTGATATGTTTATGTTCATGTATCAATTGTTGATAATGTTTTGATGGTTTATAATGTTTTCATATCAATGTAGCACTACCACAACCAAATATTTAATGTGGTTGATATATTTAATGAATTTTTGTAATTGTTTATTATAATTTATTTATTATTATTATTATTATATGTTAATAAATATTTTTTCATTATTTATTTATTTATTATATTTTATTATTTATTATTTTTAAATGATCAAATATTTTTATTATTAATAAAATATAATAATAATAATATTTTTATTTTTCTAATCAATTAATTATTGAAATTATTTATTAAAATTAAATTATTTTTCTTGTAATTTCTTAAATTAAATATTTATCAAAATAAATTTATTTTTATATTTAATTAATTATTGCATTTATTTAGTGATTAATTTTAATTAAACAATTAATGTAATTATTTATTAATTAATTTCAATTAATTAAATTTTGTAATTATTTATTAATTTTAAATCATTATTGTCATTTTTTTAAATATTAGTATTTAACATATAATAAATTGTAATTATTTGTTTTGTATTTAACAATATCAATATTAATATTAATTATGCTTATCGACGTTCTTCAACCATGTGACCTAATGTGGTTGGGCATGTGATAGATATACGCCTATCAGCATTTATCAACCACATTTATTAAATATGGTTGTGCTAGTTATAAATTTTATTTTTCTTAATATCATCATTCGTTCCTTTAATGTTTTCTTTCTATTTTACTCTTTGGAGACAATATTGTAGCATAACTTATCTTTATGACCAAGAGGTTGATCTTGGATGTTAAATTTACTATTTATGAAGTTGGTGAGTTTTAGGGTTGTTGTATGAGGGAATATGTTATGTTTTATGATATAATATTATATGCTAAACAGTGTTTTTTTTAAGAAGAAAAAAATGTTGGATTTATATTAAAAGAGATAGATCCAGTACATTGATTAGATGGATATATACACCTATATTTGAGTTGTTTTACAAGCCAAAAATAGTCCACATATAATTAATTTAGGAGACAAAACATGTTCTAATACTTCATATCAAATATTCTGGAAAGGAATCCAAAAAATATATAGAAATGTGAGTACAATGGATTTGAAAAAGACACCCCAGACTAATAAAAAAGATATTTAGCAAAGGTGCAAACACATACTAAGGGAAGGGACTTGTTGCAAACCCTCCTCCCTTGTGACATTATCTTCAATATACATGTATCTCATAACCCCGTATACACCATTGAGACCCTCCTTTGATAGGGTGTTTGCCTCCATGTTATCTTCCTGATATATGTGATCAATAGAAATATCCAGGAGGGTCCCCTTGAGATGTTTGATTTGTTCAATCCATCCAGATATGGAAGGGGGATCAAAAATTATATGTCCTTTTATACCTTTAATTATATTTCTTGAGTCACCATAAACATGAAGATTATTTACCTTCTTATCTTTTGCAAACCAAAGTAATCCCCATAAGGATAATATTTTAGCCCTTGTGTTGGTGCTTGGTCCTCCATCCTAGGAAATTTTTTAGTGTAGTCTTTCATTTATCCTAAGCATAGCGTCGCATCCACATATTCCAAGTTGAGGTGCTCCATAAAAAAAAAATTGTAGGAAAGCAAAGTAAAAGTGAATAGAAACGATAGGATAAATATCTTGCTGAGCTGATATCTCTGGGGAAAGTTTACATCCAAGTAATGATCCCGTGGGAAATATTATTTAGGCTTATCAGAATCCCTTTAAATAAAGAGTGATTGCGGGCATTCCAAATATCCCAGAATATGAAGAGAGGAATTTCCTTATATTTGATGTCATTCGTAGCACAAAATATGATGCATTGTTCAATGTTTAGCACCCATCGACCCAAAAAAATGTAAAAATGGTGAAATATGACTCCATATCTGTCTGGTAGTGGGAAATAGATAGAAGATATGTATACATTATTCTGAACCATTTCTGCATAATATACAGAGTTGAGGTCCCGAATATGAGCACTTCAAGAGATTATCCCATGTAATTATTTTATTTTTCCACACCATATAAGTAAAAAATATGATCTTGAGGGTAATGCGCCATTTCCAAATTTTAGGGAACCAAGATGGGGTTTTCAAGTCATAGATATGCTTCATGTAGAACTGATATGAGTCTACCACAATAATCAAATGATTGTGGATTATCCCACTCCAAGTGATATTATCTCCTTGCTTGTTGTGGTAGAGGCCAGCCATTCGAAGGTGTTTAATATATATGTTCCAGTCTTCGGCACATTCTCCCTCAAGTCCCAACACTTTCGGCTCTTTCCAAATTGGGCAGCCTACTTGGAAATTACTCATGACCTAATATAAAAATAAATATAATCTTGAGTGAATGGTATGTAATGTATGCCCATTTATAAATACTTCTTTGTTTACGCCTTTGATGTTATCTGACCCGATCAGAATCTTGTGCCAGTTTCCAAAAGCCCGTGTCATTCTCATTCGCCACTATTGAAGAATTTTAATGAGGATCTGCCATATATTAGATCCCTTTGTTTTGGTGGGTCTTAGATCTCTATACAAAGTGCCAATATTGACTCCCTTCAAATATTTTTATGGATTATGTCTTGCCAGATTC
This sequence comes from Pinus albicaulis, assembly GCA_034641835.2. Classification (NCBI taxonomy): domain Eukaryota; kingdom Viridiplantae; phylum Streptophyta; class Pinopsida; order Pinales; family Pinaceae; genus Pinus; species Pinus albicaulis. Next base: position 876,517,535 of record CM076581.1, on the reverse strand, counting down.
CCTATCCATTTAGAGCTCTCTAGAAAGATTTGATCAACAAAGAGAGGCCAAACAATTTCTGGTCCAAGAAACCCCAACCACCGTATTCCTTTGGTTTAGTCAGAGCGTCCCACCTGCACAGATGTAATTTAGAGTCCACTCTCATGCCAGACCATAGGAATCTAGATATGATAGATGTGGTCTTGGTAGAGATAGCAGAAGGCATCACAAATAAATGTGCAGAGTGTGACAATAATTTGTTGGAGAAAGACCCAAATAAGAATATATCTACCTCCCATTGTGAGCCAATTCTGGGTCATGTATTCAATATCTTCTTGTATTTTTCCACCATGCATTTCCAATCATTATTTTTGTAGTTGTTGGGCTTGTGTCTGAAACTCAGATAAGTGAGACCAACGACAAGGGGGGAAGTTCTTACGCCAAAATTCCAACTATAATATCTATATACAACCTATCACAAGAAGAGAAGAAGAGAAGAAATTTGTTGCCATTTTCTAACATCCCAGAGGCCGCACCATATCATTAAAATATATAATGTAAAGCAGACCATTGTGAACTAGAAATAATTCCAAAATTAAGGATATTGTCAACAAAAATAAATGAGTTATGTTCACATGGGGAGATATGCATAAACCCTGAAAAAGGCCCCAAGACTGTGCCTCCCTGATTTTCAAGCTAAGACCATAAATAACAAGAATAAATAGTCAAGGGGGAAGACAACACCATTGTTGAAGTCTTCTGCCTGCTCAAAAGAAAGAAGTAGGGAAATCGTTCGTTAGAACAACATAACAAACATAAGATATAAAAGCCATAATCCACTCTACATTATGAGATTGTAGACCAATCTTGTTAAGAATGAGTCGGATGTAAGACAAGTCCACACAGTCGTAAGCCTCATGTATATCCAGTTTAATAATAAGAGCCTCCTTCTTTTTTTGTATGAACAATATGAATGCATTCTTGTGCAGTGTCAATGGCATCATGTATCAGGCATTTGTGAAAAAATCCAAATTGTTCCTGGGAGATGTATGTAGAGAGGATATTTATAATGTGTCTTGCAAACACCTTTGAAATCAACTTGTAGGTGATGTTATAGAGGATGATTGGCCAAAAATCCCTAAAGTGATGAGGGGAAGAGGATTTCAGAATAGGCGCTATGAAGGTAGAATTTATAGCACCTGTAATATTTCCCAGAATTTTGGACTCTTCCGCAATCTCTAATATACTTTGTCCCATCAAGACACTGTTACCGATTAAACAGGTAACCACAATGTTATCTACTTTTTTTTGGTAGCATAAAAAGCACCCGATTTTGAAAAGTGGTGATGCAGAATCACCCTTTTTTTTTTGTGCACATTTTTTACACTCTAATATTTTTATTTATGAAGTATGAATATTTTTTTTAAAATGTTAGTGATTTTCATGCTAATTTTGAAACGTATTGATGCAGCATCAACTTTTTTTTTTTAAATACAGGTGATTTTTCTTGTCTTTAATTTTGAAAGCATTTATGTTGATGTTTTGACATCAACCTTTTTTTTTTTTTAGAGTGATGATTTTTCATGTTGTAATAAAACTACGAAACTTAGATAATATATATATATATATATATATATATATATATATATATATATATATATATATATATATATATATATATATATATATATATATATATATAATAATAAAAATGTAAAAAAAAACAAAAATTAACTCGTAAAAATAAAAAAATTTAAACAAAAATAAATTAAAAAATAAAACCAAAAATATTCGAAAATTATATCAAAAGAAATGACAAAATTTGAAAGAAAAAAACACATAATTTAAAGAAAAAAATAACAAAAAATAACCAAAAAATTTTATTAAAAAAAAAAAAAAAAAACATCAAAAACATTTTTTTCTAAATTATTAAAAAAAACTATATAATTAAAAAAAAAAATTAAAATAGAAAATTTAAAAATAATTAAAATTACAAAATTAAAATTTAGATAAAAAAAAATAAAATACAAAAAAGAAAAATTTAAATTTAAAAATTTAAATTAAAAAAATAATAATAAGAAGAAGAAAAAAAATAAAAATTTTAAAATTAACAAAAAAAACAAATTAGAAAAAAAAAACAAAATTTAAAATTGAAAAAGAGAATTAAATTTTTAAAAAAAACTGTCATTAAAAAACAAAAAAATGAAAAAAAACCACGTGCAAATAATTAAAAAACAAATCTCCATAAATTTGTTGTTTTTTTTTTAATGAAACAATTTATAAATTTTAAAAATAAAAAACTAAATAAACTAAATGATTAAAAAATATATATATTAAATTAAAATTTAATAAATTTAATAAATAAATTTTAAATTTTAAAAAATAATTGATCTAAAATATTAAATTCAAAAACACAATTAAAAAAAAACAAAACAAAACAAAACAAATTAAAACCAATTAAATTTAAAATAAAAAATTTGAATTAAAAATAATAATAATAATAATAATAATTAATTTTTTGAAATTAAAAAAAAAAAAAAAAAAAAAAAAAACAAATTAAAAAGAAAAAAGAAAAAAAAAAAAATTAAAAGCAAAAAAAATATTAAAAATTAAAAACAAACTTTAAAAAAAGAAAGAAAGTTACGAATTAAAAAATATTAAAAATTTAAAAAAAATAAAAAATAAATATAAATAAATAAACAAATAAAAATAAAACTAAAAAAAATAATAATAAAAAAATCAAATTAAAAAATAAATAAAAAATAAAAATAAAAATTATTAAAAATAAAAATAAAATAAAATAAAATAAAAGGAATTTTTTTATTGTGGTGGCGCCGCCAATCATCCTCTCGATTCCGGGAATCGCCCTCCCGCCGCCAATCGACCTCTTGCCGCGGGAAGCCGATTCCCGGAATCGCCCTCCCGCCGCGGGCGCCGATTCCCGGAATCGCCCTCCACCGCCACCTGGCGAGAGGCCGATAGGCGGCGCCACCATTATCAAAAAATTCTTTTCTTTTCTTTTCTTTTTTTTTTTAAATTCAAAAAAAATATTTTTTTTTTTTTTTCTAATTTAATTTTTATATTTGAAATTTAATTTGTTTTATTTTTATTTTATTTTTTTTAATTTTATTCATTTTTTTTTGTTTTTATTTTTATTTTTTTCTAAATTTTGTTTTGTTTTTTTTTTATTTAATTGATTTTTTATTTAATTTTTTCATTTTTTTTAATTATTAAATTTTATGTTTAGTTTTTTCATTTAATTTTTTAAAATTTTATAAATTTTGTATTTTTTTTTAATTTATTTGAATTTAATATTTTTTTTTATTATTATTTTTTTAATTACATAAAAAAAAATTATTTTTTTATTTCAATTAAAATTGTGTATTTAAAATCAGATTTTTTTTTAATTAAAATTAATATTTTCAAATTAATTTGTTTTTTATTTTGTTTTTTATTTGATATATATTTTTTAATTTATTTTTTTCAATTTTTCATTTTTTTTAAAGTGATTTTCAAAGTTTTTCAACTTTTTATTTTAACAATTTTTTTTTTCTTTATATTTAAAATTTATTTTTTATTTCAAAATTTATTTGTTTATTCATTTATTTATTAAAATTTAATATTTTTATTTTTTTTTAAATTTAATTTGTTATTTTAATATTAACTTTTTTAAATTTAATAAAATCTAATATATATATTTTTAATTTAAATTCATATATATATATATTATTTTTTATAATTTAAATTTAATTTATTTTTTTAAATTTATTTGTTTTTTTAATATATATATTTTTTAAATTTAATATTTTTATTGTATTTTATTTTTCATTTTTTATTTTTAATTAATTTTTAATTTTTTTACTTTTAATTTAAATAATGTTTTTTTAAATTTAGTTTCTATATTTTATTTTTTATAATTTCTTTCCTTTTTTTTTTTTTAAATTTAATATTTTTATTTTGTTTTTGTTTTTATTTTTTTATTTTTATATATTTTGAAATTTTAATCTTCTTTTTTCTGTTTTTTTTCTTAAATTTTAGGTTTTTTTTTAATGTTTGAATTAAAATTTTTATTTTGTTTTTATTTTTATTTTTTTTATTCCTATATATTTTTAAATTTTAAGTTTTAAAATGTTTTTATTTTTTAAATTTATTTTTTTCTTAAATTTTAGGTTTTTTTTAATGTTTGAATTTTAAAAATTAAAAAATGTTATTTCTATTTTTAAAAATGGCAAAAATATGACACAATTTTTTTTTTGTTATTCCAGCATCAACTCGTTTTGTTTTGACGGTGTTTTTTCCATCCTTTTTTCAAGAAACAATTTTGTTTTTAGCATAATTTATAAAATGTTGAAATTTGACCTTCAAAAAAAACCAAGTGCGTTCTGGAATACACTTTTTTTGTTTTTGGGGTGTTTTTTCATGTTTTTTGAGTCTTTTTGGGCTAGAGTTCTCGTTTTGAGGTCAAGTTACCTATTTCATCGGTAACAGTGTTTCAACTGAAAAAATGTAAAAAGAACTCTACTGCCCATCCATCCAAGCCCAAGAATTTTCCTTTAGCTAATTATTTTAGAACTTGTAATATTTCCTCCAATTGTTCTGGGAGGAAGTGGGTTGCATTTGATGTATTATCGAACATGATTGGATAAATATCAAAGGCCCATATCTGGTCCATGTAGTGCACATCCTCTCTAGTCATATAAAAATTCTCAAAGTATATAACAACTTCATTGTGTATATCTGGAGCAGTGATTTTAGTCTCTCCATCAGACGATTCAATGTGCCAAATGACATTAGTATGTTTCCTGTGATTTTCATAATGATGATAATATATAATTGATGTTGGTTATATAGATAATAAATCTTGCATTTTTAAGTTGGTTTGCAATTATTTCTTTTATAAAGTTAAAATAAGTATTATTATTATTATATTTGTGAAATTACATGGTATATAGTGATTGATATAATTTTGAATGGCATTAATTTGATTGACTTTTTATGTATATAAATCTATTTAAATAAAGTTTAGAGAAAAACATGGTATTTAAAATTATTTTTTCTTTTATTATTTCAAATTTGAATGCCTCGTACAATTTGAGTCTTATTACGGGATTATGTAAGAAAACTCTCATATAATTATAATGGATGGCCCTAAGACTAATTAATGGTAACTTTGGAGCTAGCATTAATCCATGATATAAAATTCTATTTCCTTCTTCATAAAAAAAATATTTGGCTATTTTCTTTCATATGCCACCTATTTTACTATCTGCAACCTATTCTTACTTCCTCATTCAACTTGTCACCCACTTCGTCCTTAAACTCCACCTATTCTCACTCACTACCTCCTTCGAAGGCCTCCCCACCATCCATTTCATATTTCACCTCCATACAAATTTTCCATAATAGCTATATCTTATTCCCTTCACCCAAGTTAACTATATCATATGCCCTTTGCCCAGTGCAATGAAGTAGCATTTTCAAGTACCATATCCCCATCACCCTTTACATTGAAGCAACATTTCCAAGTACCATATTCCCTTCTCCAAATATAATGAAACAATGTTGCCAGAGAAATATAACTTTCTCCCTACACATTGAAGCTTCCATCAAATAATTTATTTAATCACCAAGAGGCCAGTAAATTAAAGCATCAGCACATTGAATTCCCTTAGGAAGGAATATCAACATATTCATAGTGGCTAAAACAAGAAAAGTAGACTTTACATAAAATCCTACAAATTCTGGTATGTACATAGCAGTGAGTTTTAACTAACAATCAATTTGAATGTATGTTCCCTAACTGTCTGTATCTCTTGCTTTCTCTTTCCGTTTTTCAAGAAAAATCAAGCATTACAAAGTATTTTCCCTAATTGTCCATATATCTATCTTTCTCTTTCCAATTTTCAGGAACACTCGGGAATTACAATTTGTTCCTATGTTTGAACTAAAATTTCCTCATGTTTAGTTGCAAAGTTTTACTAAATATATTATTGATAAGGAGGATAAAGACGCATGAGTTCTAGTGGTATGTTTGTGTCTTTTACAAATTGTAGATTGTTGGAAGTTCTAATAAAAACTCTACAATAAAGGTTATCAAGGCCATAAAGAATGGATGGTAGGCCTATGACTCTCTCAAACTCAACTAGTCTTTAGTTTTCTTTCAATTTTTTCTATAATGGGAATAAATATATCAAAATTAAACTAATTGGTTATGTTTATGTTTACATGTTCCATTGGTTATGTTTATGTATACACATTCCACATGACAGAGTAAGGTATAATTTTTTTTCCCTTAATTCTTATGAAATACATGAAAGAGTAAGATGCAAACATATTTTCCCTAATTCTTATGATTTCAAGCTTAAAACAAGAAAAGTGTCAAATTAAAAATCAACATTAAAGCCTAGAAAATATTGAAAAAATACAAAATTATAGGTTGTTTTCCCTTACCAACCAAATCTATTATTTTACCCTATACAATTCTCCTCCATAGTAAGTATATGAAGGGGTGAACTTAGCTACCACATTGTGCAGGATAATCTGGAGTATCTAATATCCTCTAGAGAAGCAGTTCCTAGGAAGGGGAGGAATAAGAGATTCCATAGCACAGTGGAATGGATCCACATAAGTTTGTAACACATTATAGTCACTCCAACAAAATATTAATTACAATTGAAGTTGATCAAATCCCTGAAGTATTTCTAGAATTTCCTTTAGTTGTGGCTATTGGGTTCTTGCAATGTCCCTTTGGTTGTGCACATTTTTTTTGTGGAGCTAATCCAAAGGTGTGTGCCATTGTAACTAGCTTGATTTATTATTTAAGGATTTATTTCACTTTTGGGATGTTTTTCAATCCTTCCATGGTAGATAAAATCAAGCCAAACCCACAAAATATTCACACAATGAAGCGAATCGTGAAACCCGATAGGATTTTTTCATAAAATTGCAATACCCAACATGATTTTTCCACACAATAAAAATTCCCATATTATTGTTGAGTTGTTAAAGTTTTTTTCCATGGCGTAAGTAGTTTCTTCCATGTCCAAAATCATTATGAGTTTATTCTCCCACACCTCCTCCTCTAGGCGCCTCTACTCAAGCTTCATATTCATCTCTACCTTGACAACCCCTTAGCACAACTCTCGTCCATAATAACTCGTCAACGTAGTTCCCGTCAATGTTGTATCTTGGTAAGCGCCAATTCTCCTTTTCTCTAAGAAATAGAGAACTCACTCCTTTTCAAAAGGGAAGACTCACAAACAAGAATTCAATGCAAACATAATCAATAGAGACATTTACACGGCTTGAATCTAAATTTCCAATTTCCATGTTGAAGAATCGTATGGTCAATAAGTGTCGCCCCAAAATATTTAGGCCCTAGAATAATGGGTTATGTGATCTTACCTGAGTTTGGTAACATAATGGATCCTCACCAAATGCTATCCAAGGTTACGACCATGTTGGTGCACTTGATTTCCTTGAGACTGACCCAAATTAAAATAAGTGTGCAAATGTTTTATTTGATAAACCACTTATCTATTTAGTGTAGTTTTCTACTTTCCACTTGGTTTTGGGCATGAAACTAGACATTTATGATTGATTCAAATTGCCACACTTCTCCATTTTTCTTTTTTGGATGCTTATCAAGAAGTGAATTGTGGCCCAATTTAAGGTGATTAAGGTTCAAAAAAAAATTACCTTGGCTAATATCTGGTGGATATTCTATTTATGACATATGTTGAAAGACTTTGAAAATAAGAAAAATATTATATATAAAAATAGTAATTTGATTAAAAAAACTTTACAATAATAAAAAAAATTAGCTACTAAGCATTACAATAATAAAAATACCTGCAGGAACGATTAGATGGAAAACTATTATATCTACAAGGTAAGATTTTAACTATTAATTTAAAAATGTAAGCATCATATTGGCCGTCAAATTTAAGCATCATTTAAGTATTTGACAAACCAATTGTACACCAAAAACATATTTTACATTAGATTAACACATAAATACATCAATCATTGGTTGAAGATAGAAATTATATCTTAACCACACAATCAATCAATTGAGAAAATATCTCTATCAAACACTAATCTAGGAACTATTTTAGATGGAATAAGTATCTAATATCCAACTAAATAAAAAGTATATTTATTGACTAAAAACATCAATTAATATGCACAAGACATGTAGGAGTTAAATCCAGGTCACTCCCTTAACCATTAATTGTCTTTTATCTTCATGTTTGCAAAGTATTTCTTAGCTTCTTTAAACATCTTTGAAATAGCATAGAGTGAACTCCAAGTTGTCTCATAACTATGGTAAAGGGTAAAGGTGTAGTCAATAAATTGGATTCCTGAGTTCCACTCTCGAACTTTTGCATCACTCATCTCTTGAATTCAATAACTGAACAAAGTCCCAAGCTGTGGCATAACCTCATGAGAAGAGCACTCTCACTTCTTCAACAAATGAGGGATACTTCCCTAGATCCACAACTTCCAAACTATCTTGACAACCATCCATATTGAGTTTTACACCACTTTCTCTCTTAAAATAGTTGTTTCAAACACAATAAATCACCTTCTTGCAATAACTAAGCTACTAGTCATTCTATGGACAAGCTCCCATCTACCGAGATGCATGGGTGCCAACATGAGTGCTAATCAATGTACTCCCTAGTTGTATAGGAAATCTGTCTAGATATAGAATGTATCTATAGTTAGTTTTACAAAATGACGACTTTATCTTATTTTGGAAACTATATCTTAACCACACAATCAATCGGTTGAGAAAATATATGTATCAAACACTAATCTAAGATCTATTTTAGTTGGACTAACTATCTCATATCCAACTAATTAACAAATAAATTTAATTATGAAAAACATCAATTAATATACATAAGACAAGTAGAAGTTAAATCTCCAAGTCTCTCCCTTAACCACTACTTGTATTTGATCTTCATGTCTGCAAAGTCTTCATTAGCTTCTTTAAACATCTTTGAAATCGCATAGAGTGAACTCCAAGTTGTCTCATAACTCTGGTAAAGGGTAAAGGCTTATTCAACAAACTAGATTCCCGAGTTCCACTCTCGAACTCCCAAATCACTCATCTCGTGAAGTCAATTACTGAACAATGTCCTAAGTTGTGGCATAACCTCATGAGAAGACCACCCCCACTTCTTCAACAAATTAGGGATCCTTCCCTAGATCCAAAACTGCCAAACTATCTTGACAACCATCCATATTAAGTTTTACACCACTTACTCTCTTAAAATAGTTGTTTCAGACACAATAAATCACCTTCTTGCAATAACTGATCTACTATTAATTCTATGGAAAAGCTCTCATCTACCGAGATACATGGGTGCTAACATGGATGTTAATCATTGTACTCGCTAGTTGTATAGGAAATCCGTCTAGATACATAATGTATCTAGAGTTAATTTTACAAAATGACCACTTTATCTTATTTTGGAAATTCTTAATCATATACATTTATTCTACAAATAAAAAAGTAATAAATAAATATTTCAACTAAAAAAATTGAACTATATAGCCAAATAACTACACCATTTTATATGGTTGCATGTGGTCATGTTGGTCACCTATCTTGTCCATTGGAATTTGGTCCACTTCCAGGGCATTGTAAAGATGGTCAAATGATCCCAGATCTTGAACTTCGTTTCATTAGAAACAATCTAGATGCTTGAGCTCACGCGATCCTATTGCTATGAAATTTAGCTCATCAAACCTATGGTGCCATGATTCCATCTCTGAACTTCGTACTTCATCGCCCACTTAAATTCAATCCAGGAGGAGGCCCCTAAGTTTGGCGATGTAGAGGAAATCCTAAAGCCCAACAATTAGATTTATTATGCTGACAGGTAACAACAATTAGATTTGATTCTACAAGTCCAATAAAATTACAACGCAACATGTCTTCGGTTTGATTATTGCTGATGGAATCGATCCATAACAGCAAACAACTAGATTTGTCGCCATTAGTTCCATATTATGGTGGCCCACCAACCATGGTTGAGAATCTTTCACAAACGGTGGCGATCTTCTTACATTTCCCATCTTTTCTTGATATGCTATGAGGTTTGAACATTGATTCATAAACCTGGAGGTCTCCAACCCCAATCCCATGTGGCTTATTCTTGACATATGCTCATTTATTTAGTCATGAAAAATTGGCTACGCACAACAATGACCACATGCTACATGTGACATCTAATCGAGCCACATAACTACAGTCATACAAGACTATAAGATCTCTCTCCTGCGCATAGATCTTATTTTACCCTGCAGATGCATATTTCAAAGAAGATTTGCAGTCAACAATTAGATTGGAATTTGGCATCTGATTATCAATGAACATTGTGGCCTATGTTTTAATGAGAACCCTGTAGCATCCATAGCATCGAATTCATCTACCCTCTTGGAATTTTTTTTGTCAATTCGCTGCATCTAATATTATTGTTGCAGGCCGGTGAAATCTGGTACACGAGGCTTGCATTGGTAAGCTAACTCGAACAAAGACTAGTTATTTCTCAAATATTTTAATGCCAACAAATAACCCACACATACTAGTTATTTCTCAAGGCTTTTGATGCCAATAAATAACCCATATAACATACCAAAAATGTTAACATTGTAAAAATAACTCACACCAGAAATTACATACAAAATAATTTATCTTAAGACACTTTTATCTAAAAATAATTTATCTTAAGACGCTCTTATCTAAATATATAGAAAATTATATAGAAATAAACTTTCATTATCTTGAGACCTCCCTTAATTTATATAGCAAATAACTCTCATTATCTTGGGCCTTCCCTTAATTTATATAATTATATTTGTTTTTTTTAATTGTATTTTGTTTTTTTTTTCTTAATTTATATAATTGTATATGTTTTTTTTTAATTGTATTTTTTTTCTTTCAGTTTTATTATATTTTTTTTTCAAGTTTTTTAAATAATTTATTTTGAAATATTTTGATTTATATTATATTGAAAAATATTTCAATTTATCGACATTATTATTTATAAATTTTCGGCTATTGAAAAAAAATTGAAAATAATGTTTTTTTTAATTGTATTTTTTTTCTTTCAGTTTTATATAATTTATATTTTTTTTCAAGTTTTTTAAATAATTTATTTTGAAATATTTTGATTTATATTATATTGAAAAAGATTTCAATTTATCCTCGTTATTATTTATAAATTTTAACAATATTTATATTTACTTAAAAATATATAATTTTTATTTTCATATAATTGTAATTTGTATTTTCATAAAATTAAAGTCATAAATCAACCGGCTATTGGAAGGCTAAATTATAAATTATAAAATTAAAATTATATTTATAAAATAAAAAATAATAAATCAATTAATGAAAAGCTAAATTGAAAAATAATGATGATGATGACAATGGTTGCCTTTTGTTAAGATCAATATACTTTAAGAAATGAGAAATTTTTTAAGTTTGATTTTTCAAAATCTTGTTTCTATTGTTAAGAGAAGGGAAATAAGTGTTCCAAGATAGCTATAGGTGGGTTGGCTTAATAGGTCAAGAACACCGAAAATGTGGCAAATGGTAGGGAATTGAAAAGTAATGTGAGTAAGAGTAGAACAGTCTAAAAAAACGGTTTTTCATCTTCCACCACCTACTAAATTTTTTAATAAAAGTAAACCTTTAAAAAATAATAGTAATAATTTTATTTTTATTTTTAAATTTAAAAATTTAAATTAAATTATATTTATAAAATTATAAAAAAATAATTTAAAATTATCACGCGCTTAGACCATTCTTTATAAACCACTCTTGATTTGAATATTAATTACAACATTTTAAAAATAAAATCTCACATTACAAATATTTTTCAAAATTAAATAACATTATTTTAATATGTTTATTTAACAATGTCGATCTAGAATGATTGTCATAATTATTAATCTCAACAAAAATATCAAAAAATGTATCAATATTCGGAAATACAATATCGTATTTGAAATGTCTCATGCCAAGTGATATATATTTTATTTAATAGTGCTCGTACATAATGCTGGTCCTAATCTTGACCCTTCATAAAAACATCGTAGAAATTGTGTTCACAATGATATCCTAGTCTATTCTCGAAAGTATTCTGGAATTTTGTCTCATCTTATCTTTACTTAATTTCAAAATAAATGGATAATTAAACTGTAGTTACCCTTAAAATTTAAATTTCGGAGAAAAAAACAATAATCTACATAATCATGTGAACCATTTACAATAAATATGTAATTTTCTCTTAAAAGCTGCTCGTCACGAAGCGGGAAAAAGGTACGTACCCAGTAATTTGTTAAATTTCTTTAAATATTTATTATTATTATTATCTTTGTCTCAAATAATGAGAGTGACATTGATATTATCTCAAAACTGTGCTAGTTTTTTTTGTCCGAAGATTCTGGTGGACACTCCACTGATCTTCAAAGACTAGAAAACAAATAAATAATAATATTATATTTTTTTTGACATTTTAAAATTTTAATATAAAATTTACTCTTCAGTATTTCAAAAAAAAATTCTGAAACTATACCCACGTATACCTCGCGACTGTGCCGTATACCACGTTCCTCTATTTTTGTGATTGTTTTCGGAATTCCACTGTGCAGATGACGCCCCGACAGACGCTACCATGACCTCTGCCTCCGGATTATCATTATTCGGGATTACCATGTTCAGCAGCCGCCGGCTCGGCAGCTCTATTACATCTATTGGGAAGTTAAGCAGGCAATGACGGGGACGGTGAGCATTTTCAGTAGGGTTTTTCCCTATCCCTTAAGGGTTATATACATAGGCCTGGACTGATACACGTCTATCCTCTTTGGTGATGATCTCAGTATGATGCGCATACTACGTAGAGGGGGCTTGGAAATGTGTCTCCCAGTGGATGGTGTGATAAATATAATATATAAATAGTGAAATTGAATCATATTCATTGCAGACAGGAAATTAAAGCCACTCGATCACATCTTATCTCCATGACTCCGCAGAGCTTCCAGGCGCCGACTGTGTTTTGGGTCACATCATTTTTACATAACTTCACACATACTCTTAAGAGTGCCTTTTTGCCTACTGTCCAGAAAAAAGAAGTCCCTATGCGCTTGTCGCATGTGATTGAAATATCCGTCTGACTTTTCTGGTAGAAGCCTCTTGACACAGTGGACTACAAACTCTGGTAAGTAGTCAACCCTCTATACCGATGGACTTCAAGATAAGTACGAGGCATAAAGGAACCTTGATGCGATCGACAGCTGGTAGAGTCCAATATATATGAAAGATTTTCTAGGGACTGGTCAAGTCAAGATGTGAAGGTTTGAGGTCTTTGTAACGTTTTAATAAATAAATGGTCAATTCGAATGTTTTAGGTGAAAAAATCTTGTGTACTAAAAATATTAATAAATTTTTTACATAAAACAAAATCCAAATCCATAAATATAATCAGACGAGAGTAATTACAATATAAAATATCAAATCTATAAATATTTATAGAATTATATAAAATATCAAATCTATAAATATTTGTAGAATTTTTAAATCCATAAAAATAATGTATTTTGTAAGCCAATCTTTATCACGATCGATCAATTTATATTTAATAAATTGAATCTCGCATTCACATATGCTTCCCATCGTTGAACCCATAACCAATTAAAAAACAAATAATGCCTACCAATGTGTTATCATACATATTTATAAATTTGGATAAATAACGTTTTATTTCAAAGTACTTAAAAAAAAAACCAGCGCAGCAATAAATGTATCAGTCATATATTATATGCAAAATCAACGAACTTCACAGTACAGCAATAAAGTTATCGAACAAAATCAAGAAGCTTCGCTGTACATCAATAAATGTATCACACATATATCATATGCAATAATATTGGTACGTTACGTTCCACATTCAGTCACAAAGGCTGTCTATGGTCGACTCCATTAACCAATTAAACTACCACACCAACTTAATAACTGGCTGATGAACGAACGCCTCGCCTATAGGAGCGTGGAAAACTGAAGTACTGACCCATTTTTTTTCACCAACTATGCTTTTATTTTTCTTCACAAATTAAGTTCATATACCCACAATCTATTTCATAAATCATGATGCTATTATTTTTCCTAGATTGCAGACATTTTTTTTTATAATCTTCCACGAGTGCTCATCTTCTCATCTCAGAAATGTTAATGATTATAAACTTTAGCTAAATTTAGATTCATGACCAGGGGTGATGTCATCACTTTTTTGTCTTAAAGATAAAACCTTAAAAGGTTTGGAAATGTGGATCACTGTGAAAAAATGAAGATGAATCCAGTTAAGGTTTGGACACGTCCATTTTTCTTAAAAAAAACCCAAAAATAAACATTATGGAAAATTCTCTAAAAGAAACCTTACAGTCGAACAACACGTTCCTACAGAAATCTTAAACATCACCTTAAATAAATTTCATTTATTGATTTATTAATATTAAATATATGATAAAATATATCAACAGTAAGGCACTAAATTACAACCCCTATTTTTTCATTACTAAAACTTGTTCCAAAATTCTTAAATTTATACTTAACTAAATTTAACTATTTAAAATTATCTTAAAAATTGTTAACCTAAATTTATTTATACTTTTCAGAAATCTACATTAAATAACAAAAAACATCTGCCCAAAGTTATATGACCTAATTTCAAAAAAACAAAAATATAGAAACATCTAACAATTAATTAACCCGCACTTTGTCACTTTGATTCACATTCTGAAAGCCGAGACGCATTTTCTTTATCCATTCCCATTTGCGTAACATACAGGCAAACCATACAAAGAAAGAAAAACACCATCAAATCTGCGTTCAATTGATGTAGGTAAATGTTTTATACAGCATAACAACCAGAGCAAATATAAAATTGCATAGCATTACATTTCGTGGAGTGATTGCAATGGATGAGCAAATATAAAATTCGGAAGCCTTCAACTGCGGAACAGGAGTCGTCCCCACAACTTCCAACTTGAGTGAGAGAGTGGAGAGAGGCGAAGCTTATTTTGCAGGTTATTGGCTCATAAATGTGCGAGGCAGGTCAGATTAAAATAGGTACATAATTTTGTGGTGGATATTTCCTACCAAACATTTCTGGCCTCTGCGCATTTATGGACCGATTGACTAGAAAATAAGTGCTGACTTGGGCAGAGAGTGGAGTCAGTCACGACTCACGCGTCACGAGGTCCCAGGATAAATCTTGCTGTTTAAGTGGGGTGCATATATAATATGGTATACGCATGATTTGAAAGCGTTTCCTCAAAATATCTGTGGACTCTCGGTAAGAGGGCGAATATGATTTTCCAGTCTATAGGCTATCAAAAGTTGATGGGCAGTATATGCCTATCCTGGTTAGTGGGCAGTATATGCCTATCCTTAGAATTTAAAAGTAAATATATATTACCCACCAATATTTAATAGATTATATATTGGAAAATATGTGTTGCCCTTACCGAGTGCAGAGATGTCAAATACAAGCGAATGGAGAGGGGAAACTTCGTTAAAATGTGAATTTGTTAGAATATGCCAACGTTGTATTATAGGTGGTCGTGGTGTGTTAAAATGTGAATTTGTTGGAATATGCTAACGTTGTATTATAGGTGGTCATGGTGTTTTATAAGTTCTGTATATATTTCGTTAATATAAAACAAGGTTACAAGGTAGTGACTACCTGCCGTTTAGTTTAAATATAGTAATGTTGCAATGTGATGTTGGAAATGTTTATGGATAGTTATTACGGTTATTACATGCGGCTTAATGTAATTATAGAGATGTTGCAATTTGAGTTTGAGGATGTTTATGAAGATTTGTTTTGTAATAAAGTATAGTTAAATTAAATTAGAAATAATTGTTGCAATTTGAGTTTGAGCATGTCTATGAAGATTTGCTAAATGTTGCCATTTGAATTTAAGGATGTCTATGAAGATTTTCTTTGTAATAAAGTTGTCGCTTAGTTTAGTTTAAATATAACTAAATTAAAATAAAAAATAAGAATTTATGTTAGTATTAATTCCATATAATAATATAATTTAGTTAACTAATTTGATTTTTATATTATCTAAAGTATATGTATGAATATGAAAATTTATAATGCTAAAAATAAAAATATTATTATACGAATTTATAATAACAAAAAATATAATATATATATATATATATATATATATATATATATATATATATATATATATTATTGTTATTATTCAAAAAGTTGCATGTTATTTTTACTTAAAATTACATGACATGATATATAGCAATTAAAATTGTTTAATATTTTGTATAGTTATATATTTGATATATTTAATGTATATTTCAAAATTTAATAATGTAATTTAGTTAACCAATTTGAGTTTTTAGATGATTCAATATTTTACTCATTAGGAATGTTGTTTTGTAATTACATTTTTTAATTTCTAATTTTTTTTTTATATATAAATATAATTATATGGCATAGTATAAAGCAATTAAAATTGTTTAATATTTTGTGCAGTTATATATTTGATGTATTCATTATATATTCTAAAATTTAATAATATAATTTAGTTAAGTAATTTGATTTTTTTAGATATTGGATAGATTTGATATTCTATTCATTAGGGATGTGTTTTTTGATTAGTTATATTTTTCAATTTCTAATGGTTTTTTATATAATATAGTTACACTTGTTTTATAATACAATTAGATATAGCTAAATTAAAGTAAACTTATAAAATTGAATATAGTGTTGTCATTTTAGTTGTTAGTTTAGAGAGAAATAATATGGAAATCCATCTCATATTAGATATTTTATAAACATTGCTAATCGATATCAATTTATATATAAACTGTGATATTTTGTTTAAATATATAATTTATAAACTTTGGGTCTACTTTAACTTATAAATATGTAATAACAAAATGTAAAAAAAATATTTTATAGTAATGGAAATGTATAATAATATAATATATTTTTAAAAATATATTGAAGTAATTATTTAACTAAGTATTGATCTACAGAAAAAGCATTCCATTATTAATATATATATGGATTAATTTATTAAATATAGGTTAAAAAAAAAAAAACTAATTTTAAGGAGCTAAATACATTGATATATATAAAAATGTTATATTTATCAAAATAAATTATAAAAGAAGCAACAATTTGATATCAAGTTTAAGTTTAAAAAATTAGTAAAAACATATATATATATATATGGATTAATTTATTAAATATATAATTTATAAACTTTGGGTCTACTTTAAATTATAAATATGTAATAATAAAATCTAAAAAAAATATTTTATAGTAATGAAAATATATAATAATATAATATATTTTTAAAAATATATTGAAGTGATTATTTAACTAAATATTGATCTACAGAAAAAGTATATAAGTCAAATTTAAGCTTAAAAAATTAATATATATATATAAAATTAGGTTGGAGTTGATTAATGCAACTTGTGAAAGAGAATGAATAAACAGATGGAACTGCAAGCTTGGGAAATAAAAATTGTAAATTGCAATAGATCGAATTGCAAGGTCGTTTAATTTGCAATCATCATCTTGGAAAATAAAAAATTAATATCAAGTAATATATCATTTTGAAATTAACACTAATATGCCCATCAATAATATCCATTATACTCCAATATGGTCCGATATATCAATGGACATTACTAATCCTCCAGCGTCATAATGCGGAAATATATCAATTGTTTTCTAAAAGGAAACATCCCATTAAAGAATTTCGTTACGATAAATTAGAGCTAGAAGTATGAAGGGTGATGCACGAGGTCAAATATTAGATCTAAAAAGGAAATTGAGGATTACTCTGTGCGTTTGAGGGGTTGGAATTGGAATTTTAGCGCAGATATCATCAATTGTCATAACTGGAGGAGATCCATTGTCCTTAGCATGGTTCATTTATTGGAGAGGTATGGTTTATATGGGCTTAGCCTCTAAGCTTTTGTTGTTCACTGAATCCTTGATTTTTGATGGTGGAATTGTGGTATATAATTCACAAGGCCACAAGAGTTTGAATGATCTACCACAAAATTATGAGGCTTCCACTGTCAGTATTGATGCCTCTAGCATGCGGTTGTGAGGCATATGCTTCTTGTGTAGGTGGCACCAACGACATATGCTTCTTGTGTAGGTGGCACCAACGACATCAAATGTTGACATCAGCCGGAACTTAATAATTCTAGGGGCATCTTCTTTGTCATAATGATAAGCATAAAGTTACATTTCAAAACGAAACACAACACCAAAATTGTCCATTTCAACAACACAATAAATGGAAGAATGGAAAAACCTAAAAACTCTACCTACAGAGTTATATTCGAAGATCAATGCTAGTAAGTGAATACTTTATCTGTCGCAGAGAAGGTTGCAAAAGACAACACTAATAAAATGAAAAGCGCTGTCAAATTTTTGAACTTCAAATAAAGTGTAAGGAACATCACATAAAAGAGAATGATCAATAAACCATGAGATATTCTATACCGAAAACTAGAGACTCAGTACATTGTCCACAGTTGGGGAACATACAGTTGGGGAACATTCTGACATGGGCTGCAAAAGAATTATTCACCAAATAGAGGACAAGGTCAACGAGTTGCTTTTCAAAGAAGGGTTATCTATATAGCAAGGAATCTCTGTATAGTAGAGCTGTCATGATTCTCACACTTTCTGAAATTTTGAACATGGCTACTACACTAAAAGAAACCTCTACCACTTAAGTTAATGAAATGACTACCAGTCAAATTTGACTAATAGATATAAGGTGCAAGTCAAGGGAAGCACGCAAGCTACTTACCTTTAATATTGACGGAGACAAAGAGCTAGGTCCACGAGAACAAAAATAAGCAATTTCAGGAGCAAGTGTTTTTCCCAGTACTCTTTCTGCAGCAGCTATTCTCAAAACTGGGTATCTGCAGAATAGCTCAAGGCATCCTTAGTCAAATCTCTCTTTTGGGTTGACAGCTCTGAATGCAGGCTAATCGCTATGATTTTATCCTTGAAAGAATGATGTGTTACCTTGATGTTCGTATGTAGGAAAGAATACTTGTGCCCACTTCAAAGTCCACTTGAACACATGGAATAAGGGGGGAAGAAATTAAAGCAACTTTATTTACATATATTTAATTGCAAAATACAGAATTTCCTAACTTTGATGAAATCTAAATACTCTTCGAAACAATTTCACTTTACAGTTAGATCTCACAGTTAACCCCGCCCCTATTTCAACAAAAAACAAAACAGAATCTAAACTGAAAGCACCACGTAAATAGTAAAAATCATAAGTATGCTCAAAAACATAATTTAAGAAATGCAAAATTTAATTTCAGCCATTCTACATACGCGGAAATCCAAAATCTTTTGTTTCCTCTAATTCTGGCGGTCCATTCTCCGGCCGCGCGCTCCCCTCGCTCCATTACATCGTTGTTTTCCATGATTTCGAGGAATCAGTGAGTTAGTTGGCAGGTATGAATCATTGCGTGATTTCGAGGAATCATTGAGTTGGTTGGTCGGTACGAATCATAAAATTTGATTGAGACGCCCTCAACTTGACTTTCCATATCGCGTTGGTTTATCATTCACACATTAAAAACGATTAGCGCAGACCCTGTTTCAAAATGTTGTGTTCAAACTGATGCAGGGCGATGTCAAACCGAAAAAGCTCAGTGCTCTTCTTTTGAAATATTGGCAGCCAAACATTACGTCGAGCCGTAATATTTCAATGTTTTTCAACTGAATATCAGTTATCCGAATTTTACAAGGAATTACTTTCCAGGATTGATTTTTTATTTTCAATCGCCAAAGAGACTTGTGAGGAGCTAACCGCCGTAGGTCGACCACAGCGCATGGGCTGAATTACTTTGCAATGTTATGCGCAGTGAATTGCCTTGCAACTGATCAAAATCAGATGACTTTACTTTCCCTTTGCTAAAGTGGCATTCAGAGATCCTGCCTCGCACGTCCTGCAGAGAAAGTCTTCCTTTGAGAACTATGAACTCCTTTAGTGTCAGATAATGAAAAAAACGTAGAATTTCACTGATACAGGTAATTGTATAAAGGAAATTACATTGCAAAGCAAAATTTAGTTTGAACGCGACTCAGTTAGTTTTAAGTGAAGACCAGTCATCCCCACAAAGTGTCTTGTTGATGTTGGAGCTTGCGATGCGATCGCAATCGCAATCGCATATTATATTATGTTACAATTGCAAATGGTTTTAACATGGCTCGATTGTTATGTGAATTTCGGACTCGATACCGTTTATGGACTGGATTTAATTCCTTTATCGCGCGTCTGTTCTCAATCGAAATCGAAACATTCAAAATGACCCATTTGTATTCTCAAATTCCGGATCCAATGCATATTATAGACCAAATTTCATTTGTTCATCACGCGTCCAAATCCGTCGTACACTTAAGATATTAAGCCTCCAAATCCTTTGATAAACGGAAAAAGTCCTCCTTAGAGAGAAAACCCCATCTTGTCAATAAATGCCCAATTCTTTTCCAATCCCTATCCGTAGAAACAAGTGGGACTGCAGAATAGCTCAAGGCATCCTTAGTCAAATCTCTCTTTTGGGTTTGCAACTCTGAATGCAGGCTAATCCCTATGCTTTTATCCTTGAAAGAATGATGTGTTACCTTGATGTTCGTATGTAGGAAAGAATACTTGTGCCCACTTCAAAGTCCACTTGAACACATGGAATAAGGGGGGAAGAAATTAAAACAACTTTATTTACATATAAAACAGCATCTAAACTGAAAGCACTACGTAAGTAGTAAAAATCGTAAGTATCCTAAAAAAACATAATTTAAGAAATGCAAAATTTAATTTCAGCCATTCTACATACGCGGAAATCCAAAATCTTTTGTTTCCTCTAATTCTGGCGGTCCATTCTCCGGCCGCGCGCTCTCCTCGCTCCGTTACATCGTTGATTTCCATGATTTCGAGGAATCACTGAGTTAGTTGGCAGGTATGAATCATTGCGTGATTTCGAGGAATCAGTGAGTTGATTGGTCGGTATGAATCATAAAATTTGATTGAGACGCCCTCAACTTGACTTTCCATATCGTGTTGGTTTATTGTTCACACATTAAAAACGATTAGCGCAGACCCTGTTTCAAAATGTTGTGTTCAAACTGATGCAGGGCCATGGTCAAACCGAAAAAGCTCAGTGCCCTTCTTTTGAAATTTTGGCAGTCAAACATTACGTGGAGCCGTAATATTTCAATGTTTTTCAACTGAATATCAGTTATCTGAATTTTACAAGGAATTACTTTCCAGGATTGATTTTTTATTTTTAATCACCAAAGAGAAGTGATATAGTCAAAGTGATTTTGTGAAAAGAGACGCCCATTGGAATGGACTTATGAGGAGCTAACCGTCGCAGGTAGACCACAGCGCATGGGCTGGATTACTTTGCAATGTTATGCGCAGTGAATTGCCTTGCAACTGATCAAAATCAGATGACTTTACTTTCCTTTTGCTAAAGTGGCATTCAGAGATCCTGCCTCGCACGTCCTGTAGATAAAGTCTTCCTTTGAGAACTATGAACTCCTTTAGTGTCAGATAATGAAAAAAACGCAGAATTTCACTGATACAGGTAATTGTAGAAAGGCAATTACATTGCAAAGCAAAATTTAGTTTGAACGCGACGAAGTCTGTTTTAAGTGAAGACTAGTCGTCCCCACAAAGTCTCTTGTTGATGTTGGAGCTTGCGATGCGATCACAATCGCAATCGCATCTTATATTATGTTACAATCGCAAATTGGTTCTAACATGCCCTGATTGTTATGTGAAGTCCGGACTAGATATCGTTTATGGACTGGATTTAATTTCTTTATCGCGTCCGTTCTCAATTGGAATCTGAACATTCAAAATGGCCCATTTGTATTCTCAAATTCCGGATCTAATGCATATTATAGGTCGGATTTCATTTGTTCATCGTACCTCCAAATCCGTCGTACACTTAAAATATTAAGCCTCCCAATGTTTTTTAATGTTTGATATCACAATTTTAAATTTGGTTAATTTTAATTCTAATTAATATTATTATTTTTTAATTATTAACATATATTTTTATTTTTAAATAATTTTATTAAAAAATATTTTGATATTAAATAGTAAAAAATAAATATATTTTATTTAAAAAAACAAATATAAAATATATATATATATATATATATATATATATATATATATATATATGATTATTCGAATAATATTATCATTCACAATGAATCAAATCTATGATATTTTATAAATATTGTTCTTTTACTAATAATTATCAGCACGATTTAGATCGATCCTGCTTGCATTAATGATAAAACACGTAATTTATAAAACTGCTTTATTTTATTTTTTTGACAACTTTCTACAGTGATATTAGCATTTTCCTAGTCAAGTACCAATAATAGTGATAGTAATTTTGTTGCCTGCAATAAAGCATACTGACATAAAACACGTTGATTATAATATCGCTATAATTTTTTTTGCCATATCGACATAAAACACGTTAATCATTCTATTGTTAATTTTGAATTTAAGTTTTGATCAACATGTGAATAGTCCATTTTAGTATTAGGTTTGAATACTGATCATTAGTTTTGAATACCAAGTTCTTGTTCTGATGTGATTTACCCATTAATTTCTCCTCAGTTTAGACTACATCACATTAAATTTGACTTTAACAGTACATTGTCCTGAAAATTCCTTGGTTTAAAACTTTATCATATTTTTGGTCCTATAAACGTATGGAGCCTTTATACGATGCATTTGTGGTGTGCCACATACCCTGTATACATAAATAGTTGATTATTGTGCAAGCGCGACTTACCAAGCATTGGGCAATAACATCTTCAAAATCACAACCAATAATATTACAAATAAATATTGATAAAACAAATTGCAATAAATAAAAAATTAATTTTTAAAGTTTAACTATAAGAAAATTGTAAATTTTTTTATTGAAAGATAAATTAATGTCACAATCAGTGAAAAACTGATGCGTAGTATCCTACCAACGGCAGGTACAATAACATCTCAAACAATCTGAGGCGGAGCCCTTTTAGATTCTTTGATATTATTGCCAACATTTCAAAGAATATTCGATGCTCAATTATTGTCTTCCAAATAATATAATAATAAGATGAAGATGACATCATTTATGACATCATTAACTGCGCCGTCTTCGGCTCTTGATGTCTGTTAGATGTCGGAGTAGTCTACCGGGGCCACGTTTTAGCCCGGAAACCTTGCCCGTCGGAAAACATTTGCTGCCCGTCCGGGGACCTAACATCCGATGGCAGCCAATATTCCCAAAGCTATAGACTATTTATTACCTTAACAATACCCGACCGTGACAGTACCCGTTACAGTACCATCTTGCGAAGGAAATGATTCATGCAGGCATTCATATATATAGGACCATACATGGATTACGACCGGTGCGCATGTTGTGGCTCTGCCTCCACCTAGTTGCCACCGCATATACGATATACGCTACAATACACTGTATGCATTAGCATTTAAATTGTCAAATTTGAATTTCAAAACCCGCTCTATTGAAATTTTAAAATTTGAAAAGCCGCCTATTGAAATTTTAAAATTTGAAAACCGGCCTATTGAAATTTTAAAATTTGAAATTGGTACCAGGCCGATGATTTTTATTCGTCTGTCACGGGGAGATCTCTGTGCTGTGAGCAGTGAGGCTGAGATTCATGTAGGGGTCAGTGCAAAGGTGGATGTATTGACAGGCCATTTCCTAACCCATTTCCAATAAATAAAATGCATCACTATAATAGGAGAGTTGCAGTGCCATTCATTAACTAGAAGGCTCCCAGTGCCATTCGATTAATTTTTGCTTCCATTCTGCACATATCACTGCTGGTTTTCGAAGGATGTCAAAAATGAAGGTATGTCACTACTCAACTCTGTTCAATCAGAATCATCGATTTAGAAATTCTGCAATCATGAATTTGTTGGAAATATTGTCATTGATGGCAAAGATCGCAGCACTCAGGCAAAAGAGGCAGCGCTGAAGCAAAGGAAGGCAAAAGAGGCACGGCGAAAGCAATAGAGGCAGCAAGAAGACAGTCAAAATGTAACAGTCATAGAAGCACAGTGAGACAGAGGTAGAGTGACAGAAGCAGAGACAGAGGCAGAGAGCAATTACAAAATTCCGGGAATCGCACACTCCAGCGAGCATTATACATATAATATAACACGAATCTTATTCCGGGAATCACAGACTCCAGCCGGGCGTTACACATATAATACAGAACCATATTCCGGGAATCGCACTCTCCAACCAGCGGAGCACATATAATATATAAACCATATTCCGGGAATCGCTTAACCCTTTGGCAAAGTATACATATATGTCCGTTATATTATGGAGCGCACAAAACGAAGTTTTAGATGGTGGGACCTCTCCCCAATCGCAATCGGAGATCGCAAGGGCAGCGGAACATCGCAACAGAAAGTTGCGATTGCGATCGAAGGCCGGACCCGATCGAGTTATATGCCACAGTTTATGAGCTAATCACATCCGAGTTCCCAATCGCAATCGGAACTTTCCGATTGATCGCAAGTCTTTTGTTATATGCTCCGATCAAAGGCCGGACCCGATCGAGTTATATGCCACAGTTTATGAGCTAATCGCATCAGAGTTCCCAATCGCAATCGGAACTTTCCGATTGATCGCAAGTTTTTTGTAATATGCTCCGATCAAGTGGCGGACCCGATGGCGATTATACGATGGAATTAATTGGTTCAATCGCATCCGGAATCTCAATCGCAATCGGAACTCTCCGATTGATCGCACGACTTTGTAATATGTTGCGATTGAAGTGGCGGACCCGATCCTGTTATATGCGGGAGTTAATTTGTGCAAATCGCATCCTTGTTCTGATCGCAATCAGAACTTTTCTATAATGCGTCCCGATTGCATGTGTTCAAAGTTCGGACCCGATTGCGATATGAGCCATGTTTTATGTGGTCATCGCGTCCGTTTGATCAATCGCAATCGCAAGTTTTCGTTTGACACCACTGATCCGCCGACGGAGATGTGGGGCCCGACCCTTTCATGTATTAGTGGTTGTGATTCGACTTATTGGATTGTAATATAAGACCAAAGGCTTAAGGTGGAGGGCGATTTCTTATATATAAAAGGATTGTTGTTAGATATATAAAACACGGTTGCAGTTGTATTAAAATATGTCACATGGGCTGTGAACCCACGGGCCTCGGCCTAATGGGAGGGCGATTATAAATATACAATGACTGTGATATATGTCCGTTCCGTTTGCGGAATGTTCCACATCAACAAGACACTTGTTGCAAGTCAGCAGTCACGCATTTTTCTAAGAGGCACTGATATAAAAGCACTGTTACACGTATGCAGAAAATACACTACAGCAGAGGACAGAAAAGCATACAGAGCAGAAAAGAGTCAAAACACAGTCACAGAAAAGACAAATGCGCAGCAAACCAAGAGACAAAATAAGTGGGCTGGAATTCATATTGTAATTCGAATGTAAATGTTTTAATTGTTTTTATTGTTTTTGATGCATTGGCAAGTCTCCGAGAGAAAACAAACTCCCACTGTAATGTTAAAATTGACACCTACAGTTATAATTTCTGAGTAAGCTGATAAGAGGAGTGAGAAGGCAGAAGGCAAAGAGACATGACTTTCCATTTCGAATTCCAAGCAGAATACAAACAGTCATGTGAGGAAATCTATAAATAATATCATCTTGATATGCAGAGTGAGGTTTTTTTTTTTTTTTTGAGCAAGGGAGAGAGCATATATAGAGAGAATGCAGAATATAGAAGGCAGAGAAGATTAAGAGAAGCTACAGAACAGAGCTGATATCAGAGGTAAATCAGCAAACATTCAGTTTTAGAAAATGAGGAAGTTGGAGCTTCCCTATCAAGTTGCGACACGATGAAGTACAATCAGGTTGTAGGTAGTGAGTTGGAGCAGCCTCCTGAGGAGGTTTTCTGCTGCCGAGAAAATTGATGGGAGTTGGAGCTTCCTTGCAAGTTGTAGCTTTGCGAATTGAGGTAGGAGCCTCCTGTAGGTTGGTGCCTGCAGAAAATCAGTGGTGAGAGGGAGTTGGAGCTTGCCTTTGCATCACAACAATAATAAGATGTGGTTTTCTCCCTTTATGGGTTTCCACTTATATCTGGTGTCTCTGTGCATGATATTTATGTATTGATCTGATATGTATTATTTGCTTAATACCTGCTGCTCTCATATTAAGTCTACTACTCTATTAAACTAATACTTTCTGATTACATTCTAAAATTACTCGCACATCAAATAGAGTTTGAAATGAAGGTGTAAATAAGTTTAATGAAAAGTTTAAAAGGTCAGGAATGTATTAAACTGATTCACCCCCCCCTCTCAGTTTAATTAGAGATTCAAAAATTGGTATCAGAGCCAAGTTCCTTTGTACAAGTCTAACAACTGAAAGGAGATCCTAGGTTCCCAAGATGGCTAGTAAAGAAGGATGCTCAACCAATAAAGCCCCTTTCTTCACTGGTGAAAATTATGCTTTCTGGAAAATCATAATGAAGACATACATAATGTCTCTAGGAATAGAAGTCTGGGCTGCTGTGGAATTAGGATATTATAATTTTTAAATTTAAATGTATAAATAAATTAAAAATAATAAATTAGATATTTTAAAATTTTCACTCATTATTAGATTATTAGTAATAATTAATTTATTTTAAATCATAGTGGGACAAATCTATTAAAGCATGAATATATATGTCTATGTGCATATTGAAAAGTCATGATGTTTCATTATCATAAGGATGTGTCTTATATTTTGTTTCAATATAGTTTAATTTGCTAAATATATTATTTAAGAATTTATAATTAAAGATATGTATTTCAGAATTTATAATTAAGATGTCTTTTATATTTTATTTTAATATAGTTTAATGTTTTAATACATAAAAAAATTATTTAAAAAAAAAAAAAACTCAGTTTTTAATAGTTTTGTAATTGTTTTTATTTGAACTAATTATGTCTCATCACTTATCTATTTTATACTTTAGATAAATGTTTTTAGGATTAATCATATTATTAGGATTTGGTCAACGTTTCAACTAATGTGGTTTATGGTGAAAACAAGGTGAAGAAAGAAGCTAATCTCATTAAATAAAATTAAAATTAGTCTTTAGAAACTAGCCCTTATTTATTTAGTTAGTTAATAAGATATAATATTATTTTTTTTAAGATTTTAAGAAAATAATTATTCACTAATAATTTAGAATTTAATGATTAAATTATAATTATCATAATAAGGGAAGGGGTAAATAAAAAGGGGAATAATCTAAAAATCCATTGGTTATTAATATATAGTATTAAAAGTTTAAGATTTTAAGAAAAATTATTAAACAATAATTAAAATGATTAAATACTAGTTATTAAAATAAGAGAAAGGTTAATAATAAAAAGGGGAATAATCTTAAAGTTTTTAAGAAATATTAAAAAAGGTTAATAGATACTCTAGAATAATTTAAAAATGAAAAATGATTATTTTATGTTGAAGGCATATATGTTTTAAACCTTACTTTTTTTTTTACATTAATAGATAAGATTTTTATAAATTGTTCTATAATTATTTTAAAAAACAATATTTTTAATTTATTTTAAAGCTACACACTACAAAGAAAATCTAAATTTAATTATTTGATATTTATATTTGAAAAAAACATTATTTTAATTTTTTTCAAATTATTTAATTTTTGAAAAATGATATTTTTAAATGAAAAATAATAGAAACTCAAACTTAATAGCTTAATAATTGCTTGTATTTAAAATGATAAAATGATAATATCTTCGTATAGAAAAACTCGAAAACTCGAAGACAAAGACCTAAGCTAATTATTTTTCCTTCGATTTAAAAATCCCTAAGCTAATTTTGTCTCGAGAAGCTCTAAGATAGAGGGCTCCAAAAGCTCAGAGACAGGTCCAGCAAACATATACCTAAAAAACCCCTCATTCATATTATCAAAACATACATTTTTAAAAAACCCTACTCGTCCATAATTACGTGTGGATAATTTACAGAAAAATGTGTATAACTTTAAAAACCCTAAGCTAATTTTATGTCCCATTCCTAATTCATAGTAGCAATCGAAATTATTATCAATTCAAATCCATTCAACATGATATTGACCACACAAATGCGTCCATTACGCCATAATAGAATTCTATGAAAAATGTTAGTCCTTCGCAATTTACATCCAAAAACACACATTCTTGAAACACCCAAAGCTACAGGTCGATCAAACATAGTCTCTGAGAGACTATATATGGGTTACATCGATGCTCCCAAGGATGACCAACTTCTTTGGAAGATAAATTATTTAATTTCCTTTTATAGGGATTGTAGCAGGGTTTGCAAGGTTATGTAGTCACCCTTGGCAAGGAAGGATTTGGATAGTAGATGTGGGTAGACCACATTCCTCAATCACAATAGCGGTAAAAACTATTATAGATTCAAAGCCATTCAACAAGGAGATTCACTATAAAAATGCAACCATTACACCACAATCGAATCCTGTGAAAAATGTTAATCCTTCACAATTTACATCCAAAAGACATTTCTATCCAAAAAAAATATATTCGAAACACCCAAAGATACAGGTTGAGAAAACATAGGCTCCTAGAGACTACATCAGTGCTCCTGAGGGTGAACGACTCCTTTGGAAGATAAATTATTTATTTTCCTTCATTAAGGTTTGCAAGAGGGTTTGCAAGGTTCTGTAGTCACCCTTGGTAAGGAAGGATTCAAATAAAAACTGCGGGTACGACACATTCCTAAATCACAATAACGGTCAAAATTGTTACAGATTAAAAGCCATTAAACATGGAGATTCATTAGAAAAATGCAATCATTACATGATAATGTAATCTTGTGAAAAATGTTAATCCTTTGCAATTTACATCCACAAAAAAATATTACATAAAAAAACACACATTTTCAAAACACCTAAATAATGGACTACAATTCCCAACAGATGGATGGAATGTGTTCATAAACATAGACATTGATAGTTGGTAGGATCATATATTGTACTAGAGAGCCAACGACAAAGCTGCCACCATGCCCAAACACCACTACAACATTCATCAAAACCCCAACATGTTGTCATAGCTTACCTATAATAGAGACTAAGCTTACTTGAAACTAAGAGAGATGGTAAAGTTATTTTTGAAGAAAACTGCAATAACTTGAAAACATTTTCATGAATAAAACTTGTAAAGATCCCACTTACTCTCATGAAAACGAACCGGGGTGCGAAACTTCTATGTCCTACACTGAACCGAATGAAATCTCCCATAGGCTCCAATCGAGTCAAATATAAATGTCGACTATGTGCCATGGGCATGAGCAAACACTCAATAGGAAAAAAAACAACCATAACAGGGGTCATTGTAAAACCCCCACAAACCACGCAAATTAATGACGTCCATATAGCAATATAGAGATGGATTTGTAGGTCGACTAGTGAAGGAGGTTGGTCAAATGACTATCAAAGTAACTAAGTTCCCACACATTGGGCCCTAAAAACATAACAATATGTTTGCAACCACTTCCGACAAAAACCTAAATTGTGCCAGTTTCCTTCACATTAACTTGCCCACCCACCACGACATGTCGCTTCACCTACTCAAAATGTGTTGTATATCTTATGTGGCATGGAACACATGTTTTGTTGTCATGACAAGTAGAGAATTTAAAAATAGGCATCCCTCCCCTACATATTTGATGCTAGAACATATATTTTGTAAAGTGTTGCTTCTTTGACCCTTTCGCCCTATAATTATGGAGATACATTAGAGAAAAATTTATCCCAAAAGTTCCCATGAAATTTTCATGCAATTTCCATGTCATAATATATAAACCAATTAAAATATTTTAAAATTAAAAATAACTACATGTAAATATTTTGGAGGGAAAAGAAGAAAACCTACTTTTTTTTTAATTTTATTTTTGGTTTATCGCCTTATAGGTTTACTCAAATTTCAAGTGTAGACACTCGTTGGATGTGGAATTAAATTCCACATCCAATAAGTACCCATTATGCATACTTTTGAGAAGACTGACATTGATAAAAAATAAAGATACATTAAAAAAACATGGTAAGCACACTTTTTTAATGTACCTTTAATTTTTATCAATGTGAGTCTTCTCAAAAGTACTCAAAATAGGTATTTGTTGGATGTGGAATTTAATTCTGCATCCAACGAGTGTCTACACTTCACATTTGAGTAAACCTATAAGGAGATAAGCTAGAAATACAATTAAAAAAAAGTACTTTTCTTCTTTTCCCTCCAAAATTCATAACTCTTATTTTATAATTTTAACTAT
This sequence comes from Pinus albicaulis, assembly GCA_034641835.2. Lineage (NCBI taxonomy): Eukaryota > Viridiplantae > Streptophyta > Pinopsida > Pinales > Pinaceae > Pinus > Pinus albicaulis. The sequence goes on along the minus strand of CM076581.1, from coordinate 876,487,068 downwards.
TATTTTATTATTTTTCCTTATGAGACAAATTTTAGGTTGAAATTTCCTCTAATTAATTTTCCATTTTATAGAAGGAATGAAATAATCAATGATGATCTTATTAAATTGTAAAGGTAGTTGTAACAAATGGCACTTTACTACACATATGACCATACAATAGTTCAAATATGTTTGATTGTACTTTTTATGCCTTTAAAGTAAGATTCAAAAGTTAAGTTAGTAATTGATACAATTAAAGCCAAGTAAATAAGTCACATCTTTAAAGTGATGAAAGCGCTTGAATACAAGTTGCCATCTTGATTATTAACCCAAAGGGATACAAGGACTATTGTAATCAGCTAATGACATTTCAAAAGTTTGAAGATCATATTTTACTTTTAACCAAAGTTTTAATTTCACCATCTTATTTAGCCTCTTCCCGAGGTAAGAGTCCTAGATATCTTAGTATAAATTCAGATAAAGGAATGCATTTAATTTAAGATTTTCCAAGTGAATTAATGTTAGTATTACTTCACTAAAATTTTAGTGTCATTTAATGTTTGATGTGCAATTCAAACATGGACAAGTGGACAAGTGGGAATGGATAAGTGGTTATTTGCATGATGCTCCCTGGTTAAGCTTCACCGCTTATTTAGTTATCTTTTCAGTTATGTTTGGATAATCTCAGTTATGTTTTGTGGTGGTCGCTTGTGAGTTACCAACAAATTTGAATCTGTAAGTTGTGGTCAGTTCTATTCAATTCGCCTCAAATCCAGAAGCAAAGTCGGGAAGGACAAAAGCTGACATGAGCTAGTTGCATAAATTCAAGTAGTAGTTTATATGGGTTCAATGAGTTTCTAATGCACTAATTCATTGTCGAGTAAGCCTCTAATACATTTTTTCGTTGCACTTCTTCATTGATCCACCCCTTCACCCAACACTTCTCTAGTTAATCCAAACTTATTCATTGTTCCATTGCTTTGCACAACACTTCTCTGGTTAATCTGCACCTGGTGGTACAATTATTGAGTTCATTTAAACAATGATTTCTTAATATTGGAACTAAGTAATTCAACTTGTCAAGAAATTTCTCATAAAATAATGGTTATTGAATAGAGCTCCATTTTTTTCTTACCTGTAAAGATTTTAGCTTCACGAGGGCTTCTGGGATGAAGGTGATGGATGTTGCCACTATCTACCATTATAGAAAATACTAGTCTCTTCTTCCTCACTAAAAACGTACTTGAAAAAGAGTCATATTAATGTTCATGACTAATAAACCCAAGAATAATATGTGACAAAATATGTGACTTGCTTAGTATAAAAAACTATTGTTGGAACACCCGTAGGATTATATGCACATTGGGATAGTTACACATGTACAAGCCTTTAATTTTGAAATATAGACTCAACAATTTTCTCTTCTCCAAACAATTATCCTCTCCCCAATACTTGTATTATCGCTATGTGTTTATTCATGGGGTGAGTGAAATAAGGTCATAACTAATATGTACATATATAAAGTGTCACCACCAGTAGAGGTCGAGAGGAAACGAACACTTAAACTTGATCTTCCAACAACATACGTTGACCTTGTTAAAGAACCACTACCTCGGCCAACATTTCCTCCAGTCCCATAACCTCTAGTTCAAGATTCACATTCAATAGTAGAACCTTCATAAGTAGAGACACCTAGAGAACTTGAGCACACATTCCCTCCTCCCCTAGATAGATGCAAATACTCTAATAAACTATGGGAAAAATTTGGTAGAATCTTGACCATCCCTGATTTGTATTCTTTATTTATCTGGGGGATAAAAAAATGTGCTCAAAATTTGAAGTTATCAAAATCACTCAAAATCAGTGCCAGATTGTAGCACTCGTCGTCTTGAATCTAACGTCACTTGAATCACCTAAAACTGACATTGTATACTCAAGTTATGATGTTCTGAAGTTTTGGGAAAACAACTAAAAAATTGAGCAACAAGGTTGACTAGGCTACTGAATCGGTAGACCATATGCTGACATTAGCATCTAACAAGACATGCACAATATACTGTTTAACCCAACCTGGGACCGACAAGTGATAGGGTCATACTGAGGAAAATGGAAGATTTTCATTAGTTAGTTGGTTATGAGGTGGACCAATTATGAGGTGCCATGTCGCTTAATGAGATAGGCCTAAGGTCTTCAATGGGGTTCAACCCCTCGACCTTCCATGTAACAACTTCACGCTCTAACGTTGGAGCACACATTAGTTCTTAACCTATGGTGGATGCCAAAAATATTTAAAGTCTTGTGTTTGTCACATTGGGGGAATGGGACAAGGCGCTTGGCCCAAACCCTTGATCACATCTACATCACAGGACCCTATGGAGGATCACAAGGTGAGGGGGTGGGGACTAGGCCACATCCCCAGTCTCATGTTATTTAGGTGACCACCGGTGAGTGTTAAGCGACGAGGGTGAGGGGTTATGTCTAGCCCCCGATTTCGGATGTGGCATATTGATGGGCCTCTAAATTAGAATAAATTAAGGCCCATCTAACATTTCTTAGGCACATAAAATATATATTAAATATCTCCTTCTACACTTAATAATGTTTTTTTAAGATTTAATATGTTCTTAGGAAGGTTTAGAGATAATTTCATATTTGTGCCTAATATTATTTATTTTTGAAGAATATTGTGAGAATATTGGGCAGATTATGAAGATTTTGAGAAGGAGAAAATTTAGGGACTTTATCCCTACTAATGGAGGATAAATATTGGATAATAAATGAATAAAATATGTGAAGCGATGAGTATGGACGGGAGAAGGAACATGCATAAAATACAACAACGCTTCCACATATTTTCACATTACGCACAACACTTGTTGTAATATCCCTATTTTTACTGCTTTTATTAGAAAATTGAAAATCCTAAAGGTTAAGTGGACCTAAAGGAAAACAATATTTGTGGACATCTTATATTTTTAAATATTATAAATGTTAAATTGTGAAAAGACTAGAGTATATTGGAGACTAGGATTTCAAGTCCATGAGGATGGAATTAAATCCAAAGACTTTCCCAAATTCTCCAAAAATCCTTGGAGAAAATAAAATAAATTAAAAATATTAGATTGGAGATAAAAATCTAAAAGATATCTCAATAAAGTGGAAAGTTACTGAGAAGAGTTGACATAAAACTAGAAAGAGGAAAAAATCTAGTTTTACATTACTTTTGTGGAAAACATAAAAGTAAAGCCTAGGAAAAAAGTAAAACAACATCTCGATTTAACTGGACACAGTTATGGAAACATGCTGAAGGGAAAGCAAGCTTAAAAAGTCCATTCCTAGGTAGACAAGAGGTTGTCTACACTTGGGAGTAATTGTTCTCTTCTCGGGGGGAGTTGTGGAGAGAAAGCTCAAGGTTGGGTGGAAAATAGTCTCACCAAAATTGGTATGCACAAGAAATTAAATTATGTGTTATGAAATTATTGTGATTATGAAAGTTAGAGTAATGATGATTAATGTAGAAGAAGTATAAATTATATTTATGTATTAAATGATGATTCAGGTGGAATAGGTGGAAGTTATTTGTTCTGAATAACTAATTTATGTAAAATTTTAAATTATACAGCCTGATGTATTTCATAGAATCTACTATACTAGATATAGTTAGCTCTGTATAGTTACATCAACAGTTGAAATTAAAAAACCAACATACAGAATGTCTAAACCCAAGTAGTAGGGTTTAAATCTGCTGTTAGGTTGTAAACATCTAATTATTAGGCACAAAAAGTATATTAATACATGTGGAAAGGAGGTAAGAATAATGTATTTAACTAATGTGTAATAAATCATTGAACAGAAATATATTTACAGTAAAAGATAAGTGTCAATCTCATAGTAAGTATGATTGTACAACTTAAACTTGAACACTCTACTGTATATTAACGAGAGAGTTACATCTAGTCATTCATTCTTTATTGACTAATAAATTAAAGGTGCAATACATAATCAAAGTACTAGAGGATAGTACAAGAAAAATAATACCATGAAGTAGACAAATTCATATATCAACGATTTAAAAAAATGAATGATTATTATTGTAGTTATAACATAGAAATTGTATTATCAATGATAGAAATTATCATTTTAAACAATCATAAAGTCTTTGACAAAGTCCATTGTACTATACAATTAATTACATGAAATATAAATAGGGAATTATCCCTGAATTAGGAGTGAATTCCGTAGATGATATGGACCAACCTGTAATTAGAAGAAAAACACACTGTTAAAGATTGAGAGAATGATCATTCAAACTAAGGAATAGTAAAATGTGAGGAGGGAAATACCTGCAAAAAACAACATATACAAGGTTAAGTATATTTATATATTAAGTGAAATAATTTAATAAAATATAAACATCTGACAAGGGTAATTGAATTAGGAAAATTACCTTGTTGGTCAATTTTAAGAAGTGGAACCAGCCCTGTACATAAAAAAGAGAAAAATGTATAAGCTCATGCATTTAATTGCACAAGAAGATTAAGCTGGAAACCGTATGAAAATATAAAACGGAAATTACCTGTATTCTAGTCGATGGGGCAGATACTAAGAATCCAATGTGATCTTAGTAGATGAATAAGAAGTTCCTGTACAAACAATTATTTTATTAATTTGAGGAAATTAATAAAATAATAAATTCTAATTAAGAGAAAATTTTCAAATGATCTTAGCAAATAAAATTATAAAAAATTAACGGAAATTCGAAAAATTCAATAGAGAATTTGGTATTATGAAACATTGCAATATGACTGTATATAAATAATGACGAAGAAATTCTAAATGGAGGGACACCGTATCAGTCCAACCAAGAAGAATACGAATTAGTGTAAAAGGGAGAAAATTAGTTATTTATATAAGAAAATCGAAATTCATTCCCCTTGAATTAAGGTTACTGTGTAAATTCGAAAGTGGACTTTCATAAAGGAAAATGATGTACTAAGTCGTAAAGGAAAATGGCTGTAGTCATTTTAATCCCCAACGAAGGAAGTCAATAAAAATAAAGTATTTATAGTGGAGGAAAAAAAAATCTAAATGGCACATACAGAGAATAAAATTTCATTCTAGAAACATATGTAAATTATGATAAATCAAACCCTTCCAAAGGTTTCAATTATAAATACAAATTAGATTGCAGAAGAAATTGTAATTGAATTAAGCCAAATATAGGGGAAAGCAAATCGATTTCCTTCATAGGAATGAAACGAAAATAAATCTGTTAAGTAACCCAAGAAATTGGAGAAAATCAAATGCAAAATCCAATGATTCAGATCACTGTATAACGAAGATACACAATAATAATTGAGAAAAACTAAAATCATTTAATTGAGGAACGATAATGAAATATAGAGAAATCCATGATAGAGCCAAAATCTCATCTCTATATATACATTAAATAAATTGGCGTAAACCAGTACTCAACACCAGAAATGATTTTACAAGGATAAATCATATAGCTTAATAAAGATTTAATTTACAAAAACGAAGTCAGGGTACAAGTGACTATCTCCCACAAAAATAAAAACGTAATTCCATAATTTCTTCAAGCAATTACAACATGAAAGTGAAGGAAGAAAAATATGGTTACTCTATATTGTAAATATAGTCACGACCTCGTATGAAAGACGAGAGAAACATTATTAAAATTTATCGAGGGTTCGGGAAATCCTTACCTGGACGCTGTCAAAAGGATGTTACCCAAACCGTCCTAAAGTCGAGACTTATGAGAAGGCAAAACCCCAAGAAAAATGCAAACCCTGCAATCTTTAAAAGAAAGAATAAATTAGTTACAGAGGAGAAAAATTTCAAAACAAATAACAACGATAAAACATCTGGAGGCAGAAATAACTAAACGATTGAAAATTCACTAAAATGACAAAGCATTACCTAATGGGAGAGGCATAATAGTGATGCCAACACATAGACTGCAACCAAGAAGACACAACTAGGTGGAGAACCAGAGCCAAGGCAAAAGAAAGACAGAGCCGAGGCTCCGAAATGAAAAAAATCCAAATGAAAATCGAAATCCGAAACTGTGATAGTCATTTGACCAACCTCCTTCTCTAGTCGACCTACAAATCCATCTCTATATTGCTATATGGACGTCATTAATTTGCGTGGTTTGTGGGGGTTTTACCTTGACCCCTGTTATGGTTGTTTTTTTTCCTATTGAGTGTTTTCTCATGCCCATGGCACATAGTGGACATTTATATTTGACTCGATTGGAGCCTATGGGAGATTTCATTCGGTTCAGTGTAGGACATAGAAGTTTCGCACCCCGGTTCGTTTTCATGAGAGTAAGTGGGATCTTTACAAGTTTTATTCATGAAAATGTTGTCAAGTTATTGCAGTTTTCTTCAAAAATAACTTTACCATCTCTCTCTGTTTCAAGTAAGCTCAGTATCTATTATAGGTAAGCTATGACAACATGTTGGGGTTTTGATGAATGTTGTAGTGGTGTTTGGGCATGGTGGTGGCTTTGTCATTGGCTCTCTAGTACAATATATGATCCTACCAACTATCAATGTCTATGTTTATGAACACATTCCATCCATCTGTTGGGAATTGTAGTCCATTCTTTAGGTGCTTTGAAAATGTGTGTTTTTTTATGTAATATTTTTCTGTGGATGTAAATTGCAAAGGATTAACATTTTTCACAAGATTACATTATCATGTAATGATTGCATTTTTCTAATGAATCTCCATGTTTAATGGCTTTGAATCTGTAACAATTTTGACCGTTATTGTGATTTACGAATGTGTCCTACCCACAGTTTTTATTTGAATCCTTCCTTACCAAGGGTGACTACATAACCTTGCAAACCCTCTTGCAAACCTTAATGAAGGAAAATAAATAATTTATCTTCCAAAGGAGTCGTTCACCCTCAGGAGCACTGATGTAGTCTCTAGGAGCCTATGTTTTCTCAACCTGTATCTTTGGGTGTTTCGAATATATGTTTTTTGGATGGAAATGTCTTTTGGATGTAAATTGTGAAGGATTAACATTTTTCACAGGATTCGATTGTGGTGTAATGGTTGCATTTTTATAGTGAATCTCCTCGTTGAATGGCTTTGAATCTATAATAGTTTTTACCGCTATTGTGATTGAGGAATGTGGTCTACCCACATCTACTATCCAAATCCTTCCTTGCCAAGGGTGACTACATAACCTTGCAAACCCTGCTACAATCCCTATAAAAGGAAATTAAATAATTTATCTTCCAAAGAAGTTGGTCATCCTTGGGAGCATCGATGTAACCCAGATATAGTCTCTCGGAGACTATGTTTTATCGACCTGTAGCTTTGGGTGTTTCAAGAATGTGTGTTTTTGGATGTAAATTGCGAAGAACTAACATTTTTCATAGAATTTTATTATGGTGTAATGGACACATTTGTGTGGTCAATCTCATGTTGAATGGCTTTGAATCGATAATAATTTCGATTGCTACTATGAATTAGGAATGGGACATAAAATTAGCTTAGGGTTTTTAAAGTTATACACATTTTTCTGTAAATTATCCACACGTAATTATGGACGAGTAGGGTTTTTTAAAAATGTATTTTTTGATAATATGAATGAGGGGTTTTTTAGGTATATGTTTGCTGGACCTGTCTCTGAGCTTTTGGAGCCCTCTATCTTAGAGCTTCTCGAGACAAAATTAGCTTAGGGATTTTTAAATCGAAGGAAAAATAATTAGCTTAGGTCTTTGTCTTCGAGCTTCTTGAGTTTTTATATACGAAGATATTATCATTTTATCATTTTAAATACAAGCAATTATTAAGCTATTAAGTTTGATTTTCTATTATTTTTCATTTAAAAATATCATTTTTCAAAAATTAAATAATTTGAAAAAAATTAAAATAATTTTTTTTTCAAATATAAATATCAAATTATTAAATTTAGATTTTCTTTGTAGTGTGTAGCTTTAAAATAAATTAAAAATATTTTTTTTTAAAATAATTATAGAACAATTTATAAAAATCTTATCTATTAATGTAAAAAAAAAAGTAAGGTTTAAAACATATATGCCTTCAACATAAAATAATCATTTTTCATTTTTAAATTATTCTAGAGTATCTATTAACCTTTTTTAATATTTCTTAAAAACTTTAAGATTATTCCCCTGTTTATTATTAACCTTTCTCTTATTTTAATAACTAGTATTTAATCATTTTAATTATTGTTTAATAATTTTTCTTAAAATCTTAAACTTTTAATACTATATATTAATAACTAATGGATTTTTAGATTATTCCCCTTTTTATTTACCCCTTCCCTTATTATGATAATTATAATTTAATCATTAAATTCTAAATTATTAGTGAATAATTATTTTCTTAAAATCTTAAAAAAAATAATATTATATCTTATTAACTAACTAAATAAATAGGGCTAGTTTCTAAAGACTAATTTTAATTTTATTTAATGAGATTAGTTTCTTTCTTCACCTTGTCTTCACCATAAACCACATTAGTTGAAACGTTGACCAAATCCTAATAATATGATTAATCCTAAAAACATTTATCTAAAGCATAAAATAGCTAAGTGATGAGACATAATTAGTTCAAATAAAAACAATTAAAAACTGAGTTTTTTTTTTTAAATAATTTTTTATGTATTAAAACATTAAACTATATTAAAATAAAATATAAAAGACATCTTAATTATAAATTCTAAGATACATATCTTTAATTATAAATTCTTAAATAATATATTTAGCAAATTAAACTATATTGAAACAAAATATAAGACACATCCTTATGATAATGAAACAGCATGACTTTTCAATATGCACATAGACATATATATTCATGCTTTAATAGATTTGTCCCACTATGATTTAAAATAAATTAATTATTACTAATAATCTAATAATGAGTGAAAATTTTAAAATATCTAATTTATTATTTTTAATTTATTTATACATTTAAATTTAAAAATTATAATATATAACTATTTTTTTTAAATAAATATGATTTTTATCCTATTTTAATACACAATTTATTACTTTTACTGTTTTTAGTAATTACAAACTATTATTCTCTATAATATTGTTTGTGAAAACACTATCTGCTTCCAACGATTTGCAATAATAATATTCTACATGTCTATCAGGTCTAAGAAAATTATAGCAAAACAACTCATTTAGAAGAGCAGTTTCACAGTTTCGATGTTAAAACGACTAAAGTTTGGATTCTTATACAGCTCTTGATTACATGTCAGGCACATTATACAGTCTTCATGCCTCAGAAAAATCTCCGTCAAATAACATTCACGGGCTTATACTATGTGTGTTTAAATAATCTTGCACCAGCCCCTCATTCCAGGCATCTTCGTACAGTGCAAACTGCTGATAACTTTGAAAGCCATCCTCGAAGTCCCAATATTTATTCTGATTCTCCTACAAGCCCTCACATGTTTCCTTCGGAGCTACACAGATTTCGTCCTTCAAGTCCAAAGTGGTGCTCGGCGGAATGCCGAGCTCGTAATCTGAAGCATCCACGAGATATGAAAGATCCACCCCCGCGTCTAGGGTTTGGACTTCATGGTCTCTACAAATCTCAGAGGCCCCCGAAGTATTCGCACACTCGTTGGAGGCGAGATAAGAGGTGGAGCACGTGGCAACAATCTCTTCCTCCAGGCTTCTCATGACTTTGCTTACGAGCTCTTCACTGGGAGCGGATTCTTCTTCTTCCTCCACTAAGGTATGGTCTAGTTGCAGTAGATCAAGAAACCGGTCTGTTTCTTCGCCTCGGAAGCGTTTTGCCTCCCAAACGTCGTCGGAGTCCACCAGAGCCTCGGGCTCATAGCTGCGTTTTCTGAGAGTCTGAGACATGCCTGAGATCAAGTGGCTCTCTGCAGCCGCCTTCTCTTCTTTGGCAGGACCCACGGGATCTGCTCAGCAGCTCTGTGAATCCGAGTTTCATCAGTTTCTTTGCCAGAACCACTGGGTCTGCTTCTCCGATCACAGTTATATCCCTCTTCTCCATATCAACTGCAAGAGACTCTAAGCCTGCAATCAAATATCATATCACTACTCAAAAGCCAATTTATTGTAACCAGAATTGCAATGGATAAATATTGGATTGATAGTTACCTTCAACAGCTTCAACAACTCTCATGGCCCTTCACTTGATTTTCTCGTCCTCGATAGCCACTTTCAGCACCATTTTCTGCAAATACAACACATCATGACCCTTCGCTTTCTTTTCTCGTCCTCGATCGCCGCTTTCAACACCATTTTCTGCAAATATAACACATGCAGGGCCATCATCTTCAATGAGTCGTTTCGATAATTCATGATTGCAGAATTTCTAAATCGATGATTCTGATTGAACATAGTTGAGTAGTGACATACCTTCATTTTTGACATCCTTCGAAAACCAGCAGTGATATGTGCAGAATGGAAGCAAAAATTAATCGAATGGCACTGGGAGCCTTTCAGTTAATGAATGGCACTGCAACTCTCCTATTATAGTGATGCATTTTATTTAATGGAAATGGGTCAGGAAATGGCCTGTCAATACATCCACCTTTGCATTGACCCCTACATGAATCTTAGCCTCACTGCTCACAGCACAGAGATCTCCCCGTGACAGACGAATAAAAATCGTCGGCCTGATACCAATTTCAAATTTTAAAATTTCAATAGGCCGGTTTTCAAATTTTAAAATTTCAATAGGCGGCTTTTCAAATTTTAAAATTTTAATAGAGCGGGTTTTGAAATTCAAATTTGACAATTTAAATGCCAATGCATACAGGGTATTGTAGCGTATATCGTATATGCGATGGCAACTAGGTGGAGGCGGAGCCACAACATGCGCACCGGCCGTAATCCATGTATGGTCATATATATATATGAATGTCTGCATGAATCATTTCGTTCACATGATGGTACTGTAACGGGTACTGTCGTGGTCAGGTACTGTTAAGGTAATAAATAGTCTATAGCTTTGGGAATATGGGCTGCCATCGGATGTCAGGTCCTCGGACGAGCAGCAAATTTTTTCCGACGAGCAAGGTTTCCGGGCTAAAATGTGGCCCCGGTAGACTACTCCTTAGATGTCTGTTATGTTTATTATAAGTCCCCATCATTAATTTTTTTATTGCAGTAGAGAATAGCATTGCGATCTATAGATTTAGGTCTGTGTGTTATGATGAGTTTCCATAGTCGAGCCACGAGGTCTGTTGCTCCAACCACTCTGTGAAAGTCGGAGATGAACTGTCCCGGCGTGGTTCTAAGCTGGGTTTACTGTCCGATGGACGCTGCAATGAGTTCTATCAATTGCAGCAAGAAGAATACTTCTCCATCTACCCCTGCCTCTGTTGAAGTTCAAGAGAAGACGATGAGAGAGGCAATAAAAGGTGACTATTCCACCGAACACAATCATGGTAATGAAGTGGGCAGCGCTGTGATTGAATAATTCGCCCCTTCTGTCACAGGTTTCTCAGAGAACGGAGGACAGGTAGAGTTGGAGGAAGGTCACTTCAACGACTGGGTTTTAGCGAGATCGAAGGGAAAGAATGTTAGAGTGCTGGAGAAACTGGTCAGCGGAATAAAGGTGGTACCGAAATCTGCCGGACAATCAGACAGATTTGAGGATCTGAGAAGGTATTCATTAATGTTGTGGCAGCAAGCTACTAAGCTGCAGTACAATGGCGTGGTTCCGCAGCCCAATGGGCGATGGGGTGCGCAGATTTACGAGAAACACGAACGCGTTTGGTTGGGAACGTTCAGCAAGGAAGAAGACGCTGCCCTCAAGTTCCGTGGTCGGGACGCCATGAGCAATTTCAGTCCGGCACGAGGCGGCAATCCGGAAGCCCTATTCATGACGGAGCACAGCAAGGAAGAAATCATCGACTTGCCTCGAAAGCGCAGTTACGATGAAAAATTTGAAGATAATAGGAAGAGGATTATGATGGGCGAGCCTTATTTCAGCGGCTATCCGCCCATTAATGCGCCCAGGGGTGGAATGGCCACCGCACGATGATCTACGGTTTTAATCTGACGGCGGCCATTCCACCCCTGGGCGCATTAATGGGCAGATATCCGCTGAAATAAGGCTCGCCCTGTTGACGGCTGCTCGGTCGGCCAGTACGAATAATGAGGAGGTAGGGTCGGAGGGGTCCGGCAAGAGAGAGACGGAAACCAAGAGACCGGACAATGGAAACCGAAATTCTGCGATCGCGGGTCTTCTTCGAGAGCACCTTTTCGACAAGTCCGTCACGCTTAGTGACGCGGGAAAACTGAATCGCCTTGTTATCCCCAAGCTGCATGCTGAGAAATATTTCCCTTCGGTAAAAGATTCCAGCGAGCAGGGGTCGCTCTTAAATTTCGAGGACAAGTCGGGAAAAATCTGGCGTTTCTGTTACTCGTTTTAGAAGAGCAGCCAGAGCTATGTGCTGACCAAAGGATGGAGTCGGTTTGCGAAGGACAAGAAATTGGAGGTCGGGGACGTTGTTTCGTTTCACAAGGGATCATCGGAGCCTCGCCAGCTCTACATCCGCTGGAGACAGACGGCAATGGTTCGACCCCAACTTGGAGTCGTTCCCAAATACCGCCAAATCAAACCGAAATTTGTGCATCCCGTCAAACGCTTGTTGTCGTCGAATAGTTACAATTCCGGAACCCAGACCACCGTTGTCGGTAACGGTCAATGGTTTCCCATCGTCTGGCCCAGTTCTAGTAATTCTGACGCCTGTACGCAGTTCAACTCTAATAATATCCTTTCACTGGTCTACAAAGTGGGTAATTTCGATCACCGTGCTCTCATATCCCGACAACTGCTCAACTGCTCTTAACGGAGAGTTTTCTTTCTGTTTCTCGGACCCGCTCGCCAAACCAACAGACCAAGGCAGCTTCCGCAACTCGGTCAATTTCGGCGACGGAAGTACAAATATCAAACCATTGCATCCTTTTGTGAACCCTTCTCAGCCCTCCGCGGCACAAGAATTGGAGACACCGGAACACCTCGATCATGTGAGTTTGACGGAATCTTGATGACCGTCACTATAGCCGAATTTACGGCTAGATATCTTTGGAGTAGTCTACTCAGGCAACGTTTTACCTCGGAGATGCTGCCCATCAGAAAACATTCCCTGCTCGGTCGTGGAGATGTTGCCGATTGTGCTCGGGGATCACCGCCTCACCTATCAGAGAGTCACCCATTTCGCTTCCTTCTGGGGATCACAACTCTGTCAGAGTTGTCAGAGTAGTGTCTTCGGTGAGGAGTTAATGAAGTTGGCAGGTAGCCCTTCGGCGAGCAGTTAATGAAGTTGGTAGGTTGGTGAGTGACGTTGCTGGCTATCTTTCCAAAATGGAAACAGAGCGCACAGAGCCATTGCACAGTGGAATAGAGCGTGGAACAGAGCAGCTACGCAGAAGAAAAAAAAACAGAAGTTTGCAGACACTCTTGCACCGAGTAAGTTTTCTTTATGAATTTGCTTGTATCTGCTTTCAATTGAAGTTTTCATCGTGGTTTTCGGCCCTCGACAACCCTGTTAGTTCAACGCTAAAATCGTCTCGGCCCACAAATCGTCTCCCCCAATGAAAGGACTCTTCTAAAATGGGCGGATCCTCGTCTGAAACCAATAGGTTCTGCTCACCAATTAAAACGCATCGTTTCAGGTAGTCTATTGGCCCTAAGCCATTGAAGTATCAACAATTTCAACACTGCAACTTTATCAATTCAAATCTTGATTTTGAATTCACTGTAACTATGAAGATAATCAACTGGTAAAGTAAAACAAATTAAAAATCAAATCCTACACAAGGTAATGGAGAAGACCCAATTCTGGCCCGATGACAGTGTAAAGCCCGAGCATCTTATTCGTTTCTATATAAATTCTATTATAGTTTTGAGTTGTATAGTTTCAAAAAAGAGTTTGGGGATCTGAAACAAGAATGAAAAGACACTCTGCCCACTGAATTCCATCTCTTGTTTCATCTATTTTGTCTTCAGTTTGCTGAGAGCTTCATAAAAATATATTTCATTAAATTTATCTTATATTGTATGGAAACTGAAGAATTATAAATGAACTGAGAGAGCTTCAGTATCATTTCGATGGATTTCGAAGGTTTTCCTATATGCATTTGTTTTGACACATTATGTTTGTTATAATAATTAGCAGATAGTTTGCCAAAACTAGTTGAGATATCAATTGCAATTGTCTTTTCACTCCAATTCATGATTTTATAATATAAAAAAAATCCCTAACATAGAAAAAGAAATTGCAATCCCAACTTTAAACAGGCCTTGTCTCTTTCTGAAACATGCCATTAAGTGGGGTAGACCACAGACCATTGTAAAACGGGACCCTGGTGGGCAGCTTAATACCTCCCTCAACCTTGGCAATGAACCAAGTCTCCATTGGCAAATATAATTCTTCACTTTCCATACAATATAAGATAAATTTAATGATGTATGGAAAGTGGAAGAATGTAAATGTACTTTGTAGAGTGAGACAGTGGTGGCTGTTGATATTAAATGCTATTGGAATGAATAAGCATACATTCTCTTATACACTGGAAATGGTATGGATTATGCTAGTCTCCTACTAATTTTTCCAATTTGAATTTTAGTCGGATGAAGAAAAGGTATAACTTACAAGGGGAATATAAGCACTCCTTCCAACATGCTTGTTTCATCTATAAACTGCATCGCTCTTGGAACTGCTATATCACATAAATGGATAATGCACAGCTATTTATAATGTTGTTGAAACTAAAAGAAAAGCAGGGCACTGTGGACCAATTTAATGTACATTTTCTAGTTTGCTAGTTGTGACAAATTCACTCTAGTAGGTCAAGTGTGGTGCATGGAATGCATGAATACATTGTGTTTTCTCGATAATATGGTCTCAAGTATAATTAGATGAGGCAAAAACATTGCCCTTTTATTGCTGAAAATGGGGTTATGGTGTTGGAAATTCATGATTACATTATGTTTTCTCCATAATATGGTCTTCTTTTTAATTAGATGTTGAACTGATTCAAGACATTATGTTTTCTACATTAAGCGTCTATTTTTTGTCAAGGAGAAAGGTATATTTTTGCTGGTGGCCGTCTATTAAGATTACATTCTAGTGTCTTGACCGTCTATTAAGATTACATTCTACTATTCTAGTGGTTTGATAGACATGGAATACTATTGATCTAATGTTGATGTTGTAAGCAGTTTCCCGACTATAGTTAATTGTTTAACATTGTAGTTCATTGTATAAAATGGACTTGTAATTGCTTAGAAGTGGTTGTTGTCAAAGTTATATTTCTCTTGTGACAAAGGTAGGTATATTGTTGTGGGTGGGAAGTCTATATGTGGGAGTACATAGTCCTTGCATAGGATTTGGGGTTGTACTTCGAATCAAAAAGGCTTTTAAGTTTACTAGTGTTTTAGAAGGGCATTCATTTTCACTTCCTCAGGAAGGAGAGAACATAGAAGTGGAGAGGAGGAACACGTTGAGAATTATAGTTTGGACAGGAGTGTAAACATGTGAAAAGAAATTTTGAGATATTTTCGAAAAGTATCCTTGAAAACTAATTATATTTATGTAATTCACTTGAGTAAAAAAAATCAAAGTATATTTTGTGTAGTTGAGTAATCTTAAAAACAGATTCTTTACTAAAAAGTATAAAGACAGGGCACTTTGTGAAAAAAGTATAAAGACGGGGCAAGGTAGATGTTTTTCAACACAAACGAGGCATTCAGGTAGAGGTGAATCTAGGTAGCAGGAAATAGTATAGGTGTTGAATAGTGCCATACAGTTGTACGGGATAGTTTTGTACAGTTGTATGGACATATCTGTACAGGTTGTTTCATAAGCTGTATAGTAGTTTTCTGTAGTTTATGGTTATTTTTAGTAGCCTGTACTTTTTTGAGCAGGTTGTACAAGCTCAGTTTAGGGTGTTATTTGGCATCTGTGTAGTGTTGTTTTCATTGGGGGATGTGTGGAGGTTTCTTATAAGCTTTTTGAATGAATGAAAACTTGATTTGAATGAGTAATTATCAGTGTATGTGATTAATTGGTATGCTTTGGCCATTTAATTTCTAGCTATTGTGTGATTCATGCTATGGTATTAGAACAAACTTATCTAATTGAGATTTTCAAGATTTACCATGGTAAACTGATTGTTGGAAAGAACTGTTCACTAAATTTAACTCAGTCATGTGGCAAGTGTATATAGACATGAAACTATAACTTATAGTTAACAATGAAGAATGGTCAACTTTGGATCATCAATTTTATTTTGTTGTTATGCTCTAGAATGAATATATTTGTTGCGAACATGTTTTTGTATAGGATATTTCTCTGATGTGTTTGTATATTTTCTAACAAGAACAGTTCAAAATTGGCAAGGGAGAAAAATGGCAGCATATCATGGATATTCAGGTGCAAGACCTGAAAGACAAGACGACCTTTTCCAGTAAAGACTTAGTTTGGACTGAAATAAAACGAAATAACAACAACATTGATCGAGTTACTTTAATCCCTTCAGAAAGAGTTTCTCACTTTATCAAAGGGGAGGAAGAAAATCATATTGCTCCATGTAATTTCATACAGAAGCGTAAAATAGAAACAAGACAAAGAGCTACTGCTGCATCACAATATGATGAGTAATTATTTCAAAATTCGTTGTTTAGGTCCTTTAAAACAAAAGTTATCATTCTTTGTATGTATTGACATTTCAAGAATTTTCTTGTAGATATTATTGCTCATTTGGACCAGAGGATAGAAGAAGAGAGCCTTCAACTAAACAAAGAGCATCATTTGTGCAGAAGAGGGGTTTTCAATGCCACTTTATTGTGAAAGTTATGAATGAAAGTCCTTAGATAGCAATATTGACTTTCAATATGTATGAAAATGAAGATGGAGAAGGTTGGCCTTGTCATGGACAACATGACAATTCAGGTGAAGCTAGGGCCTTGCATAAGCCAAGGCTTTCAAGGGACATCGTTGCTTATGTTGAGAGTTGTTTCTTTTTGGGAGTGCCTATTGATATGGTGTATAGAACCCACATTAAGAGACATGTTGACATGGATGTGACAACTCGAGATAGAGACTTCTTCTTATGCAGGAAAGATATTGTAAACATATATAAAAGGTTGGCAAATGGAAATTATCAACTCCAAAAAAAGGATGAAATGAGTGTAAACCTTTGGTATCAAAAGCACCAAGAAGATTTTTTCTTTTACCAAAAACCCAATGGTGTGGAGGTCCCTTTTATAATAGGGATTCAAACAAAGTGGATGTTAGAGACCATGGTCAAGCTATCGCACAATAGCTTAATAGCCATGGATTCAACATTTAATACAAATAAATATGGGGTAATTTGGATAGCAATGATTAATTGAATATACGTATTTAAGTTGTATACATTAAACATGATTAATAACGTGTATTTGACTTGATGTAATGTTGAATATGACAGTACCAGTTGTATACACTTGTGGCATTTGATGAACAACAAAGCGGAGTACCAGTTGCATGGGCTGTGGCATCACAAAACACATCAGATGATATTGCACTATGGTTGGAGAAGCTCATGCACAGGTGTTTCCAAATCTGTCCTGATTGGAAAGTCAATGCATTCATGGTCGATGATGCATTGGCTGAAATCGCTGCCTTGAGGTAACTTTAATATTGTCCTCATATAATAAAAATTTCATTTATTCTAAAATGTTTACACTAAAATGCATTGAATATGGCAGGAGGATCATAGGTTGTGATGTTATCTTATGTGTTTGGCATGTACGGAGGGCTTGGTTAAAAAATGTGAACCGGTTGGCCACTAATTCCATAAAAGCCAATAAGATATTCAGTGAGTTAGGTTCTATCATGAAACACACTCTCAATACTAAAGTGGATGATGCAATCAATCGATTTTTTATCAAATTTACAGATGAATAGATGTTCTCATTTTATTACTGAGAAAAACTAGATATTACACAACAATAACAAGACTAGATCTTCACTGAGCTAGACTGTTGTGGCATTTAACAGATAAATATTCTTGCATAGAAAGAGAAATCTGTAGGCTACCTAGCACACAAAGCAGACTCAGTCTAAAGATCAAACAAACTCAAATCCTAAAATACCCAACCACTATAGATTCTTCCCTATGCTCACACATAGAGACGCAGGCTGCTCAAGTCTTACTCTAGACTCTCGACTCGAATGCCCTCCCTTTGGCCCAAGCACTTCTTTAAATAGCCAAAAAATCTTGCACCCGAAAGACTCATGACTCAAAAGTAAAGATTCTACTTTGATCATCCGTGCAAGGATGATCGTCCGAAATAGATTTGATAGTCCCGTGTAAGGGTATCAAAATATTTTACAAATGATATTCATGACAGAAAGTAAAGACTCATGACTCAAAAGTAAAGATTCTACTCTGATCATCCGTGCAAGGATGATCGTCCGAAATAGATTTGATAGTCCCGTGCAAGGGTATCAAAATCTTTTACGGATGATATTCATGACAGAAAGTAAGGAAGGATATGATAATCCCATGCAAGGGTATCAAAATCCTTACTGTTATTATGTGACATAAGGAAAGTAAAAATGTTAGGAATCATTGATTTCGGGTAACACCGAAGTGACATCCGCGCAGAGATTCTGTGACATGCCTATGTACTAAGTGTAAGTGTGTGTACAAAATGGAGATTCTTTTACAGAGAACCCATGAAAGAAACATCTAACACCATTGTCGGTTAGAAAGACTTTACAGTACAAAAAATGACACTTGTGGATGTGTATAGTAACTATGTCAGAAATGACCTATTAGATAGGTGGAAAAGTATTGTACTGTCACTTCCTTTTCTGATTCCCAAATCTTACTTTCATGATCTTCTGGGGGCTAGAGGAAATTTATTCGTTCAAATGGATTGGCATCCGGATTTGATTGCTGATGGAAATCATTGTATTCCATTTGGGCTCCATCAGTACTCTGGGCAAGCTCTCTTGCACTGATCCTTTGAGCTACGAACCAATGAGTATGACCGCACCTTCTCAATGCATTTAGAAAAGAAATATCTTCTAGTTCAATCAGATCTTTAAGTGTTTTGTATAGGACTCTTGTATGAAGCATGCCGGGTGCAGAGAATCCATCAATATTTAGTCTGGTAAATTGATAAGGCATTGTAAGAATACCACTAAGTCCATAAATCTTCCACCAACCTTCAAACCATTCTGGGAGAGGATCTTCTTGATTTATTCTTTCTGTGGGCCAATTTTCATAGCTCAAATCAAATTGGAGATGATAGAAGAAGTTAGAAGAAATCTTTTCTAAATTCATCATTTGGAAAAAGGCAGTCTTCTGTCTTTCAGGATCATAATTGTTCCTCCTAGAAGGATTATTAAACCTTCTGATTGTTAGTCTGCAATTTCCAATTCTGTTATCATCTTCATAAAATATTTCATAAGATATGTTTCCAATGTGAACCAAATAATCAAGCTCTTGAATAGCCAAATCATTTTCAACTTCTTGATCATCCCAAGTCCAGAGATTGGGAATACCTTCTCTCCACCTTATCTCTTTTATTGGATACCAGTCATCATCATGATCCAAAAGACTGGTGTTACTGATATTGTCATACCTGACCTATCCATGAGTAGCTTCTATCTCAATATAATCCTCAGCCCTTCTGATGAAGTTACAAGATAGAGAATGGATATAATTCTTTTCTAAAAATTCCCTAGATAACATATCAGCAAAAGAATTCTTATGACTAGGGATGAATTCTATCTCAAAATTATATTGGCTGAGGGTCATCATCCATCTTACCATTGCAACATCTTCAAAATCACATTTCTGGATGGCGAATTTCAATGCTTGACAGTCAATTTTTACTAAAAACTTTGTATAGATCACAAAGTCTTTGAATTTTTCTATTCCCAAATAGACTGCTCTGAGCTCTTTCTTAAGACTTGCCCAATTCTTCTGGGTTTTTGACCATAATCCAGAAGAATATTGGTAGATTTCTAGTGTACTTTTCCCTTGTTCTGGGTCTTCTTGACAAAGAACAGCTCCCCAACCAATATTGCTTGCATATGTCAAGATTACTTTTTTCCAATTTTATTGAATTGGACTTAGGGGTTGGATTCTGTGAATTCTTTCCTTAATCCTTTGCACAGCTTTGGTGCAGTATTCATTCCATGGGATGGGTTCCTTTTGCAAACTTTGATTCATGAGTTTTCTTTCTTGAGCACAGTGCTGAAGAAATTTGGATACATAATTAAGGCTTCCTAAAAACCTCTGCAATTGTGTTTTATCCAAAATTTCATCAGGGAAATTATCAATGAAATCTAGACTCCTCTGGATTACCTGGTAGGATCCAAACTATATGTTATAACCCAGAAAGTCTATCATTTTCTTGAACAACTTCATCTTTGATTCAGAAAGAACTATTCCTTTTTCTTTGACCCTTTGGAGAAATAATTTCAAATGTTTGATGTGAGCAGGAATATCTTCTGAATGAACTAAAATATCATCAATGTATTTTTTGAGAAAATCCTCCATACCTTCAAAGGTTTCATCCATGATATGCTGGAAGGCTGAAGGGGCATTTATCAGTCCAAAAGGCATTATATTCCACTAAAAATGGCCTTCTAGGACTGAAAAAGCAGTTTTCCATTTATCTGATTCTTTAATTCCCACCTGCCAAAATCCCGACTTTAAATCAAATTTAGAAAATATCTTTGATTTGGAGATCTGACCTAGAATGGTAGATGGCTTTGGAAGTGGATAAGCATCATAGTCTAGTAAATTATTCAAAGGTTTATAATTTACTACTAGCCTGGGCTTTCCTCTGGCTATTTCAACATGTTTATTAACATAAAATGCAAAACAGGCTATTGGACTCTTGCTTTTCCTAATCAGTCCTTTTTGTAAGAGATCCCTAATCTCTTTCTTGCAAAGAACCATCTGCTCCTGGTTCATTAGGATGGCTTTCAATCTTCTGAGCTTCCCATTAAAATCCTTTGGTAGCTCTACTTCATGCTTGTGTACATGCCAGAAAGCATTAGGATCCTCTGAGCAACATTCTAAGAATTTGTTTTTGAGATTGGCTATTTCTTTATCAAATTTCCCTTGTTCAAGATTTTCATCAATTCTAAGAATTTTCTTTTTCTTTTCCATTTTTGCTAATAAATTCTCCAACCTTTCAATCCTTTTTATTCTGTTAGGAGAACTTGAATTGATGAAAGGGAAAAATAGTTCTTTACCTTCTAGTTCCAGAAAATAGCCAAATCTCCTTGTATGCATATCAAACTTTGCTCCATGTTTCTGAAAATTCTGAAAGAAAGGTGTCCCTAAGTACATTGCACAATCCATTCCTGTAACAATTGGACAAACAACTTTAATTCCAATTGATTCTGTCAAAAAAATATCAACTGAGGCTTCAGAAGTGGTTTTGATATCCCCACTAGCTGTTGTGAATCTTGGATAGCTAGTAGGTCTCCTGAGATGAGACTCTATTACGGTATCACTCACAATATTAAGTCTAGAACCAGTATCCATAAGAACTTTCCAATATTCAATTTTTGAACCAATTCTTACTTTAAGCTTGATACAATACATTACGTCTCCAGTGATTTGATTGCAACCTAAACCACTTCTATCATCTTCAGTTTCTTCATCAGAATGATGCTCATGAATTTCTACTCCTTTAAAGGGCTTCTGATGGTAAATATAATTATGGGGTTGTCCTAAGAAAAAAGGCTGAGCTGAGCTGGAACCTGGTTCATTTTCAACCTTCATTTTTCTGAGTTGACAGTCCTGATGACTTTCAATGCAAAGTCTCTGATTCTCTTTTATTGTCTTCCTCAGCTCCTTTATTGCTCTGTGAATGCTTGGTAAGGTCTGTGGAAGATCTTCACAAAAATCTTCTTGCCTAAATTTCCTCGTCAAGGCTTCAACTAAAAAGAGAGAGGCTGGTGGCACATATCCTCTGTTAGGATTATTCTGATTTGTTGGTTTGGAATTCAATTGCTTAAGCAACAATTCTTTATACATGTCTTTCAGCTGGGGATCTGTGGCTGCCATCATTTGAGTGAAAAAATTCCTTGTTTGTTCATCTGCCTCTGATTGTTTCATCATATTTATGGAATGGCATTGGCAGACATCTGGATCACTGTAATCACAATTATCTTTGAAACATTCCACACAGTGTGGATCATTGCAGTATTCTTCTTCAAAGTCAAAAGTATTAGAATCAAAATCAAACCTATTTACATAATATGATTCTTCTTCACTAGTAATTTCTTCACAGCTATCAGGCAAATTCATATAATTAACCTTACCAGATTTGTTTCTGTAAAATACTTTCTTCTTACCTTTATCTGGTATTCCTTTCTTCTTGTCTTTTTCTAGATCTGGACAATTTGGGGAAATATGTCCTTTCTTTCCACAATGATAGCATTTGACTTCTTTCTTCCTGGAATATAGTTGTGTCTTTTTATAATCTTTTGGTTTTTTCTGATAAATGATTCTTTTTCCTGAAAATTTCTTTGAAGAATGCTTCTTTTTCTTGTAAGCACTACGTTCTCTCCCCTCTGAATTTTTTGGGGTAGAAAGTTGCCATTGCTTGCAGAATTTTGGTAGCCATGTGGCTTTTTGGGATTTTTTGCTGCTCTAGCAATCTTCATTTGTGAGCAGAGTTCAACAATTATGGCCGACTGCTTGTCTTATTACTCCGAATTCGTAATCACCAATATTTCCTGGCAACTTGGTGACAATTGCTTGTGAAACCCATAATGGCAAGGAAGAAATGAACATTTCTTTCCACTTAGGTTCAAGAATGAGTTCAGGAGACAAAGTGTGCAATCTATGTAAGAACTCATTAAAGTATTCATCAAAATGCTGCATATTATGGAGTTTCATAGCAACTAGAGTAATGGCAGTCAAATCATTATTGATTTGTGGAAAACCAATAAAATTTACAGTAATACCGTAAAGCAAACAACCAATCATATTATTTACAGGCAGTGAGGTGGTTGGATCCATATATACAGTCCCATCTGCATTCAGAACTTGTGAGTTTTCCCATGTAGTTAACAGAGTAGGATCTTTTAAAGTTTCAGCTTTCAAACATGAATCTAAAGATCCTTCAAATCCTCCAATAATTCTTCTGGTAGAATTGATGGGACCAATATCATCAGCCAAATATGTTCTGTAACAAACAAGCATAGAATGCATAACAGACAAAAATTCTGCCTCAGTGCAGTTATCAATGTTCCATGAGTAAGTGGAAGATGCAGACCAATCTTTATGATATTCAGATTTCATTAAATCTCTTCTATCTGGGGTAGGGGACCAGGTAGAATTCCAAGTATATCTGGATGTGGTTGCATGGATTGTATTATCTTCAGGGATACCAAACTGAATTTTGACTTGAGGGTAAAAATTTTGTACATATTCCTCAAGTTTTTCTAGATAAGGTTCTTCCTCATCTATCTCTATCTTATGCAAACCTGTGTCTTCTTTTTTCTTTTCATCATACCAATGCCTCTCTACTGATTCTTCCTCTCTTGTAATTTCTTCTTCTGATTTCTTCATCTTAATCCATTCTGTGAGAGAGGAACTGGTTGAAGTACTAGGTTGTGAGGAAGTTATAGGGTTTTATTTTATATGACCAAAATAACTTGGGGCAACAAAAAGACTGTATGGATAAGAGGTTCCTGGTTTGGGAAACTCAATTTCTATAGGCTGATTTATTAGACTTGAAACTGAACCTGAGATAGTGTAAGGCATTTGGGAAGAAGGCTCACTAAACAATGTAGTGGTCTTATAAGAATCTGATGAAGGCTTCTTCTTCAATGAATCTATGGAATTTGAAACATTCAAAACCTGTTTCTTGATAATATCAAGACTGGAATTTACCTTAAAAATTTCTTTCCCATGCACTACAGCTGCATCAATGATTTTTCTGTCTGTGGATATCCTGAGTTTATCCAGACTTTCAGCTATATGCTTATCATTTTCTACTAAGGTATTGATGTTATCATTCAAACAAACCAAAGCATAATCCTGTTTCTGTAACATTCTATTCATCATTTCCTTCAGAATGTTATTCATTTCTTCTATGGATTTATGTCGATCTCTTAAATATTTTTCTAAACTGGACAAGTCAAGATTAGTCCAGTTTGTGGCAAGGACAGAGTCTTTTACATAATCCTCTGTCTGGATGGGGAAACGTTTAAAGATTTTCCCATCATTTTTCCTGATAAAAAAAGTTTTCCATGGAGGAAAATCATTGTCTGTCTCATAGATATGACCATCAAAAAGTTCCCATTTATGCTTTGCAGGGGAAATAGATCTAATCATATTTACCTGCAAGAAACTGCAGATATCTCTTAATAATTTTTCTTCCTTTGTCCTTATGGCCTGCAAATCTCTAGGCAAGTTGGGCTTGGATAGCATGTTCTTAATTTTGGGAGAAAATTATGGAATAACAAGTGGAGATGGAATAGTGACAAGATTTGACTCCATCTTTTCTGCTACAAAACTATCAACATTCTGAATCCTTTTCTGTCTAACCTGATTTAAAAAACTTTTCTTTAAGGATTCTTCTATTTGATTTGAGGAAGGATAATACCATTCATAAAAAGAAATCCATTGATTGTTGGATTTCATCCAATTTTTCCATTCCTCATTTTTCTGGCTGTTGAAGTTTTTTCTTCCTTCCTTGGGCAACAGTTTAAGTTCTTCAACGTACCTATTTTCATATTTGTGAGTGAAAATGTCCCAGTTGAACATTTTCTTCTTCCATTGATCTTCAGGATCATATGGACTGATTCCTTTGTAGATTTTCAAGAATGCAATAATCTCACTGTTTGAAGGAATCTCTATATGTTTTGGAATTTTATTTCTAGGATTTTTTATGAATGATGGAATTTCTGTCCCATCAACAAATCCTAAACCCTGGTGTTTGTTTTTCTGTATTGACTGAATGATTATTTCTTCATGAATATTGAAGAAACTTGTCCTTGTATACCCTTCTTCTGACTTACTTTTGTCTGGTACAAAAGTAATCATATTTATTCTTCTTCTGTCGTCTTCAATGTTGCCATGTGGATTTGGGGGTTGTGAAGAGAATTGATAGAAGGTTTTGGAACAATGAGGATGATCACAGAAAACAGCTAAAGGGTTGCTAGATGAAGCAATTTCACTCAAGACTAATCTTTTTACAGTATCAACAAATATAGGATAAACTGAGAAAGTGGGAGTGGTATTTACAGATGTGGAAATATTTACAGAAGGTCCACCATGCTCAGTGCATGACTCTGGGAAAACAGTATGGACATTACCATCTCTGGTAGTAAATATTGTAGAAGAATTGACAGGTGATGGCCAAGTAGGTTTTCTGAGGGATTCCCATTTAGTAACCCATTCTGTTGGGGGTTTGAGTGCAGATCTAGGAATCATTTGTGGGGCTATGAGATTCATACCATAGTCATGGGTGATCAGGGTAGTAAATTCAGACTGGGATGAGACAGATTTAACCATAGAAGGAGTATTCTTTTTAGAGAATTTGACTACGGAGGACCACCAGATGGCTATATTTTTACTATCATCATCAAAATCATCATAACCATGGGTCTGCAATCCTAGAATTAAAGCATTTATAGCATTGGGATCTGTTAATGCTATGGAGAAGTCAGGAAAGCATGACCACGAAGCAGGACCATAGGCAAGGGTGCCTTGACAACCACCAATGAGAGCTTTAGGAAAAGTTCTCCATCTTCTATCAAAAACACAGGAAAAGAAAGCAACATCTTGGCCTTTTCTATGCAGAGGATGAATACCAATTTGGACATGGCCAAAGTGAGCAAAATTATAACCAGCTTTGCGGGCAGCATCAAACTCAGGCTGGTTTATGATGTTTAAAGAATGAAGGATATTATTATTAGAAGTCATTTGCAGGACTTCCTCCTTAACCTTATATCCCTAGAACTGGATAGAGTCTAGTAATCCTAAATTCTTATAAACATTTTTCGAGTCGACTTTTGGAAGGGTCCAAGAATCAGAAGCAACAGGTTCTGATAATAAATTAATAGACCGATCAAGAACTACAGATTCAGTGACATTTGAATTTCTTCTGTCTATATTTATTTCTTCTTGTTCCTTTAACAGTTCATCAAAAGATTTATCTCCAAACTCATGGCGAGAACTAGATGCAGATAATGAATCCATAGAAGTCTAATGAAATATGGATATAGCAGAAGAATTTTAAAGAAGATATGCAGTTTCAGAGTAAATACATAAATCTTAAAATTGCTGTGTACCAGTTTATCAGCAACACGATCGCAAACAGAGTAGTGTTTCGCGGCTCTTCCTGAGAAGAAGTTATAATCTCCTAGTCTTCAAATGCCATAAACACCATCCTCAGCTTAACAGGCAACATACATTATCGAGACTCAAGAAAACTCAGATGTTCCCAACAAGAAGCTCAAACGAAATACAAACTTGGCTCCGATACCATTTTATTACTGAGAAAAACTGGATATTACACAACAATAACAAGGCTAGATCTTCACTGAGCTAGACTGCTGTGGCATTTAATAGATAAATATTCTTGCATAGCAAGAGAAATCTGTAGGCTACCTGGCACACAAAGCAGACTCAGTCTAAAGATCAAACAAACTCAAATCCTAAAAGACCCGACCTAGACTATTTCCACAAGAATTGGGTTGTTGGCGATAAGATTCGTAACTAAACGAACTCTTTGTATTGTATGCATGTTTTTCTTCTATAAAAGTGATATATTTTGACTAAATTAATTCTCTTTGCACTTAGGGATGAGGGTGAAAGGTTGTTGGGAGATTCCTCATGCAAATCAGGAGACTAACAATGCTGTTGAGTCATATCATTGCTATTTGAAAACAAATTTTTATTTGATAGAAGAAAAAAATGTGCTTGACAGATGGATTGGTTGATGTATATGCTGCTAACAACCGTTGAACCTTGTTATCGGTACAAGGAAATATTGAAAGAAGAATGATTTCTAAACAACTACAAGAAAGAGAAACAACTTGAATCATCAGTGGAAAGAGCAAGAAAAATTCTGAATAGTGATTGTTCTCCTCATGAGAGCATAACCAATGCTTACTGGGTGAGAAGTCAAACAGATAGAGATAAGAAGTACCTTGTCAAATGGTATCACATGGATTTTATAACGTGTGAATGCCCATGGTCTACTCGTGGAGACATTTGCAAGCATGCCATAAAGGTTAATTGGTTGTATTTCCACTCAGATAATCCATATCCATTACTTCACCAACATGCAGTGGATAACATATTCAATGACTCTTTTGAAATCAATATAGAGACCTAGAGCCATGATGTAGATGTTGATGCCACTCCTATGGCCACAAATATTGTTGATGTAGATGTTGGAGCACTTCATTTGGTAAATGAGGAGTTGTTTAGACACATGCATTTCATTCTAGATAACCCTCCTACTACTTTGACAAAGGCAAACCAATTACTTAGTCTAGTTAAAAAAAATGATGGATGAAGCCAACAACTTGCACATTATGGATTTTGACTTCACAACTAGGTTGGGCTCTCTTGATTCATCTTTGAAGAGGAAGAAGAGTTTCCTTAGCCCTACAAAGAAACAAAGGAGCAAAACAAACAATGGTTTGGGAATTGATTTAAATGCCCATCCATCAGAATATGAACCATTTGAGTTTCAATACCTCAATAGGCAAGGTCATCCTCAATCAAATAATGCATTGTCTACAATTCCAGGTTTGTTTCATGTATTGAATATAGTGATGGTTTTAGATTTGTGTATTTAGTCATCACCATTCTTTAACATGTGATATGATTATTTTTACAGCGATGCAACAATCCATAGTTATGGCGATAAACCAAGACCAAAGGCAGACGCAAGACCATCCAACATTTCCTGCCATGTTCGGTACATTTGAATGAATGTGCATCTAACTAAATCCTAAATAAAGGAGAAAAAAGTGGTATGTGGTAATGCAAAGGACAAAAATGATAAATTTAAAACAGAAAGACCATCTACTCAACATTTAGGCATTTCCTGTAGTTTTCCCCTTCCATCCACTCTATATAGTTATGTTTGTACATATACCTTAATGCTTTAACAAATTTCATTGTGCTAACAAATGACACTTTGTTAGGTAACTATGGAACGGGTGGAGAAGCATCATCTTCTACAATGGTTGAACATCCATGGAATAGGCTAGGGTGTCCTCAATCAAATAATGCATTGTCTGTGGTTCCAGGTTTGTTTCATGTATTTAATATAGTGATTATTTTATATTTGTGTA
Organism: Pinus albicaulis; assembly: GCA_034641835.2. NCBI lineage: Eukaryota > Viridiplantae > Streptophyta > Pinopsida > Pinales > Pinaceae > Pinus > Pinus albicaulis. The sequence continues at coordinate 876,458,732 of CM076581.1, read as the reverse complement.
TTTAGTCATCACCATTATTTAACATGTGTTATGTTTATTTTTACAGCGATGCAACAATCCATAACTATGGCGATAAACCAAGACCAAAGGAAGATGCAAGACCATCCAACATTTCCTGCCATGCCAGGTACATTTGAATGAATGTGCATCTAAATAAATCCTAAATAAAGGAGAAAAAAGTGATATTTGGTAATGAAAATGACAAAAATGATAAATCTGATACATCAAGACCATCTACTCAACATTTAGGCATTTCCTGTAGTTTTCCCCTCCCATCCAATCAATATAATTATGTTTGCACATATACCTTGATGCTTTAACAAATTTCATTGTGCTAACAAATGACACCTTGTTAGGTAACTATGGAACGGGTAGAGAAGCATCATCTTCTACAATGGTTGAACATCCATGGAAAGATTTCAACTCTAGTGGGAATCAATGAGCTAGGCACAAACAATAGGTATGTACTTTCCAAAGAGTGTATAGTTGTAATTTTTTAAGTGATGACCCAATTAAATGCATAGGTAACTTGTATATGGTTCTTTCATTTATTAGGTTTGAGAGGTAAAATAGTCTTAATATGGTCACATGTTTGGTGTAGTTTGACTAATTAACAAAGTTCATGGAATTTGTAGCATCTTTACTTTATCTTTTGTTTTGTGTTTTAAATTGTATACTTCGTGTAATTCCTACAACAATTTTGCAGGTTTTTAATTTTGGCCAATGGGTGGGATCTTTTTTGCATTTCATCTTCCAGTAAGAAACTAACTTGAGTAATTGCTATTCTCTACTCTACACCATTCTTGTTCCAAAAAATGAATTTTTTTAACATATCTTGACTTATTTTGTTGCTTCTCAACATCCATATGGGTTACAACTTACAATGTGTTGTGTTGTGCATGAATGGTATAAGAAAATTTTTTGTTGTAGCAAATTTTTCTTAATGGATTAGGTAGATTCTCTCTGTATATGCTGGATTCATTTGTGTGTCATCACATTTCCAGAGCCCTTAGGGTCTGATTTTCATACTATAAAGATCCATGAATTTGGTAATAAATGTGATTGTAATTGTGATCTCCCCTCAAACATGATTTCCGGTACCTTAAAAGGCCTTCAATTTGTGCAGAATGTGAAATACAACTATTGGCGATGCTCAAATATGGATGTGGGAATTTACAAGGCCTTTAATATTTCGTTAGTCATGTGCATTAATCTTGGGGTTCGAATTTAAAATTTTCTTTGATTATTCAGAAAGTATTGAATTTGGTCAAGCGAGGAGAATACTGCTTCATGATAACCATTAGAATCTAGTTTTAGTGTTTATATTGTTAAAAATACAGTGGTGTGGTGATAAAATTTAGAATAAATTGTTTTATGATTCCACAAAACAAATGGACTTATAGATTTGTGCTTAGAAACTCTTTGAGTGAGTTTCACATAACTCCTAAAAAAAATTACAACAACAATGAAGATGGGTTTCATCCAGAAGAATACTAAAGGGCTACCTAGAGGTGGAAAACAAACAAGGAAGCTTCATCAGATTTTGAGCTTCTCTTGGAATATCCTGTTGGGAGAACCAAGGGATGATTCCTAGAATTTGTTCATGACATCTCTTGCAAACCCATTGATGTATACTAGTAAGCCTAATCTAGGGGATTAAACTAGTTAGCTGCTCGTACCATCCAAATTCCCAACAAGTGACAACTGGTTGAGATAACCCCTTGGGGTTTTGGTGGAGCTACTTGTAAGCAATAGTGTTGCAATTTGTAGCAAATTGGAAAAACTGGGATTGGTTTGGTGCCTTCAAAGTGTAAAATGTTTTACATACTTTTCCATGAAAACAAATCTTCCACTTGCAGCCTCACTTGATAAACATATAGAGACAAATCATATTAATAATTCATGTCTTTTTTAGTCATTGCATGCACACTCAAAATAGATCCTTAATGCTACAACTTGGTGACCTTTGAACCAACCCACGACTCAACTCTCTAGGGTTTATCATCTAGCAATTTACGTCTAGCTGAATTTAAAGATGAAGATCCACTTGTATACATGTGTAGGAACCATATTATTTAAGACAGAATTGGGCTCGCTGACGGAAGAAAGCAAACAATTTTCATTTCCTATTTCTTGTGTCTCTAAACTATTCACTGGTTATGAAATAGTATGTTCCTGAATGGATGAATCTTTAAAACTTTTCACTTTCGTGCCTTGACCAATGGAGTCTTCAGGTGCCACCTTTTGCAACATAGAATTCCTCCATTTTTGTTCCCAGTAACTCTCTGGCACTGAAACTCTCAATCTATCAAGTGAACACGGACTTGAATTTTGGTGCTTTAAGACCACAGTTTTATGAGTAAATGAAGGTGACTGGGATGAGAGAGAATTGCTTGCACTTCTAACAAGATTCCTTGTCTTAACATTATCAAAATGTTCCCCTATTTTCCCCAGGGGAGGTGGAGTGCTGCCATTTATATCCATAGCAAGGCGATGAAGTACATTTGCCTTTTCAATTACCTTCTTCACATCTGTATTCTGTGGAAAATTAAGTAACTTCTGGAGGCAAGTTGTAGCATTTGGTGTGGCAAGCAATGACGATCTTAGGTGAAAAAGCATTGAAACTTCCATGGCTAAAATAAATGCACTACGACAAGAGTGTGCAATATTATGTCCTAGAAAATTATCACCACTGGATGGTAGACGACTGTTAGATGTTGTAAATATTGCATCCTAGACAAGTAACAGATCCTCAAGACCAAACTCTCGACCAAACAGCACTCGCAACCAACGCAATGAAAAATATTGGGGCTCAACACTGAGCTCAAAAAGATGACTGTACAGGGAGAGGTCAACAACAACAAGTAAATTATATAAATCACTTGAGGCTTCAATAACAGGAGGCAACCCAGCTAGAGAACCAACTGTAGGGGAGTTGATGAAATAGTCTACCATAGCAAGCGCTCCACCTTGTCCACTTAACAATGCATCAAACATGTAGTATGCATCATGTTCCATAAATCTTGCAGATAAGAGAGCCCCAAGCTCCCCTTCAGCTCCATAAGCATCGCTTCCCAAAAATATAGACATGACATCTGCATCGAGCTTGTCACTGCTACTAAGTCTACCTAGATTCGCTTCACAAGAAGGGTTTTCAACACTTGAAACACTGACAACTGATTTAAACTCATCTTCCAACTTCATCACATTTTTACTAAAATTTGATGTCTGCTTTAGATTCTCTCTTGGACTTAAATTGATTTCCTGAAATGTAAGATCTTCACCCGGGAGAGATGCATGACATAGATATTAAGGACATAAATAAGAGGTGCGAGCAGTTCATGCATTCCTGTAAGCAAAAAAAACTGATGTTAAGATATTAACTTTGATGACCTTCAGAAGTACTTAAAAGTTTAAAACTTGTATGCAAACATGAAGTAGGCACAATTTTATAAATAATGGTATAACCTCTAAACATATTTGTAGGCCTCTTAATGGAATCATACATTGTCGATAGCTATGCTCTGGATGATTCAATGACCTTAACAACAATATACGTCTTAACATAGCCTGGCATGTAGGCATTTGAAAATAGCTTCCATGCTCAGGATATAAATGGGACAAATCATTTTCTATGGCTCTTTCGAGTTCAGCAGTTCAGAAGAAATGACCCCATGAACTCTCTGCAGTAAGGTGGTGTAATTTTAGCTATACAAAAATTTCAGTTTAACTCTTACATCCTTTTAATATCATATCTCAACCCACCTGGATTTTGAGATAAAGGGTTTTCCATACTTAAATCAGATCCCTTCTGACTTTCTTCCATAATGTGTGGATCAACAAGTAAGCGCCTTCTCAATTCAGCATACCTGCAATGGGATGGTCTTAAATTTTTCCTAGCAGAAAAAAATTTCTTGTACATATTTTTTGCTTTGGTATCATTCATAAAAGTACCCGTAATGTTAAAAAATAGTGGTATTGAGCACAAAAGAAATTGCTAAACTGCACAAACATCCACCTAATGTAAAATCACTTCACACAATAAAATAATGCCATTTCAATAAATTGTCATACACAGATATAGTACAGCAGAATCAAATGATAGCAAGAAGAGGAAAGGATGTAATGGTCTATCAAAAATATCCCCAAAAGGCACAATAATTTTTGGTCAGGAAGAAGAAAACAGTGAAGACTACGAAGATGCAGTCTTTACTTCAACAAACTTCTTGCAACATTGTCAAGTGCAAGAAAAAGGCCCAGCATTCAACCTGGACCAATACAGACAATTCCTAGTGGTTCCTAAAATTGAACCAGGGAATCCTTTAACTTTGGGAGCTTCATCCTCAACTCTCCCAGCCTCTGCAATAAACTCCAGTACTTCTCCAATCAGTACTGCGATTCAAACATTGCCATCAGACATCATGTTTGTCCCAAATTGTCAACCAAAAGGAGAAATGAGAAATGAGATATTTTTGTGCTAATCATGTCTAGTGCCCATTGTACATGTCCAATGTGAATGCAATTCCCTTGTTTATTGTACAAGTGTCTTGAAAGAGGGACCTCAATTACAATATGAGGGCCAAATTCAACATAAATTGCATATAATTTTCCCTATGAGAAAATATCCTATGATGGGGTCAAATATAATTTGCCTTTGTGAAGGGTGACTAATTGTGTATTCAATATTTCATAGGGATTTTAATGTTTACTGTCCATTCATTAGTGATGGTTCTATTGCTAGTAGATTGGGGGATTGTATATCTGTCCATAGGCATTGGGTTTTAAGTTTTAACCATTATGTAGAGGGATCAATGTCTTGAATTCATTCTTATTATGATTGAATATTTTTTCTGAGAGGTAATTTGATATCAGAAAAGAGTAGTTTCACAATATGCTAGTCATATCTTTTGTTGTAATCTCTGTCTTATTGTCTATTCATGATAGGTTTTCTCCATACAATTAGGATCTTTGAAGTAGCCAACAAAAGTTTTCGAAACAGGTATAACAATCTCTCAGGTCACTGACGAAGATGAGATTAAATACCAAACAACAAGCTTCTAGGGGTGAGAGGGAACACAAGCAAATCCCATTGTCCTTGAGGAGAACCTAACACCTTCCATGTATAAATAAGGTGAACAGTGGGAGAAAAAGGAGCCAATGGAGTAGCCTAATGATCCCAAGGACTTGTCGCCCATAATTTGAAGCCTAGTTTATCTTCTTTTTCTAGTGTTTGCCATGCATAGATATGGGATGGTCTTTTAGAATGTTGTTTTTTTATGTATATCAGCAGATAAGATAGTTTGTCTAGACTCCTTGGACAAACAATTTGGTATCCACTTGGTGGAGGACTTGGTTTCCTCAAAGGCAGGATTCCACCAGATACTGCTGTAATATATATATATATATATATATATAAAGTGAATTAGTTTTGGACCTTGGTATGTTTTTAAACCAAAAAAAAATTAAAAAAATAATATATTTTGTTATAGAGAAGATTTGATTATTTATATTGATAGAAAATTTAGATGTAAATTGAGATTTTAATATTTTAGATTATATTCTTTCAAATTTGACTAGAGCTATATTCTAAATTTAAAAATATCTGAAAATGCCCTCATGGCTCAAACAATCCAGCATCAACCATGACAGAATCTAACGAAGGAATATCTCCATCTTCAGTTAACTCCAAAATTGCGCCATTTAAAAGCATTGTTTGACTATGGAGGTCTCAATATTTTGGTGTTAAGTGGTATTCCATTCTATAATCTGTCACCTCTTATGTTTTGCTTCCAACCCAAGCTAAGAATTTCTTAATCTTATGTATTAAAGAATATTTTTCATTCAGGCTTCTCTTGTGCATGGTAGAATTTGGACCATAAGTTGAACCCTTGATATTCCTGAATTTCTAGTTCTGTTCACTACCCACTCTAATTTTATCGATGAAAACATGCTCTTTATCCCAACTATGATTCCAATAACAAGAGGACCAAATTCCATGTTGTCAAATGTTCCGTGAAATTTCCATGTGAACAAAATCAAGATTGTTAGCAATACAAATATTAAGGACATTGTTGGAGGTATTATTCTTGGAGGAAATATTGTCAAAGGACGCAACTAGTCATAAACATGAACCTCAAATGTACACAGGTTTTTTGTTAAAAGGTTAATCTTGTTGACTATGATGATGAACCCTTATCTCCTTTAACTCACAAGATATGTTTATCCTAGAATTTAAATTATAATACAGAAGGAATATGGTACAGTCAAAACCTATACGATGCAATAATTTGCAAAGCATCTTAAGTTTACAGCTTTCTCTCATGTTGGCACTGTTTCTATCAAATTTTCAAGGAAATTGTTCTTCAAAACCATGTTAATGCACTGCAGAAGTTTCCTTCATTCAGTTGAGGTCAAAAGTTTCTCTTGATGTGCCTTCATTAGAGTTTTCGGCTTTGCCAAAAGAATTTCTATAAACCTTCCGAAACGAGTCAAATGGAAACTTCAATGCCCTTATTTTCTCTGTAGTAATTTCAATCATATCTGCCATGGTATTTGAAATTCCATGTGTTGCAACTCCAAACCATGAAGGTGAGCAATCCCATGGATTTTTGCTCAGAGTTAATTTCCATCTCCAAGGAGACATAAACTCTAAAATGATTCTCTATTTTGCATAATCCAATTTTAACTAAATCTTTCCACGTGAGTAAATTTAACCTGTGCCTGCAAAAAATATGTGAAGGAGCTAAATTATATGCTTACTTCATCCAAACGAGGACCAATTCTTACCTTTCAGTAGATTCTAATTATCCTCACCTTAATTTTATCAGAACCTTTATTTATTCCACAAAGAATATCAGCTAATGAACTATCTCTATCATGAAGATTATCATTAACCATAATTTCATTGTCATTTAACAATTTTGCCTCAAGTGCATCTCCCAATATATTGGCGGAGTTAGACTTGGTGCTTGAGGAAGTTTCTGGTTCTGAAGTTCTTTTAAATAATGACCAAGCAACCTTCTTTGGTTTTCCGTTATCACTATTTTGGACATCAGAGGGAATATGAGATGGAAAAATGATGCAGCAAGGTGACATTGGTAGAGCTCCATTCTCCTTTGATTCCATAAATTTAGCTCGTGCACCCGATAGTGCCATTTTCATCCTTGTTGCTTCATCACTGCCACTCAAATGAAGAACCCTTTCACGCAGAAGTTGTTGATCTTCGAGAACTTATAAAATTCATGTAATGATGAGAATTTAGACTCAAACTGGGTTTATAGAATAATTAAACCCAGTTTAATTTCTCATTAGCTACCTCTTGAATATCTCACAGTATTGCAATTGGTCCACTGCAATTAAAGCCCATCAGTTTTTGTTTTAAATTTGATAGTTCATCTCACGATTCCAATTTGCAGTGGTGAATTTTTACATTACACATGCCTCGACAAACCCTAATTTTTTATTTTATAATCTATTCATATTGATGGAGCAAAAACTGATATGTCCGAGTTGTTGGTCATAACATTTGAGAGCTGACTCTTCATTAACAGTCACTAGTTGGCTAATAACAATGCTACAATGCATCTTTATTATTTATTATTTTCTGAGCTCTCACAATTGTGCATTTCGATTTTGGGCCCATATATCCTATTCAAACACTGTAAATTCAGATCCCTTATCTGTGTATCATTGTTCGCTTGTTTGTGTTATAGTGTAAAAATATAAAAACATTTCCTTGATATTTTTGATAGAATGCTTCCTTCAACTAATAATATCAACAGGGAATGCACATTTGACATTTTATTAAAAAAAATCAGCTGCAAATGGAGCCATGACAAGTGGTAGTTAAAATAAAAACTGGCCTGGTTTCAAAACTGAAATCGCTCATTGACGTAGGGTCTGCCCCATAGGCACACAAAGGAACTAAATAACAATGCCAGTGGCCCAAGGCCTTGCATTAAAACAAGCAGCATGAGTTAACAGCAGCTATGCTCAGCCCAGTTTTTGGTGGAGAATCATTGTGGTCCTTGGGGTTGGTCCCCAACCATCTCCATCAGGCTTTTGATTGGTGACAAAGCATTTTGTCAGGCCCAAGAGGATTTTCAGCCTCCAAAGCAGAGATGGCAAGAGAAAGTGTGAGGAACTGAGCATTCTTATGCATTGGCAGAGGTGGCCACAATTTCTTTGATCTTATATTGTATGGAAACTGAAGAATTATATTTTCCAATGGAGACTTGGTTCATTGCCAAGGTTGAGGGAGGTATTAAGCTACCCACCAGGGTCCCGTTTTGCAATGGTATGTGGTCTGCCCCACTTAATGGCATGTTTCAGAAAGGGACAAGGCCTGTTTAAATTTGGGATTGCAATTTCTTTTTCTATGTTAGGGCCTTTTTTTTTGGGGGGGTATAAAATCATGAATTGGAGTGAAAAGATAATTGAAATTGATATCTCAACTGGTTTTGGAAAACTATCTGCTAATTATTATAACAAACATAATGTGTCAAAACAAATGCATATGAAAACCTTCGAAATCCATCGAAATTCATTGATTGGATTTAGCATAAAAATTAATATTTCATAGAGAGGTAACATGTTAAGGCCAAGCCCAGTTGGCATAAATTGTGGGCTTCCTGTGTTGATGCTAAATCTATAATGTTAAATATAAAATAGAAGAGGTTAAAGATTGAAAAAAGAAAATTGAACTTTGGTTGATCAAGGGCCAGATTAGCCCTTATTCTTGGGAAATTAATGGTGATCTATTTGGTGATCAACTCTAGGTCTTTGAGAGCACTGTAAATAAGTAGTTCTCTGCGTCTTTGAGAGTGTTGTAAATATGTAGAAGAATTTATTTCAATTGCAGATTTTGGGATATTCCGTAATTATTTCAAACAATTGACCTTGTTCTTGTCACTCAGATTTCTATATGTTTATGGAATCTGAAATTTATATAAAGATAACACAAATATGTAAAGAGTTATAGTTTATATAGGCATCATTTTAGGGAATTTTTCAGAAATCTTTGTAAAATAAATCTGCAATCGATATAAAGATAGCACAAATTGTAAAATGTTATAGTTTATATCAACGACATCACTTTAGGGAATGTTTTCCACTGAGATCTATGGTGGATAACAGATTCATCTTGACAACATGATGTGGTGGATACCAGATTCATTTTGACAACAAGATTTGCTGAAAGTGGAGATTGTAGTGAAGTTTTTTGCTATTTTGAGTGTGTTCTCTAATCCTTTTTTTTTATGTTTTTAGTGCTTTATCACATGTGATCCATACCTTAAATCCAAATCCATACCTCTAATATTTTTTATTGTGTTTTCTATTAGATCGATTTAACACTGAATGGGTTTGTGGTTACTGTGTGGTTACACCCATATTCTCTTTTTAACACACAAGTACTCATGCACGACCTCAAATACATCATGTGGAGATGGATTTATAGGTATATTTGCCAAAGATAAACACAAAACAGTTTTATGTGATTAAGTAGGTTGTTCGCTGAGATGAACTGAAGTTAAATTGAAATAGTAGGCAAGATTTGGCAGGGCTACCAGAAATATGAATGACATTGGCCAAAGCTATACTCAACCTAGGCAACCTAATTGCTAATATTTGGTTCTGATCACATGCAGGCTAATCACAGAAGGATAGAACCAAAATATCCAAATGTTTAGTACACCCTGCTTGCAGTATGGGCCTAGTTGCTATCATTGGGTAGTAGAAGTTATGTCATGATACTTCTTTGTCTATGTAAGATTTGATTATGGCATATGTATCAGGATTCAGAGGCACTGATATATATGTATTTTCATTCCTGGTCTAATTCTATTCTAGATTTCACATATTTGTGTATTCGGTGATGAAGTTTGGCTTATACCTTGCCTTCTCTCATATGCAGATTTTGTTTTTTTGGGGTCATGGAAACTTCCAATGTGGTCTCCATGAATATACTTCTGATGAAGCTGGCGTGTATAGTAGTTGCATTAATGGCAACAAGCCAATTTGAAAGCTTTGATTTTGATGCATTTTTAGCATTCACGAAAGGTCTTGGCAGCCCTGATGGACTTGCAGACTGGAAGAATCACTCATCTCCCTGCGAGTGGACTGGTGTGAGCTGTAGGAGGGACTCTATAATATATGTCTCTCTTGCACATATGGAACTGCAAGGCCTCATTTCGCCAGAGCTCGGGAATCTTAAGGATTTGGAGCTTTTGAATCTGAGCAACAATCTTTTTCTTTGTAGCATTCCAAAAGAAATTTGGAGTCTCATGAAGCTAAAACATCTCGACTTGAGCGGGAACTCTCTGAGTGGAGAGATTCACTTCAACATTCAATGTCTAACAGACCTTCAAGAGTTTGTTTTGGGTACCAATACTTTTTCAAGGAAGCTGGTACCAGAGTTGGGATTGCTTTCTCGCTTGGAGATGCTGGACTTGGATACCAATTTTTTCACTGGAAGCATACCCATAGAACTTGGCACCCTCTCTGAGTTGAAATACCTGAACCTCGGTGGCAATAGTCTCTCTGGAAGCATACCAACACAACTGGGTGACCTTAGAAAACTAGTGGTTTTTGATCTGGGTAACAATCTTCTTACAGGTAGTTTTCCATCCGAACTTGGGAAACTTAGCAGGTTGGCGTCTCTCTGAGTTTCAGGCATTTGGTCTGCCAACTTGAAAAACTTGAAAACCAGAATGGCAAGCTAAAAATTTGAATTTCAGCTAGGCACGCACGGGCGATGTATCATTTTGGAGCAAGGGTTTCCCGAGGGTTAGTCTTTTCAATGCGGTTAACTTTTCAACTCTGACAGGTCAGGCGGTGATCCCCAAGCACAATCAGCGACGTCTCCGCGGCCGGGTAGGAAATGTTTTCCGATGGGCAGCATCTTCGGGCTAAAACGTTGCTTGGGTAGAATACTCCAATATCTTCCTATCCCTTCATTGTCCCATGACGTCGCTGCTACAACGCGATGTGTGGAAAAGTGCGAATAATCTCGCACCGATACGACCGAAGACTTCAGATAATTTGGAATTTCTTGCGTATTTTATTCGGTAATTGACTCATTGAAAATGTTAGGGTGTATTTACGCATTTAGTATAAGTGGTTTGTGATAAAAACTAATGGTTAGCTAATGTGTTTTTAGTCCATTAGTATTTGTGACATGAGGTAATGTAGTATCGGTGACATGAGGTAATGAGTCTTTGTTTTTTATATTTAGGTAATGTTTCTAAAAAGTTTGGGAATTTTTTTTTATTGTAATGGGTTAGATTTGAGCAAAATATTCTCTTGGTTAGAGTCAAAGTGTTGCTTCCCTCATTATAATTTGTAAGAGTTGAGTAAAAGGTTCACTTAGTGAGGACCAAGGTGTTGGTTCACTCTTTTAGATAAAGATTAATAGAGATATCTATTGTTAAATAGCTTGTTTCATATTGTAGTTTTTTAAGATAAATCATGTGTACATAGTTTTGGTTCACTCCTTAAGTTAAATATTAATAGAGATATCTATTGTTAAATGGCTTCTCTCATATTGTAGTTTTCTAAGATAAATCATGTGTACATAGTTTATGTGTAGAGGGCTTTATAATTATTTTTCTTATATTATTTTACTATTACAAGATATCCTCACTTTAAATTTGAACCTTTGGATATAAATGGGGAAACCATCATGTTCTCTACCATTTATGTCTTTACCGCAACACCTTAGTAGCACTCACATTCGTTTTCACATTTACATGTAATTTACAAATTTCTAGCTCCAAAGTATTTTTTCTTTTTTCACTAATTATTTTTTTCTAACTATCTCATATCATCTCCAACCTAATTGTCCATGCAGTGCTATGATGTCCTTTGTGACTTGACCAAATAGTGTTGTACTTTCTTCACATAGTAGTAACTTCACCTTTTTGGCCCTTATTTTGATTAAAAAAAAGGAAAATAAATTAAATTGATGCAAGAAGAAAATAATTGAAAGGGTTACATAGATAGCATAAACACACATGATTTACCCTATAAAAGTAAAGTGAAACCAAGGAAAAACTAGCAAAGAATAAACCTATTATCTTATGACTTAGAAATAGTCATTTATTGACTTAGACGCAAACACACTGGCGAAGCCAAGTTGGTTGTTCACTCAACTATGGCTCATTATAACCAAGAATCCACAAGCCTTTTAAAGTTTTTAACTACATGTAAGAGCAAGGGCCACTAATACCAAGGAGTGAAACCATCATTGTTGACCTAACAATATTGAATTTTTCCCAAGTGAACTTAACAATTGCATTTACACTTAATTAGAGAAATTATTTCTACCCAGTCTTAAAAGCATGCATGCTCCTCTACCTTATAACAGGGTATGCATGCTTAAGATGCCCATTTACATGTGGTTTAAACAACAAGAAATTTCATTGTTAAAGTAATTATTTTAATTTATTTTTACTATTCTAGTGCTTAAGTTGCCATCCTCTAGCCTTACTAGTTGCTCACACTAGATGCTCCCTCCCTTCATGTAGTTTCATCACAACCAATTGCTTCCTTGGGTCTATATCATTAGCAATTTCATGTTATTTTTAGGTAGGCCATCTATGTCGTGCTCTAAACCCTTTTGTAACTTGACCAAATATTTCATATAATTAGAAAAAAATTATACATATAGCAACCAAATAGCTTAGTGAAAGTGAGTCTCTTGTCTCACAAACAAAGAGGTCTCATATACCAATTTAGTATCTGACTTGACCATGACCTTAAAATCAAATAATAATGATATAATTTACCTAATAATAAATACATTATTTTATTACGTAAAAATAATACAATAAATCAATTATTTTATTAAATAGAAATAATTATTCCTTAAATGCAGTCAACCTGGCCAAAAAAAGTCCTAGACTCCGACCTATTATAATATAATAAAAAATCCTCAAACCTTTTTAAAAATATTATATACATGTAAAATATTAAAGATCAAACCATCACCTATTATTGACATTTTCTCAACATTGACAACGGAGTAGTCTTTAGTGCGACTTTTTTGAGTTTCCGGTGCCAGAATCCGGTGAAAAAAATTGAGGTAAAATCTTGATTTCTATTATTTAAACTAGTTTTTTTAACTGAAAATACAGATTCAGCACCCTAAAAAACCCTAGGACACTTGGATTGTGCAAGTTACCCATCAAATTTCTGTTTTCAATAAATTCTTGCTGAATTTTAAAGAAATTAGACCGGAAAATTCCACCAGAAAACCCTTAAAAAATCACACTAAAGACAACTCCATTGACAACGGAGTAGTATTTATTGCGAATTTTTGGAGTTTCCGGTGCCGGAATCCGGTGAAAAAAACTAAGGTAAAATCTTGATTTCTGTTATATAAACTAGTTTTTTTAACTGAAAATACAGATTCAGCACCCTAAAAAACCCTAGGACACTTGGATTGTGCAAGTTACCCATCAAATTTCTGTTTTCAATAAATTCTTGTTGAATTTTAAAGAAATTAGACTGGAAAATTCCACCAGAAAACCCTTCAAAAAATCGCACTAAAGACAACTCCTTTGACAACGGAGTAAAAAAAACTAGTTTAAATAACATAAATCAAGATTTTACCTCAATTTTTTTCACGAGATTCTGGCACCGGAAACTCCAAAAAGTCACACTAAAGACTACTCCGTTGTCGGAGTAGTCTTTAGTGCGACTTTTTGGAGTCCAACGGAGTAGTCTTTAGTGCGACTTTTTGGAGTTTCCGGTGCCAGAATCCGGTGAAAAAAAAATGAGGTAAAATCTTGATTTCTGATATTTAAACTAGTTTTTTTTACTGAAAATACAGATTCAGCACCCTAAAAAACCCTAGGACCCTTGGATTGTGCAAGTTACCCATCAAATTTCTGTTTTCAATAAATTCTTGCTGAATTTTAAAGAAATTAGATTGGAAAATTCCACCAGAAAACCCTTCAAAAAATTGCACTAAAGACAACTACACTCAATTATTTTGTATTTTGTGCTTAAAAATGAGCTCATTTACAAAATGGTTACTAAACCCTTCAAAAAATTGCACTAAAGACAACTACACTCAATTATTTTGTATTTTGTGCTTAAAAATGAGCTCATTTACAAAATGGTTACATATGATGTGAGATCGTGAGTTATTAAAGCATTGTAATGATGGGAAAGCACTTAGTAGTCATTATATTTACGCCGAAGGTGTTCCTATTATGAGCTTTGCTGGGATGAACAGTGCTCCCAGCTAATCTCTGTGCTCCACCTATCGCCCTTCTGCCCTGTCAAAATTTGACACTTGGCAGCCATCCATCCCACCTGTTTTCCAATCGCTCCCACCCTCTTGCTCTCCTTCCCGCGCGCATCAGCTGCTTCGCGTCCGTGCTGCTGTTCGGCTGGCTCTCGGAATCGGACCTGGAACCTTGCCTGGTCTACGAGTATGGCCTCTTGTTTGCCCAGAACGAGCTGGAAACAGAGGATATTGCTTCTTTCAACCATGAATTCTTGCAGAGCATGGGCATTGGAATCACAAAAAACAGGCTAGAGATTCTTTTCATTTTCAGTTCGAAGAGCTGCTCATATATGCATTTTCAGTTCTCTTTTGATTCGTATTGATGGTACAGATTGGTGTTGCAGCTGCCATGGATGGCGTGTATTCTCGGCCCCGTCCGAAGCGGCCCTATTTCGAGCCACAGGGTGAAGACATTGGTCACATGCACAAGCGGGTACAACATCCACAACCTCCTTCAGCAGGGCCCGACGAGACTGTGTTTCGAATTCTCTGCCGGAGTCCAAAGCCGGAGGAGTCATAGGAAAGGGGGGTAGCATTGTTTCGCAGATTAGGCAGGAGACAGGTGCCCGAGTCACCGTGCAGGAGACTGTCCAGGGTTGCGAAGAGAGGGTTATTGTTATTTCCGTGCCAGAAGATGCTGGGAACAATGGTGGAGATTTGGGGAAAGTTTCGCGGGCCCAAGAGGCTCTCTTTAGGGTCCATGGAAGAATTTTTGAGGATATTGTCGATGAAAATAACTCCAACAATATTATTACTACTCTTCTGGTTGTGCCCAACGGTCAGGTAGGGTGTTTGCTGGGCAAGGGTGGGAAGATCATCTAGCAAATGAGGGAGGAGACTAAGGCGCATATTAGGATTTTTCCTCGAGAGATGACGCCGCCATGCGTTCTAACTACAGATGAGATTTTATAGGTGCACTATACGCCTTTGTTGTTTTCATG
Source organism: Pinus albicaulis (assembly GCA_034641835.2). NCBI lineage: Eukaryota > Viridiplantae > Streptophyta > Pinopsida > Pinales > Pinaceae > Pinus > Pinus albicaulis. The sequence continues at coordinate 876,443,498 of CM076581.1, read as the reverse complement.
CTCAAATATTCATGTTTTCCCTTCATTTGTTCAGTATGTTTTCTTCGTTTTTCCCCTTTTCGTTTGAGCAGATTTCCTTATACTTAGTTTCTTGGTCGGTTACATTTTTGCCCAAGTTGTCCCTGACTTACACCCGGTTGAAGCTCATGACATTTGCATGGGCAGACCAGGGTAAGAATAGGACCCTAGTTGACATTTTAGCAGACCATTGACCTGACCAATGAATCAACTCCTCGTTTGGCATGCATGCAAATTTTCCTATCGTTTAGAGTTCTAGGCATTGATCAGTATAGATTTCCAGGTAAGGGCTTGTTCTTTGTTACGAAGTACGGAACTCCTTTATGCTTTAGACGGCACTGGTCTCCATCTCTTAGGGTCCATTTTTTGTTCTTCACAGAAGTGTTTTTAGAAACAGTTTGAGCACGTTTTTGTTGGAAAGCAATGACCAGGGGTTGAATCTTAGCTGCTCTAGATAGTCTTTCTGAAGTTAAGAAAGTGTGTGCCTTGTTTCATGTCATTTGCCGCAAGATGGTTTGACTAATGTTATTTTAATATATTAATTCTGTGTTAGATCGTGGATATGTGCATGCGCTGCTGTATTTCTGTCCAGCTATTGCCGAAATGTGTTTTCCAGTGCCAGTGAGCTACTGTAATATCTCATAGGCTTGGGAATGCTTGGAATTGGAAACCTATTTAGAGAAGTGTCCAATGCTTGGTTCATTTTTTAATGGAAGCCACTGACCAGTGGGTTGATAAAAAGGCTTCTCCCTGTGTTTAATTAGGAGTGCCTAGCTGTTTATTATGTTGTAAAACTTGATTTCAGGTTCTTATGTATCGAGTTGAACAACAGTAAGTTGAAAACTCTATACTAATAAGTATGTGCAGGAGACAAACAAAAAAACTTGAGAAAAACAAAATTTCAAATAATGTCTAATTCCTCCTCTTCTTTTAAATGAGATTCTGTTCATGACTTGTAGGCTTGTGTTGGAGTCTCATTCAAAAAATCCACACTACAGGTGACTAGAACTCTTCCTCAAATTTACATATGTGATAGAGGCACAACTTTACAAGTTTGGGCCATTTCTACAATATTTATGCCCTTCCCGTATATATGTGTGTATAAGAGTAAACATGTGACAAAATTGGCATACATAAGATTGGCACAAGTGCTATGCACACTTTGTTTCTTAAAGAGGAAATTCTATTTCATCCATAGAAGGTAAACTTCAGAAGATAGATAAAAATAAGAAGAGTTAAAAGGTCTTAACCACTTTCCAGTTTTTGTAGTGCGCAATTTTGAATTTGACCATCGGCATAGTTTTTATAACTACAATGGGGATTGGAACCTGAATTGTAAAATTTGCTCATGTATCTAATATGTGGGTGGATATAGCCAAATGGCATGAAGTGTGATAACTATCTAAACAAAATGCATACACATTGAGACTGTAAATGGCCTCTAAAGTTCAACAAACCATGTTACAGCAAATCAGTACAACGTATTCTCAGAATCATCTCCAAAATTGGGATCCTTGTCAACACACTTCCATCGTATGGCTATCAATATTGTAGCCTCATTGAAATCTCCAAATTCCCGACTCTGTATGTCTCTGCTTCGAAGGTATTTTGCAGAGGAAATCGTGGTTGTAGGCGCTTGGGCGGGTTACCGCCGAGTCTGGCTATCAAGAATGGGGAGGTGGTGGTTTTGGGGCACGGGGATGCCAAGAAGAAGAAAAGTCCCCTGAGATTGAAAGCCAAGCCAAAGGATTTTCGCGGTTGTACGCCTGCATAATGAGCGAGTTTCGCTTGCTAATAGTGGCAGGATTTGGTCACGGGCATCCATGTTTGACGATCTGAAGCCCACTTAAGGGTTCATAGCTTTTTCTTGATAGTTAATGGCAGGCTATTGGAATTAGGATTCTTGTTTCTCTTCTGTCTTGTTTGCAGAGGCATCCAGAGAAGAGTACTAATGTGGAATGAAAATCACAGTGTGACCCTTAGATTGATTGTATTTGAAATTGGTTTTGAATTGGATTTAGTCTGTAATGTTGTATTATGATTATTTTGAAGCAGCAGGTCATGTGCAGTGAGAATTTCTGCACCAATGACTTGCAAGTCTTAAATATCACAAGAATGACAGAGGACAAGTCATGTTTAGCAGATAATGGGTAGCTTAGAAAAACAGAGACAAGTTTGCATCTCCCCAGGGTGTGGGTGTACTTGTGAATGCAACTGCAGAATTTTGTGCTGTAGATTGTGGACATTTGATGGGCAACACATCAATTTTACTTGAAGATAGTTTTATTGTATGGGGAAGGTTGTAGCAGACTTTATTGTGTTGTTTGAATTGGATTTAGTCTGTAATGTTGTATTGTTGAATATTTTGATGCAGCAGGTCATGTTCAGTGAGAATTTCTGCACAAATGGCTTATAAGTCAGGTCATGTTCAGGTCCTCTGTCATGTCTAGCAGATAATGGGTAGCTTAGAAAAACAGAGACAAGTATGCATCTCCACAGGGTGTGGGTGTACTTGTGAATGCAACTATAGAATTTTGTGCTGTAGATTGTGGAAATTTGATGGGAAACACATCAATTTTAGTTGAAGAGAGTTTCTTTGTATGGGGAAGGTTGTACCAGACTTAATTGTATTGTATATGTTTAATAATGAAAAATTTAAAATCATGAGAGGTATCATTTTCAGTACATACCTCTCAAATTATTATTTCGAGAGACTGCCATACAAATTTGGTTATGAACTCGTTGCAGTGTGTGATATTTTTATATGCAAAATTACAGACTCGTCTGGATGACACTCCTAGAAATCATGGGAGGTCGCAAAAACATAGAGTCAAGCAATGTGGAATCTGAAAAATGGTTTTTCCTAATTTGGGCTGCCAAGCAGGTCAGCGTGGGAAACATTCTGGAGCTTGTAGATGACCGCCTTGCGAAGGACATTGATATAGAAGAGGTTAAGAGGACAACAATGGTAGCTATCTGGTGCATTCAGGATGGTGAGGGTTCAAGACCAAGAATGGGCATGATTGTAAAGATGCTAGAAGGATTTGTCGATGTTTTGACTCCACCAATACCAAGAACTCTACAATCCCTCATGGACGAAAATGCTGAGATGCAAGTGATGACCATGGATTCTGATTCATCATCACTTGTTTCTTCTCCTTCCATCACTGTTAAATTTTAATGCTTCCAAAGATCTGGAAGATTGTTCAATTGGTTTCGAAGGTTGAAAAGTTTACAGAGGAGTTTGTTGTTTTGTGAGTGGAAATCTACACAAAAAATCTCTTACTTCTGCTGTTGATGGTCAGATTGTATTCTTCTAGCTTTTGCAATACATTTCAATATAAATTTATTTCTTTTACTACACTGTTTAGAATGAATGATGCCTGTTTCATTGTTGAAAATGCAATGCAATTCCATTCAAATTTATTTCTTCTAGTGTATTTTTTCAAATGAATGATGCATGTTTCATTGTAGAAAAAAATTACAGTATATTAAGAATAGAAAATGTCAGTGAGCCCGATATTGTGTTGACATGGGCAATATTTTTATGGACATGTATTAGAAAACACATACTTTGCCGATTTTGATTCTTGGTTGACAAAGGGTTTATATGCCTCTCACAGATCATTGGACGAGAGTATCAATTGTTGAAAGGCAACAGTAGATGGATGTTATTGGTCTGCAAAAAAAATGCTCAAAGCCAGTTACCAAAAACCATAACAAGAACGGTACAGGTCATCAGACCATATCTCAAAACATATTTTTCAAATACTGGTTGAAGAACTATTTCAAAACTTATGCACCATTTAAGCCATGTTATTTGGACAGAAAAATTTAGCTGAATGGGTGCCATTTTTCCAAGTTAAAACAACAGCTGTTGAGTTGGTAACACATTCGGCTTGTATCAAATGACAATGATCACTTTCCTTTGCAAGAGACTTTATGATTCTCTGTGGTCCTGGCTACCTTTTCCGACCGTGTAAAGAAAATTGATAATTCACGCACATGTTAAAGAAGATCATCTTGGTCATGATTGGTTCTTGTTTATACGGAATATTCCTATATTTTGATTTCTCTTGTACACAAGTCCGCCGATTGAGTCTGCAAGTGGTCCATATTGGTTCATGGAGCCATTGTCATTGTAAGATTCATGAATTATGCATTTTATTTGAGGTGCGCTTGTTAAATCCAGTGAAATATGCCTTGGATTTTGATTACACAATGCCAGGGAAAAGTAAACCAAATGATCAAAGTTTATAATTTGAATTTTAAATATTTATATTTATTTTAATAAAAATATTAATTTTTAATTTAATATTATTAAATTGTAATTTATGTAATTTTATTTTTATTTCATTTTATTTATTTATTTATTAATCTTTATTTTATTTTATTTCTATTTATTTATTTATTTATTTTATTTCTATTTATTTATTCATATTTTATTTATTTATTTAATTACGCCGAACGTGTTCCTATTATGAGTTTTGCTGGGATGGACAGTGCTCCCAGCCAATCTCTGTGCTCCACCTATCGCCCTTCCACCCTCTCAAAATTCGACACTTGGCAGTTGCTGCACCCTCCTACTGTCATCTCCTTCCCGCGCGCGTTAGGTCCTTCCTCGCATCCGAGCTAGTGTCACATCGTCCCGCCTTCGGCGTTCCAGCGGGTCATTTGTTAAAATGATCAAGTACTAGTTATGTTTATCTCGGTATTTAAATAAAATATATTCAGCGTGATTAAAATTTTAATATGATCATTGATAATATTATAATTTCTAAGGATATTTATAAATCTCATATTCCTTAGTATTGACATCCATCTTAATTTTATGTTTTCTTTCGTTTTTACTGTTGGACAACAATAGTGTAGCGTAAGCGAGTTTTATGACCAAAAGGTTCAAAAGATGTTAAGTTTACGATGGTTATAAAGTTAGGTGAGTTTTAGGGTTGTAGTATGAGGGCATATTTCACGTCAATAACAATTAGAGTATGTTTTATGATATAATCTTATATGTCATATGCTGTTTCTCCAAGATAATATATAAGTCACGGTTGTTAGTATGTTTTATGATATAATTTTATATATTTATGTTGTAAGGTTTTTTTTTAAATAAAATTTTTAGTTGTTATTGTGTTTTTGTTTGAGTCATTGGATCAAATATCAGAAGATTAAAATGTTTTAGGTCATTAAATTCATAAGTAAAAAGTTTTATTTATGTTTTTTATAATGTTAATTTTTTTTTAAATAAGAATTTAGGTTTTGGTGACTTTTTAAGTTAAAATGTTGTTATTAAATATTTGTTAGATTTAAATAAAATTTACATCATAAAATTAAACTCTACACAAACCAATTAATTTAAATTACATGGATAAATAACAATATAAAAAAAAAAACTATTTATATATTTAAATATTACATTTTTGTGTCAGGATGCTCTCCAACAAAGTATGATAGAAATGTTGTAATGTCATGTTTAACATTTTGACTATGTCAAATTATACAAAAATAAAAATAAAAGTAAATTAAATAAAAATATTGACATAATGTAATGAACATGTTTAAGTAGGTCAAAATACAATAAAAAATAAAAATAATAAAATAAAATAACGATAAACTATAAAAACAGTCCATGGTATTGACCCATAGTATTCATGTGGAATGTAGTTTATTTAAAGGGGGGAATTAAGATGGCCTAGATCAATCTCAACTCTGGATCTACCAAGAGCTAAGAGAGATCAAATGTCTTGATATACAAACCTCTTTTAGAGTGAAAAGAGAATTGATCCATCTCATAAATAATATAGATCTAAACTAATTATTTAATAAAATTATTTTTAAATACTTATAACCATTATTCTTTTAAAATTTTACTTAATAAAATGCATCTAAATTTTCATACATCCAAATATACATAGTTTTTCTTGTTCTATATTATTTTTGTTACAACTATTTTATTATTCCAAAAATACATGGTTTTTTTTTTGTTATATATTATTTATAACTGTTTTATTATTCATAAATATTATTTCTTAATAGCTAAAAAATTAAATTAATAATGAAAATTTTTAAAATATGTTATTTTTTAAATTTCCAAATTAGATATGATTTATCTTGAGCAATAATGATGAATGTTCATAATTCTGATTTCTTAAATAACAATAAATTTACCTTTAATTACTTAATTGTAATAGTTTGTAACTACATACATACTCTTTTTTGTAAATGAATAACAAATTTCTTCCCTTAAAGCAAAACTATATATATATATATATATATATATATATATCTTTAATTACCTAATTGTAGCTAAAAAATCTTACATGTTTTTTACTTTATAATCATAAATAATTTTCATATTATATGATGTCAAACTTACTCAACTATTTATTCTGAAATTTTAAACAATGTTTTTTCACTACATAATTTTACTTCAAAAATTCAAAGTATGGTGAGTTTTGTTTTATTAAGCTTTGCTCTAAATGTGCAGAGAATGAATCTATCTCAAGTCCCAAACAAGACTCTTCTTTCTCTTCTTATTCTAGCTTGCTCCTTGACACTCCTCCTCTCCTCATCCTTGCACAAATTTAAACTATGAGGCACAAGGTGGTTGTTGCATATAGGAACAATTAGATATGATAAGAAAAATGTGATAATCTATTTTACAATTTTCTCTATAAATGCGATGGAAAGTGTGCCTTGAATGTTGACAATTTCATGGTTAATGTAGTATAAGCTACATGCAAATTTATATTCTTGTATACAAGATCAAGAAAGCTATGCCCAATATCCAACACCATAGAGCAAGACATGTTCACCAATTCAACAGTTTCTTCCAAATCTCTCTCAATGCTAGAGCGATTTTCTTAATAAACTTGTTTTTACTCTCTTGAACTGATGAAAGTCATCTTTGTTGCATATAGGAGCATTTAGTTCTTATAAGAAAAGTGTGATACCGTGTTATAATTTTCTCTACAAATCTGTTGGAGTTGTTTTCTCAATAAACTTGTTTTTACTGCTCTTAAGTGATGAAATCCATCGTTGTTTCATATAGGATAATTTATCTCTGACAAGAAAAGTGTGATACTGTGTTATAATTTTCTCTACAAATGTGTTGGAGCTTTTTAGGCAATAAACTTGCTTTTGCTGCTCTTAAGTGATGAAATCCATAGTTGTTGCATACAAGAGCATTTAGCTCTGATAAGAAAAGTGTGATACTCTGTTATAATCTCTACAAATGTGATGGAAAGTGTGCCATGAATGTTGGCAATTTCATGGTTAATGTAATATAAGCTAAATAGAAATTCATTTCTTCTACACAAGATTAAGAAAGCTATGCTGAGTAGCCAACACCATAGAACAAGACATGTTCGCTAATTCCATAAATGCTACCAAATCTCTCTTCGTGTTGGAGTTATTTTCTCAATAGCCTTATTTTGACTGCTATTGAAGTGATGAAAGCCACCTCTCCATTCATTTTTTACTATCTTCACAATGAACAAAAGAAACCAACTTCATATTAGCGATACTAAAAAAACAAGAACATCGCAGACACCAAGGAGACACCAGGGAGATACTGGTAAACAACAATGTCAACGAGACACCAGGGAGATACTGGTAAACAACAATGTTATCTTTTGAATAGTTTCAAAGATCATGAAGGGAATAATACATAGGAGACTCAATAGGAAGTGATCAAGATTAAATATGGAGGAACTGCACCAAAACAACTTTTGATTTTGAAGGTAGAAAATCACGTTCTATTTCTTTATTCATGAGGCATTCATGTTGGCATGACCAAACAAGGTCTTTAACTTAACTTCAACATAGGCCTCATGATTTGTAAGGCTCAAGGAAATAGTATTGTAGTAATATTTCACTTTAACATGGCATTTTCTTTTTCTTGATATACTTATTTGTTAAATTAATAAATATTTATTTGATGTATTAAAATAAATTAACTTTTTTATTTTTAATTTAAATTAAATCTCTCTCTCTCTCTCTCTCTCTCTCTATATATATATATATATATATATATATATATATATATAGAGTACATTTTCCTGGATGCGGGTGATTGCTGAGGAGAGACGGTGCCACTTGGGCACTAGGTGGTAGGGCACCTGTCCACCCCACACGTCCGCACATGGTTGCCCATTGTATTTTAAATGCTAGAGCACGGGGTTGGTATTTTCCACCCCAGCCAACCTCCCATCATCATCCTCTACATTTACCTCCAACTTCTTCTCTTTAATTCTGTTTTTCCTGCCTTGGCTACCTCCCATGGCCCTTAAATCTGCCAACCCTGCTCGTTATTTTTCCATACGCCTCTCCCTTTGGCTATGTGCATATGCCTCTGGTTTCTTTGCCGCACCTTATTTCCTCTGTTCTGTCCCCCTCCCCTGTGGTCATCTCGTTTTGAATTTTTGCACCCCGGTTGCACCAGAGGTCGCCCCTTCTCCTCAGACTTCCTCTTATTCCCTTTCCTTTGCCATGCCCATAAGGCATAGGACGTGTTGCCGAAGAGAGGGAGGGCGGGGCCTCTCTTTCAGGCCTCCCACCTCGGCCTCTGCGGGTAGGGCGGTGAATTTCACTATGGATTAGGCGCAGTCGGACGTCCTCAACCCCGTCAACCTTACTGCCCATTTGTCCCTCCATAGTCCGAGCCTTCCCTCTGAACCCTCTGGCTCCAGCCTCCGCCCCAGAAAAATACCTCGTAAATCTACCATTTCGTTTGCTCCAGCCTTCTCTCCTCGCAAAATGAGAGCCTTGCTAGTGCAAAGCGCTTCAAGCAACGAAGAGGATTCCAGCAGTGGTGCAGGTTCAAGCTCAGACGAGGTAGGAATTGACATGGTCACCAACATGCAAGCGGCCTCCTCCATTTCACCCGACACCCTCGTGTTGCTTCTTTGTCAATGACCCACATGTCTAAGAAGGAGGAGGACGAGTCAGACTATGCATGCAATATTGTGGAAGAGCCACCCCTCCCTCCTGAAAAGAATGATAACTCTCCTTTAGTTTAATGGCTGGGTTCTTTTTCCAATTATCTTTCAGCTATTTCTAGTTTTCTAATGTTCTTGTTTTTTCCACTGTTATTGTTTTGTCCTAAACGTATAACTTGTCAAGTTGGTTTCCCGCTATGGGCAGCTCATTATCAACTCTTCTCTCGGGCTAGTTTCCCTGTTTGGGGCAGCCCCTTTTTTGATTTTTTGCTTCTGGAATTTCCCACTGGAATTGGCTTGCCAACTCCGGAGGAAAAGAAATGTAACTTTTGGACCTGTATTATATAATAGAAGTAGCCTAACTTAGAAAAAAAATAATAAAAAAATAATATAACATTTACTATTTATACAAGTTGTCTCAAGAAAATTTTAAATTCCTTCTCTTGAGCTATATCTTATCAGTTTAGTATGTTTTCAATCAAGAAGAGGCTTCAGAGTTTAAGAACTATATCTTAGATCCGAGCACATGATTCTATTAAAAATTATAAAACAAATTCAATTTTTACAACTTGTATGTTTAAATATGTGATTTTGGAAGTGATGATGGCTTCTTTAGACACTTGATTAGTATTGTGAAATAACTTTGAGTATATCATTAAGGACTATGAATAGTTCCTATAGTAGTTGCATTACTTATAACATAATTTAATATCCTTTATTGTTGATACATACCACCTAATCCATGAAAAATTGTAACCATGTCTGCAATGATATATGCTAATCATTTCAGTTTAATGTTTATGAAAAGTTATTTTATCATTTTTTTAGTAAGCCTTTTAGTTTTTATGTTTATTTTAGTTTACAAGCATTGATATCAATCTAATAAATTAATATTGAAAACCAACCGATGTTTGTCATATTAGGTGTTTCTATTCATAAATTTCTTACTCATTTTGTCTCAAGATTGTTAGATAATGGTGAAAGAATACAGTGCTGATCCAAGTGATCCAGAGAGTTATTCACGGCTAGCTTGGAAAACCGGGCATGAAGATGCTTCTAATTTTCAATGAAGTAGTCTTCAAAAGTTCCTAGCTCTATTTTAATTACATAAATGCATTGAAAAACAATAGATAGTATTTAATTTAGTTGTTTTCTTTGGACGTGTTGCTAGCTGAAATTTACTGCTATAGAAGTTGTTCATCAAATTATTATGTAAAAATTGTGCCAAGAAGTTTTTCAAGTATTGCTCTTCAATTATATCTTATCGGTTAGTATGTTTTCAATCAAGAAGAGGCTTCGGAGTTTAAGAACTATATCTTTCTGGTTGATAACCCTTATCATCAATATCTTTGAAACCTCCACGATGTGCTTCAATGGAAGTAAAATTTTCCTTTCATTCCTTCACGATGGCTCCTTCTTTGCAACATCTTATTTATTTTAGTCTACTCTTTCTTATGCTATTACCTTACAACGTTTCTTTTGCAACATATGGTGCAATTGCTAGTATATGGTGTTTTTTCGTGATAATATATAAGTGACGCTTATTTTAAGATAATAACGCTTGTATTTTTAAGTTGGTTTGTTATTTTTTTTAATTAAAAATATGTATTATTATATTTGTGAAATTGCATGGTATATAGGGAGTGATATTGTTTTGAATAGTATTATGTATATAAATCTATTTAAAGAAGGTTTAGAAAAAAAATAGTATTTAAAATTATTTATTTCTTTAATATTCCAAATTTGTTTGACTCATACCATTTGAGTTTTGTTATGAGCTTAGGTAAAAAAACTATCATATAATTATAGTCTATGGTCTTAAGATTAATTAATGGTAACTTTGGAGCTAGTATTAATTCTTGATATAAAATACTATTTTCTTTTGCATAAAAAAAACTTTGGCTATATTTTTTAGTCTGCCACCTATTTTACTATCTTCCACCTATTCTCACTATCTCTTTCAACCTTTCAACTTGTTACTCACTACATTCTTCAACCTGTCACCTATTCTCAACGTGGGTCTTCTAAAAAAGTATGCATGATGGGTAGAAAACTTCGAGTGTTGTCAATGGAAACTATGTAGTAGACACATATTTGTCGCCTTCCTATCTATCAGATAAGTAACTATCTACTTTCGAAATTGTTTTTCGACACTTTGTTAATGGTGGGAATGATGGTGATTTGAAAATGATTATTTAAGGAACTCCTGGAACCGAGAATTTTTCTCTAATTCATTTTAGTTTTCATGCTTTGTCTCATTCGACAACAAATGATAAAAGTCATTTTTTGTTACTTGTACCAACTGGTATAGCTACTTTTAACACACGTGGAAAAACGATACATTTTGCTTTCAAAATTCCTACAAAATATATGAAACCAATGTCTGGCTAGGCTCTCGCACTATTTCAAGAAGAAATGAGGCATGATTGTTAAATATTGAGTGATGAGATGAGATTTATAGGTCCAAGGATTTTCATACACATAGATTCATGTTTGCTAGAATCCTTTCCTGAAAACAAGGATTCTCCTTTTGGTGGTAGGTTCATCATTATTGTGGGTGACCTTGGCCAGCTGCCCCCTATTAGGGATAAACCTTTGTATGTAGGTAGAAAAACAGGGAAAGCTTTGTGGGAAAGCTTCAACATTATTGTTACTTGGACAAAATTTATAAACACAAACGTGACGGTCCGAGGCAAGCGTCTTTTCACAATATTCTAATGAATATTAGAAATGCAGAGCTCGTTCTTGCTGATTGGGATCTTCTTATGATGCGTTTCAATAGTTTCTTGGATTGAAAGGAAAATAGTTTATTTGATTATTCTATTCACTTGTTTTCAATGAATAATCTCGTCAATTTTCACAATCGAAAAATGATAAAATCATTAAAGTGTCTTATTGCGAGTTGTGTTGTTGAATGTAGTATAAGAACAGAACTAGGTGACAACGATGATGATGTCTTGGAGTGTGAAGTGTGGCTATGTCATGGACAGCGCGTGATGTTAACATGTAATTTGTGGGTTGAGGTTGGGTTGGTTAATGGTGCAATTTGATATATTGAAGATATTTTCTTTGCGCTTGGTTCAAAGTCGCCACAACTTCCACAATTTGTTACAGTTCTTTTTGAAAAGTATTGTGGTGTTCCATTTGATAGGGATTGTCCAAATGTTGTGCCCATTATGCATGTTGTTAGGGGGAATATTAAACAAATTCCATTGAAAATGGCATGGCCTATGACAATACAAAAATCACAGGGGATGAATTTACACATAGCCACTGTAGATACTGGAGATAGAAAGAGGTAGAGCTTGACATTTACATCTATGTCTAGAGTGAAATCGATAGATGGTTTGTGGATTTCACCACCTTCTTCATTTCAACATTTTACAAAAATTCAAGATAGTGCATATGTTACAATTCTAAAGAAAGAGGAGGAACGATTGAAGTCGATATCATTTAAGAGGTATTTATGTTGATTATAGTTTAATATTTTTGCATGTCTTTGTTGTTGCTTGCAATTATTTGTTTGCATACTGATAGGTTGTTTGTTATGCTTCTTGATCATTTGAATATATTTTTTGATTGGTAAAGTCTGTAAATTAAACATTTGGAAGATGTTGCATGCATCAATAATTTTTTTGTGGTTATGTTCTTATTTCATAGGTTAAAGTTTAGCTATTTATGCATTCTTTTGCACCCTTTTTCAATCCTATTATATTTGTGCAATTTTTTTTTTCTTCATTTATATATATATATATAATTGCATTTTTATGTCATTGAAATGCAGATATGGAGAACAATTATGGCATCTATTAGCTGAAAGCGACAAAATATATTAAAGGAGAAATAAGTTTTGTTGCTATATCTAAAACAGACTATACAAAAAAACATGAATTCCATCATGCTTTTGTTGATGAACATTTTTGTGTCTTGAATAAAATGAAACCATATGTTGAATATTTGTATTATTTGCACCAACGAGAATCTGGAAGGAAAACAAGAAGGAATTGATTGGAAAATCTGAAGCATCGTGACCATTATCTTGTTGATTTGAATTGGTATTCCTTTTGTCGTCGGTCTGGGTGTGTTTTGGAAGAGTTTATCATTTAAGAACTGTGTTCTATTGCACTATTTAAAGTTGAAAATTTTCCCTAAATTTGTTGATGTAAATAGAACCATCATATATCTCAAATAAAAATTTGTGTTCCAAATGTTTTTAATATTGATCTTTGGGTTTTTATAGTATCAATATATTTATATGTTTATTTTCATGTATCGATTGTTGCCAATGTTTTGATGGTTTATAATGTTTTCATATCAATGTAGCACTACCACAACTAAATATTTAATGTGGTTGATATATTTAATGAATTATTGTAATTGTATATTATAATTTATTTATTATTATTATATGTTAATAAATATTTTTTCATTATTTATTAAAAAATTAAATATTATTATTATTAATAAAATATAATAATAATATTTTTAATTTTCTAATTAATTAATTATTGAAATTATTTATTAAAATTAAAATATTTTCATAATAATTTCTTAGATTAAATATTTATCAAAAAAATTATTTTTATATTTAATTAAATATTGTATTTATTTAGTAGTTAATTTTAATTAAATAGTTATTGTAATTATTTATTAATTATTGTAATTATTTATTAATTATTTTTTGTAATTATTTATTAATTTTAATTAATTATTGTCATTTTTTTTAATATTAGTATTTAACATATATTGAATTATAATACTGTAATTATTTGTTTTTTATTTAACAATATCAATATTAATATTAAGTATGCTTATCGGCGTTCTTCAATCACGTTAAATAATGTGGTTGTGCATGTGATTGATATACGCCTATCAACGTTTATCAACCACATTTATTAAATGTGGTTGTGTTAGTTATAAATTTCATTTTCCTTAATATCGTCATCCGTTCCTTTAATGTTTTCTTTCGATTTTACTCTTTGGAGACAATATTGTAGCGTAATTGATCTTTATGATCAAGAGGTTGATCTCGGATGTTAACTTTACTATTTACGAAGTTGGTGAGTTTCAGGGTTGTTGTATGAGGGCATATGTCACTTTAACAAAAAATATATTATGTTTTATGATATAATATTATATGCTATATGGTGTGTTTTTTTAAGAAGAAAAAAATGTTGGATTTATATTAAAAGAGATAGATCCAGTACATTGATTAGATGGATATATACACCTATATTTGAGTTGTTTTACAAGCTCAAAGTCTCACAAAAAATAGTCCACATATAATTAATATAGGAGACCAACCATGTTCTAATACTTCATATCAAATATTTTGGAAAGGAATCCAAAAAATATATAGAAATGTGAGTAAATCGGATTTGAAAAAGACACACGAGACAAATATAAAAGATATATAGCAAAGGTGCACACATATGCTAAGGGAGTTGTAGAAAACCATCCTCCATTGTGACATTATATTCATTATGCTTGTACCTCATAACCCCATATACACCATTGAGACACTCCTTAGATAGGGTGTTTTCCTCCATGTTAGCTTCTCGGTATATGTGATCATTAGAAATATCTGGGAGGGTCCCCTTGAGATGTTTGATTCGTTCAATCCATCGAGATAAGAAAGGGGGATCAAAAACTATATGTCCTTTTATACCTTCAATGAGATATCTCGAGTCACCATAAACATGAAGATTATTTACATTATTATCTTTTGCAAACAAAAGTGATCCTCATAATGATAATATTTTAGCCCTTATATTGATGCCTGGTCCTCCATTCCAGGAAATTTTTTAGTATAGACTTTCATTTATCCTAAGCATAGCATCGCATCCACATATTCCAATTTGAGGCGCTCCATCAAAAAAACTTGCAGGAAAGAAAAGTACAGGTGGACAAAAACGATGGGATAAATATTTTGTTGAGCCAGTATCTCTAGGGAAAGTTGACATCCAAGTAATGATCCTGTGGAAAATCTTATTTATGTTTATCAAAATCCCTTCAAATAAACAATGATTGCAGGCATTCCAAATATCCCAGAATATAAAGAGTGGAATTTCATTATAGTTGATGGCATCAGTAGCGCAAAATGTCATGCATTGTTCAATGTTGAGTACCCATCGGTCTGGAAGGTGTTAAAATAGTGAAATATGACTCCATATCTGTCTAGTAGTGGTACATAGGTAGAAGATGTGTATAAATTAATATGAATCATTTCTGCAGAATATACAAAGTCGAGGTCCCGAGTATATGTGCTTCAATAGATTATGTCATGTAAGTATTTTATTTTTCAACACCACCCAAGTAAACAATATGATATTGAGGAAAATGCACCATTTCCAAATTTTATGGAACCAAGATGAGGTTCGCAAGTCATAGATATGCTTCATGTGGAGCTGATATGAATATGTCACAATAATCAAATGATTATGGAGTCTCCCACCTCAAGTGATATTATCTCCTGCGTCGTTGTGGCAGAGGCCAACCATTATCTCCCGTTCTTCCTCATATGGGAGGTCTGGCTGGCTAGGAATCAACTAATTTTTGAGCATAGACCCTTCCATATTCAATGCGTATATTTGGCTATTAAATCATGGCTGGATGATCGACCTCAACAATTTCTGTCTGTGGTGGATGGTTCCCATCGTATAAGACCACATGAGATTTCCATCCCTGCCATGTTTTTCGATGGGGCCTCGGTGGAGGGAAACACTGGATGTGGCGTTTGGATCAAACTTTTCGATCGTGAGCGGATTCACATTTATTGGAATGGTGGCCCTGGTTCTAACAACAAAGCCAAGATTATGGCTCTATGGGGGGGTCTTCTGGCTGTTTCAAACCTACAAATTCAGGATGTCAGCATATATGGGGACTCTCAGCTTGTCATTGGATGGATTACCAAAGGATATCTTATGTTGTCCCCGAATCTACATGGTTGGATTGAAAGAGTTTAGATACTTTGGCGGAGGTTGAATTGCCCATCCATTAATCATATTTTATGTGAGAATAACACTTGTGTGAATCGGCTATCAAAGAAGGGTCTTATGGATGATTTTGGTTTGATGAAGATCTTTCACTTCAGAGAGGGCATGCAGATATGGGAGTCCTCCATTCCCATCCCATGAGTTTCTAGTTACGCTATTTTTAAGATCATTATCTGGCTGATCAGAGTTATATAGTTGGGTGCAGGTCTTTTTTTGGTACAGGTATTCTGGTTCTGGGTTGCTGGGTGGACATTATTCTGCATATCACGGTTCCTGATCAGATTTGAATTTCTCTTTTCAGCCTACAGTCTCTCAGAACGATCTCTTTTTTGGTCAAGCGAGCCTGCATATTTTTTCAAGAGAGCCTGTTTTTTTTGCACAGGGGAATATGTTAATCTTATTCTACTTTTAGTTTTCAGATGTTTACAATGTTCACAATGAACTCTTTTTTTCCAAACATCCCTGGTTTTCATATGTCAAGTGAGCCTGTCCATTTATATTTCAAGTGTGCCTTTTCAGAACAGCTACATGTGTGTCTTCAATGCGTATTATTTATATCAAGCGAGCCTGTCAAATCTAATACAAGCGAGCCTGCTCAATTATCAGTTAAAGTGAGACTGCATTACGCATACAATTTCTGGACTGGATACACCACAAAATGAGGCAGAATCTGGGTTATATGGTTCATAATTCCTCATAGCTTTGATGCCCAATCATATCCATTTTCACAGATGTCTTTTTCAATTCTCTTGCTATATTTTGTATATACTAGTAAACTTAGTTTTTGCTGTATTTATCCTTTTCAGTCTTTTCATGTCCATAGGATATGTTGGTTCTAAATGTGAAGGGATGGATTATACTCCCGATAATGAGGTAGCCGATATTTCTTTCAATTGATTATTCATTCTATGAATAAGCATCAATTTTCTGGCCATGCAATGGTGGATTTCTCGCTGTGGGCACATCAGCTAAGAATTTTATATGTCAATGAACTGTTTATATACTAATATATTCAGCGTTTTTTTCTTCTGAAAAAAATGTTCCAGTCTTCGACACATTTTCCCTCAAGTCCCAACATTTCTGTCTCTTTCCAAATTGGGCAGCCTACTTGGAAATTACTGATGACCTAATATAAAAATAAATATCCTCTTGAGTGAATGGCATATAATGTATGCCCATTTAGAAATGCTTCTCTATTTACACCTTTGATGTTATCTGGCCCGATCAGAATCTCATGCTTGTTTCCAAAATCCCACGTCATTCTCATTTGCCACCAGAATCAGGCTCCACCATATATAAGATCCCTTTGTTCTGGTGGGTCTTAGATCTCTATACAAAGTGCCAATATTGACTCCCTTCAAATATTTTTCATGGATTATGTCTTGCCAGATTCCCTGTCCATTTAGAGCTCTCCAAAAATATTTGATCAGCAAAGAGAGGCCAAACAATTTATGGTCCAAGAAACCCCAATCACCGTATTCATTTGGTTTAGTCAGAGCATCCCACCTGCATAGATGTAATTTAGAGGCCACTCTCATGCCAGACCATAGGAATCTAGATATGATAGTTCTGATCTTGGTAGAGATAGTTGAAGGAATCACAAATAAATGTGTAGAGTATCATAGTAATTTGTTGGAGAATGACCCGAATAAGAATATTTCTACCTCCCATTGTGAGCCAATTGTGGGATCATGTATTCAATATCTTCTTGTATTTTTCCACCATCTATTTCCAATTGTTATTTCTGTAGCTGTTGGGCTTGAGTCTGAAACTGAGATAGGTGATACCAACAGCAAGGGGGGTAGTTCTTACACTAAAAATTCAAACTATAATATCTATATCCAACCTATCATGAGAAGAGAAGAAGAGAATACATTTTCTTCCATTTTCTAATAGCCCATAGGCCACACCATATCATTAAAAGATATAATGTAAAGCAGACCATTGTGACCTAGAAATAACTCCAAAAGTAAGGATATCGTCAAAAAAAAAAAATGAGTGATGTTCACATGGGGAGATATGCATAAACCGTGAAAAAGGCCCCGTGACTGTGCCTCCTTTCTTTTCAGGTTATCCATTCTTCCGAATGAAATTTTTTTTTCACATGAAAAGCAAAAAAGTGATTTGCAATACACTATATTTTTTTCATCAACGAATTATCATAAATGTCAATTGAAGTCATCGACTCATTCTTCAACAGGCACGCGGTGAGAGACCTAATTTTCCTCCCACTTCTTGGGAGCTTATGATTTCATGTTCTATTTCACTCCTCGATGGGGGTCTCTATCCAATAATTTAATAAATTAAGCTCTTAATCCCTGTAGAAGAGTGAAAAAGAAAATGAGATAACAAGAATAAATAGTCAAGGGGAAAGACAACACCCCTGTCAAAGTCCTCTGCCCGCTCGGAAGAAAGAAGTGGGGAACCGTTGATTAGAACAACATACCAAACATAAGATATATAAGACATAATCCACTCTACATTATGAGATTACAAACCAATATTGTTAAGAATGAGTTCGATGTAAGACCAGTCCACATAGTTGTAAGCCCTATGTATATCCAGTTTAATAACAAGAGCCTTCTTCTTTTTTGTATGAATAGTATGAATGCATTCTTCAACAGTAGCAATGGAATCATGTATAAGACAATTGTGAAAAAATCCAAATATTTCCCAGGAGATGTATGTAGAGAGGACATTTGTAATGTGTCCTGCAATCACCTTTGAAATCAACTTGTAGGTGATGTAGAGGATGATTAGTCAGAAATACCTGAAGTGATGAAGGAAGAGGATTTCATAATAAGTGCTATGAAGGTAGAGTTTACAAAACCTGTAATATTTCCCATAATTTTGTACTCTTCCACATTCTATAATATACTTTGTCCCATCAACTCAAAAAAATGTAAGAAGAACTCCACTACCCATCCGTTCATGCCCAGGCATTTTCCTTTGGAAAATTATTTTAGAACCTATAATATTTCCTTCAATTGTACTGGGATGAAGTGGGTTACGTTTGATGTATCATCAAACATGATTGGATAAAGATCAAAGACCCATAACTGGTCCATGTAGTCCACATCCATAACTTTGGAGCTAGCATTAATCCATAATATAAAATGTTATTTCCTTTTGCATAAAAAAAAAATCTTTGGCTATTTTCTTTCATGTGCCACCTATTTTACTATGTGCAACCTATTCTTGCTTCCTCCTTCAACCTCTCACCCACTTCATCCTTAAACCTGCCACCTATTCTCACTCACTGCCTCCTTCAAAGGCCTCCTCACCATCCATTTCATATTTCACCTCCATACAATTTTTCCATAATAACTATATCTTATTCCCTACACCCAAGTTAACTATATCATATTCCCTTCGCACAGTGCAATGAAGTAGCATTTTCAAGTACCATATCCCCATCACCTTTTACATTGAAGCAACATTTCCAAGTACCATATCCCCTTCTCCAAATACAATGAAACAATGTTGCGAGAGAAATATTACTTTATCCATGTACATTGAAGCTTATGTCAAATAATTTACTTGATCACCAAGAGGCCAATACATTGAAGCATAAATATATTGAATTCCCTTATGCAAGTAAAATCAACATCTTCATAGTGGCTAACATAAGAAAATAAGACTTTACATAAAATCTTACAAATTCTAGTATGTACATAGCATTGAGTTTTAACTAACAATCAATTTGAATGTAGGCATAATTTGAATGTATGTTCCCTATTTTTCTGTATCTCTCGCTTTCTATTTCCATTTTTCAAGAACAATCAAGCATTACAAAGTATTTTCCATAATTGTCCATATATCTTGATTTCTCTTTCCAGTTTTCAGGAACACTCAAGCATTACATTTTTTTTCTATGTTGAACTAAAATTTCCTCATGTTTAGCCGCAAATTTTTACTAAATATATTATTGATAAGGAAGATAAAGATGCATGAGTTCTAGTGGTATGTTGGTGTCTTTTACAAATTGTACATTATTGGAAGTTCTAATAAAAACTCTCCATTAAAGGTTATCAATACCATAAATAATGGACGGTAGGCCTATGAATCTCTCAAACTCAATTGGTCTTTAGTTTTCTTTCAATTGTTTTCTACAATAGGAATAAAAATATCAAAATTAAACTAATTGATAATATTTATGTTTACATATTCAATTGGTTATGTTTATGTTTACACATTCCACATGACAAAGTAAGGTATAAACATTTTTTCCTTAATTCTTATGAAATACATGACAGAGTAAGATGCAAACATATGTTCCCTAATTCTTATGCTTTCAAGCTTAAAACAAGAAAAGTTTCAAATTCAAAATCAACATTAAAGCCTAGAAAATATAAAAAAAATACAAAATTCTAGGTTGTTTTCCCTTACCAATAAAATCTATTGTTTTACCCTATACAATTTTCCTCCACACTAAGTATAGGAAGGGGTGAACTTATCTACCACATTTTTCATGATGTTCTGGAGTATCTGATATCCTCTAGGGAAGTATTTCCTAGGAAGGGGAGGAATAAGAGCTTCCATAGAACAGTGGAATGGGTCCACATAAGTTTGTAACAAATTATAGTCACCCCAACAAAAATACTAATTACAATTGAATTTGATCAAATCCCTTAAGTATTTCCATGATTTCCTTTAGTTGTAGCTATTGGGTTCTTGCAATGTCCCTTTGGTTGTGCACATTTTTGTGTGGAGTTAATCCAAAGGTGTGCTCCATTATAACTAGCTTGCTTTATTATTTAAGGATGGATTTCACTTTTGGGATGTTTTTCAATCCTACCTTGGTAGACAAAATCAGGTCAAAACCACAAAATATTCACACAATGAAGTGAATCGTGAAACCCAATAGGATTTGTTCATAAAATGGCAATACCCAACATGATTTTTCCATAAAATAAAAATGCACAGGTTCTTGTTGAGTTGTTAGCGTCTTTTTCCATGGCCTACATAGTTTCTTCCATGTCCAAAATCACTATGAGTTTATGATCCTTCTCCTCCTCTTCTAGGCACCTCTATTTGAGCTTCATGTGCTTCTCTACCTTGACAACCCCTTAGCACAACCACTGTCTGTGATAACTCGTCAACATAGTTCCTGTTAGTGTTGTAGCTTGGTAAGCGCCAATGCTTCTTTTCTCTAAGACATAGAGAACTCACTCCTTTTCAAAAGGGAAGACTCACAAACAAGAATTCAGTGGAAACATAATCAATAGAAGCATTTACACGACTTGAATCACAATTTCCAATTTTCATGTTGAAGGACCCTCTGGTCAATAAGTGTCACCCCAAAATATTTAGGGTTGTGTGCTCTTACCTGAGTTTGGTAACATAATGGATCCTCACCAAATTCTATCTAGGGTTATGACCATGTTGGTGCATTTGGTTTCCTTGAGGATGACCCAAATGCAAAGAAGTGAGCAAATGATTTATTTGATAAACCACTTATCTATTTAGTGTAGTTTGCTACTTTCCACTTTGTTTTGGGCATGAAACTAGACATTTATGATTGCTTCAAATTGCCACACTTCTCCATTTTTCTTTTTTGGATGCTTATCAAGGAGTTCATTGTGGCCCAATTTAAGGTGATTAAAGTTCAAAACAAAAATTAGCGTGGCTAATAGTTGGTGGATAATATAAGTATGACATATGTTGAAATACTTTGAAAATGAGAAAAATATTATTATACAAAAATAGTAATTTGATTAAAACAACTTTACAATAATAAATAAAATTAGCTACTAAGAATTACAAGAATAAAAATACCCACATGAACAACTTGATGGTCACCTTATGATATATGTTGAATCACACATGATGATTTTATTCCATTAATAAGATTAAGTAAAAAATAAAAGATCATTAATGAAATTAAGTGAGAAATCAAATAAAGTAATAATAATATTAGACGGAAATTGTTATATCTACAAGATAAGATTTTAACTAATAATATAAAAATTTAAGAATCACAATTACGATTAAGCACCATTTAAGTATTTGACAAACCAGTTGTACACAAAAATTATATTTTACGTTAGATTAATCACACATATAAATACATCAATCATTGGTTAAATATAGAAATTATATCTTAACCACACAATCAATTAGTTGAGAAAATATTTCTACCAAACACTAATCTAGGAACTATTTTAGTTGGACTATGTATGTCATATCCATCTAATTAAAAAATACATTTATTGATGAAAAAAATAAATTAATATGCACAAGAAAAGTAGGAGTTAAATATCCAAGTCCCTCCCTTAACCACTACTTGTCTTTCATATTCATGTCTTCAAAGTCTTCATTAGCTTATTTAAACGTCTTTGAAATAGCATAGAGTGACTCCAAGTTGTCTCATAGCTCTGGTAAAGGGTAAAGGTGTAGTCAGAAAACTGTATTCTTGAGTTCCACTCTCAAACTCCTGAATCACTTATCTCCCAAAGTCAATTACTGAACAACGTCCCAAGCTGTCGCATAACCTCACGAGAATACCACTCCCACTTCTTCAAAAAATGAGGGATCCTTCCCTAGATCCACAACTGCCAAACTATATTGACAACCATCCGTATTGAGTTTTACACCAATTTCTCTCTTAAAATAGTTGTTTCAAACTCAATAAATCACCTTCTTGCAATAACTAAACTACTAGTCATTATATGGACAACCTCTCATCTACCGAGATACATGGGTGCTAATCATTGTACCCGCTAGTTGTATAGGAAATCCGTCTAGATACGGAATGTATCTAGAGCTAGTTTTGCAAAATTACCACTTTATATTATTTTGGAAATTATATCTTAACCACACAATCAATCAGTTGAGAAAATATATCTACCAAAGACTAATCTAGGAAATGTTTTAGTTGGACTAAGTATCTCATATCCAATTAATTAACAAATACATTTAATGATGAAAAACATCATTCAATATGCACAAGAAAAGTAGGAGTGAAATTTCCAAGTCGCTCCCTTAACCACTACTTGCCTTTTATCTTTATTTCTGCAAAGTCTTCATTAGCTTATTTAAACATCTTCGAAGCAGCGTAGAGTGAACTCTAAGCTGTCTCATAACTCTGGTAAAGGGTAAAGGTGTAGTCAACAAACTGTATTCCCAAGTTCCACTCTCGAACTCCCGAATCAATCATCTCTTGAGTCAATTACTGAACAACATCCCAAGTTGTGGCATAACCTCACGAGAAGACCACTCCCACTTCTTCAACAAATGAGGGATCCTTCCCTATATCCAAAACTTCCAAACTATCTTGAAAACGATCCATATTGAGTTTTACACCACTTTCTCTCTTAAAATAGTTGTTTCAGACAAAATAAATCACCTTCTTGCAATAACTGAACTACTAGTCATTCTATGGACAAGCTCTCATCTACCAAGATACATGGGTGCTAATCATTGTACTTGCTAGTTGTATAGAAAATCTGTCTAGATACCGAAAGTATCTAGAATTAGTTTTACAAAATGACCACTTTATCTTATTTTGGAAATTCTTAGTCATGTACATTTATTCTACAAATAAAAAATTGATAAATAAATATTTCAACTAAAAACAATTGAACTATATAGCCAAATAACTACACCATTTTATCTAGTTGCATATGGTCATGTTGTTCACCTATATTTTCCATTTGGATTTGGTCCACTTCCTGGGCATTGAAAAGATGTTCAAATGATCACAGATCTTGAACTTAATTTAATTAGAAACAATCTAGATGCTTGAGCTCACACGATCCTATTGCTATGAAATTTAGCTCATCAAAACTATGGTGCGGTGACTCCATCTCTGAACTTCGTAGTTCGTCGCCCTCTTAAATTCAATCCAGGCAGAGGGCTCTAAGTTTGGTGACGTAGAGGAAATCCTGGAGCCCAACAATTAGATTTATTATACTCATGAGTAACAATAATTAGACCAGATTCTACAAGTCCAATAAAATAAGAGCGCAACATGTCTTTGGCTTGATTGTTGCTAATGGAATCGATACATAACAACAAACGACTGGAGTTGTCGCCACTAATCCCACATTATGGTGGCCCACCAACAATAGCCGAGCATATTTCACAAATGGTGGCGATCTCCTTACAGTTCCCATCTTTTTTGGATGTGCTATGAGGGTTGAACATCGATTCATAAACCTGGAGGTCTGCAATCCTAATCCCATGTGGCTTATTGTTGATATATGCTCATTTATTTAGTCATGAAAAATCGGCTACACACAGCAATGACCACATGCTACATGCGACATCTAATCCAACCACAAAACTATTTTCATAGAAGACTATAAGATCTCTCTCTTGTGGGCATATCTTAGTTTACCATGAAAATTCATATTTCAACGCAGATTTGTAGTCAACAATTAGATTGGAATTTGACATCTGAATATTAATGAACACTATGGCCTATGGTATGATGAGAACCTTGTAGCATCCATAGCCTCGAATTCATCTACCCTCTTGGAATTTCTTTGTCAATTTGCTACATCTAATATTATTGTTGTAGGTCGGTGAAATCTGATACGCGGAACTTGCATTGGTAAGTTGATTCGAACACAAATTGGTTATCTCTCAAGGTTTTTGATGCCAACAAATAACCCACAGAGACTAGTTATTTCTCATGGTTTTTGATACCAACATATAACCCATACAGTATACAAAAAATTTTAGCATTGTAAAAATAACTCACACCAGAAAATTCTACGGTGAATTCTGCGAAGAAAATTTTCTCGATTAATACTTGGGTCTGCGGTGAAAATTTTGCAGTGAATTTTCTCGATTAATACTTGGGTCTACGGTGAAATTTTGCGATGAATTTTCTCGATTAATACTTGGGTCTGCGGTGATTTTTTTATTGATAAATTTTCAAACCTGGGCACTTGAGGTCTATTGTCTGGTTTGCTGATATTCAGGTGCACACATTCCTTATCTTTTTCTAATACATATCTGCTCATATATTCTCAAGTATGAATAATTCATCCTAGCTACCAGATATTACCAAAGGTAGACCTAGAATAGTTACTCTACAGAGCCTTTATGAGTATATAGAGTCTTTAGAGAAATGTAGAGAAGAAAGAGAAGTCAAGCTACAAACCCAGTTAGAAGCCATGCTGGAAAAAAATTTCACATATCTTGAAGACAAGATCAAAAAACAAATAGAAAATAAAATAGAATTGTTGGAGAATAAAATGGAGGCAATGGAGACTAGGTTGTAGGTCATAGAAAAACAAAACCAAGATATGAACCCAACATCCCAGAAAGGAGATGTTGATAATATAGAGAGTCTTAAAATGAAGGACATGATTAAAGAACTAGAAGAAAAATTTAACAACAGTCTCACCCTAAATAGCGGGGCAAGTAAATTAGATATCAAACCAATTAAAGATGAAATGAAAAAATTGATCGAATTATACCATGAGCGTAACAAAAGGGCCTTGAACCTTATAATCTTCAGTTTTAAAGAGGAGGTAGACGAGGATACATTAGCCATAGCCCAAACATAATTACATAATGGATTACAAATTGAAACTATGTGTCTCACAAAAGCAACAAGGTCAGGGAAATTAACTAAGAATAAAGGAAGGCTGATCCGAATAAAGGTGAGATCTATTGACCATAAGTATGACATACTTAGTAAAACCTCAAGTCTAAAAGTAATGAGAATATTTATAGATGAAGATCTCATTCTAGAAGATCAAGCAGAATTGAGAAAGGAGGTTCAAAAGGTAAAAGAAGCTAGGAAGGAAGGAAAATGGGCAATAATCAGAAATAGAAAAGTCGTTATTCGAGATAGAAACCAAAAATATAGTAATAAATAGCAATTCAACATGCTCTGAATTATTTCTTGGAACTGTCGGGGCTTTCCATGGAACAAAGGCCCCAAGCTAAGTTGGATCTCAAATGATGTTGATATTATATTGCTTGTTGAAACTTGGGAGCACAAAGAATCTAAGGTCCCTAACATAGATGGATTTGCACTATGGTCTACCTGGAACAAGCAATCCTCCCATAGAGGAATTGAGGGCATAGCTTGCTACATTGAGAAGAACATCTCCCCCCGTGCTAGGATTTATAAAAACAACCCTTACAACCAATATAGTTAGATTGAGACTACTGACATTAATGATAAAAATACCTACATAGCAATCTCTTATTTCCCCCTAATAAATTCTAACTTCTATAAGAAAAATAATCTAGATAAAAATAGTCCTTACAATGGTTTAGAGAATGATATTTCTAGCCTAAGGAATGAAGGTAATATCCTTTTAATGGGTGACTTTAATGCTCAAACTTCAAGCAACCAAGCTATTATTCTAAGAAATCATTCCAACCCCAATCCTCTTTGGTTAGACAAAGACCTCACTCTAACTAGCCGGTACAAAAGGAGCTCTGAAGACCTCAGGGATAATTTGTTTGGGTTGGAACTAGTCAAGCTCTGTAGTGCTCAGGATCTCATAATTTGCAATGGTCTAAAGAAGTGGCCCAATTCTAGCTAGATGACCTGCATCCATGGGCTTGGAAGTAGCGTGGTAGACTATGTTATTTCTGATCTCCCTTTATACAACGAAATACTAAATTTTGACATCTTAGACGACCACAAGCTTGAATCTGATCATAAGCCTTTACTCATAATTCTCAATTTTGTCATGCATAGAGATCCCATTGAAGATAATCCTTATAGCCAAAAGAAATTAATATTTTATAGAAATAAAAACGATGTCTTTCTAAATGAATTAAAAACTAATTTGCTTCTTTTATCTAGTATAGACAACATAGATGACCTCTATCATAATTTTACTACAACCCTCTCATATTCTATTAACAATTTCTCAATTGAAGTCTCAAGTAATAAAAGAAATAGCAAAACCAACCCATGGTATGACAAAGATTGTAAAAGTGCGAGGAGAGCAATTAAGGAATTTGTTGATGAATCTCTCAAAATTGACAAGATACAAATCTACAAAGCCCTAACTAAAAGGAAAAAAAGGAAATATATTCGTAAAAGACAAGAGAATCTCTTACACCTCTCTAAGGTGGCTCCTAAGAAATTCTGGAGGTAGATTCTAACTAGGAAAAATAAATATAATAATAAAATTTCTTTACACAACTGGAATTCCTATCTTAAAAAGCTTTATGAATCTCCAAATGCCAAGGATAAATTTGAAACCCTAGTCACAAAAAAAGAATTTTTCTCATTAGAATACATTTATTTTGGGGTTAAACGCCTGGCAAATGGGAAAGCTAAAGACATTGAAGGTTACCAGGCAGAAATCTTAAAAATTGGAGGACCTGTCCTCATCCCCCACATCCACAAGATTTTCAACCAAGCGGTCAAGAAAGGGTCCCCTAAAACTTGGACTTAGAGCCTCATTATCCCTATTTTTAAAAGTGGGGATACAAATTATCCCTCTAATTATCAGACAATTATGATCAGCCCTCTCTTGGCCAAGTTATATGGTATTATTTTGGAAAAGAAGTTGAGCATTTGGCTTGAAAGTGAAGGTAAGCAGGCTAAAGGCCAAGCGGGTTTTAGAAGGCAGCACTCAACAACAGACCACATCATTATGCTTAGGATCATTGTGGAGGAATGTCGCAATAATAAATCCAATCTCTTCTGTTGCTTTGTGGACTTTAGAAAGGCTTTCGATACGGTTCCTAGAAACAACCTATGGAATAGATTAGAAGAGCTAAATGTTCCTTTCGAGCTAAGAGCGGCTGCTATAAGGTTATATGAGAATGTAATTGCCAAGTTAAAGAGCAATGAGGGGTGGTTGAAAGATATTAAGTGTAATATCGGAGTTAAACAAAGTTTCCCCCTCTCCCCTACCCTATCTGGCATTTACATCGACATGCTAGAAGGTTTTTTAGAGGAAGTAGGATGTGTTGGCACGATCTTAGTTGGGATAGTCATCATCCTTCTTCTCTATGCTGACGATATTGTTCTTCTCGCAAGGTGTCCATTTGATCTTGATAAGCAACTTAGACTTCTTAAGGATTTCTCCTCTACCATGGGTATGTCTGTTAACAGTGACAAAACAAAAGTTATGATTATCAAATCCAAGAAGGACACTTACGCTAATTTTATGTATGAAAATAGTAACTTGGAGGAAGTGTCTTCTTACAAGTACCTAGGATTTGATATTCATCACAAGCTCAACTAGAACTATAGAATTTAGAAAATGATTAATGGGGGGTGGAAAGCTTATTTTGGTCTTGAAAATAATTGTAAAACAACAAACCTTGTAATGTGTGATAGAAAGAAGTTCCTCTTTGAAACTTTAGTCACTCATATTATCTTATATGGACATGAGGTTTGGGGTTGCAGCATCTCTAGAGAATCTTGGAGAAAGATTGAGCAAATCCGTAAGCGTTTTACAACGTATAACTTTAAAATTAAAAGAAATACACCGTATCCTATTCTCCTTATAGAAGTGGGTCTTTCCCCTATTGAGAGCCTAGCTATGACTAGGTTTCTGTTGTACAAGCACAAGCTCAATAGCATAGGAGACCATAGACTTCCTAAGCTAGCTTTAAATTCTAGACAAAACCACCTAAGGCTTAAACGAGGTTGGTATAAAGATATCAGGGCCTAGTTAAACCATTGGGAGATCGATGAGAATGTTGCATTGCAAAACATTAATAACTTTTAAAAAATTGTTACTTCTAAGTTCAGAGAAAAAATGTGGCGTGAGAAAGATCTAGCAGCTAAAACAAAATTAAGATATTATAAGGAGGTCATCAACCCCACCCTAGAAGTCAAAAATATCTCTCTGTTTTAACTAGATCAAAGAAGAAAATTAATATTGCCAAGATTAGAACAAACTCTCATGAGCTCCATAGTGAAACAGGTCATTAGAGAGTTCCTAAAATACCATGGATGGAAAGGATCTACCATCTCTGTGAGAATTTGAACATCGAGGATGAAAATCACTTCCTCTTAGAGTGCCCTGCGTATAACCACATTAGAGCTCAATTTCATAATCTTTGTTGCAATACTGACCTTCCTAGCCTTTTAAGATGTCAAAATTATAGTGAGCTCGGGAGGCTTCTCTCCAAGCTTTTTGAGCATAAGAATAAATCTTAAATCAAACTAAATAACTCTTTTCTTTAGGTTTGATAGACCAAAGATTGGTCTCAGTGGACGTTAACCATCATCATCATCATCATTTGATTTTTTTAATCTTATTTTGATTTTTTTTCTTAATTTATATAATTGTATATGTTTTTTTTTATTTTTAATTGTATTTTCTTTTTTTCTTTTAGTTATTAATAGTTTATATTAATTTGTAATAATTTTTTTAAATAATTTATCTTATAATATTTTTATTTATATTATATTGAAAAATATTTTAATGTATTCACATTATTATTTATAAATTTTAACAATATTTATATTTATTTAAAAATATATAATTTTTATTTTCATAACATTGTAATTTTTATATTCAGAAAATTAAAATTAATAAATCAATTCGTTGAGTTAGTTGAATTTATGTGTGAAATACTTGTGTTATTGTGTGTGTATATTTTTTTTGTCTATCTAACAAATTGATATTGGAGCTGAGAAAAAATCACAAAATCTAGATGAACGATCTGAGCAAGAAAAAAAAAACCAAGAGCAGAATACCAAATTTTAGATGGATAAGAAAGCATGGAGGGCATGTACAAAACACACACAAATCCTCATCTTTACTTTCTTGGCATCCAGAATTGCACAATCAGTTTAGTTAATATACAATATTAAGCCCATCCAAAATCTTAAACGCCATTCGATTTTTGAGTTGACTTATATATACAAATGCCTCAAAGAATTATTATTATTTTTTAAAGTATTTTAATGATATATATTTTTAAAGGTTTTTACAATGTTTTTTTAAAAAGAGAGGGTTATTATAAAAGTGTTTTATATATATAAATTTTATTTATAAAAGGATTTATTATATATAAAAGAAAAAACAAATAAACAAATATAAGGGATTTTTTTTCAAAGGAGTTTTGCAAATTTTTTATAAGAGATAATTACGGTTTTATTAAAGATTTTTTTTTTTGAAGCAAGATGGTCACAACTTTCTTTTTTCACTAGGAAAGATTATGATGTGTGGGATATTAAAATGGAGACTATGTTAAAAGCACATAATGTTTGGGACCATGCCAAGTTTGGGTTTGCAGAACCTCAGAACGACGCAGAAGAATGAGCCCTTAGTAATGCACACAGAGAATAATAGAAGAAAGACAAGAGGAATAATGCACAAGCGTTTCTTCTTATCCAGTAGGGAGTGGACCGAGCAGTGTTCCAAAAGATAATGATAACGTCTTCAGCAAAGGAAGCATGCGAAACTTTGGCGAAAAGCTATCAAGGTATGGCCAAAGTCAATATTGTTAAATTGTAGAATACTAGGAGAGATTTAAAAATTTGCAGATGAAGGAGACAGAGGACATTGATTATTTCATGAATCGGGTCATGTCTGTCAGAAATCAGTTGAAAATATATGGTGAAGATATTAAATATCGAACAATGATTGAGAAGGTTCTTAGATTTTTGTCTACCAAGTTTGATGTTGTGACAACAACCATAGAAGAAGCCATGGATTTAGAAAAACTTACAGTTGATGAATTGATGGGATCACTTCTATTGCATGAGGCAAAGATAAATAGAAATAAGGATTCCACTTTAGAAAGTGCATTCAAAAGTCAAGTTTATATTTCAATAGGTCGAGGCAGAGGTCGATCGAGAGGTAGAGGATGAGGCAACATCTATGGTGGTCAGAGAGATGGTCGAGAAGAGCATGAAAATCAAAGTGGAAGCAACAACAGCAAAAGCTTCAACCATAATCAAAGGTTTGACAAATCAGAGGTGAAATGTTATTATTGCAATAAATTTGGTCATTATGCTCGTGATTGCAGGAAGAAGATAGACGATCAAGGAAATCAGAGAGCTAATGTTAGTACAGAGAATACTAACTCAATGTTCCTAGCATGCAACACCATGCATGAACCGTCTGATAAGGTCTGGCTATTAGACAGTGGTTGCAGTAACCACATGACAGGCAAAACGAATTTGGTTGCAAATTTGTATGAATTTGTAAAGACAGAGGTAAAGTTTGGGACTGACGAGACATTGGATGTAGATGGCACTACTCAATGCTTACTTAACTGATTGTCTAACTCTGCATGCAGGAGGTAATTACATATTTTAACACTTCCCCTTAATTACAACCGCTAAACTAAAACATTAACTCATGACAACTCAAACATGCCTGTTGGTCTTTATCTCAACTAGGCTCACAACACCCAAGTTTCTTTTGTGAAACTCAAAAAAATATACATCTAATGGCTTTGTAAATATATAAACCAATTGATCACTATTACAAGGCTTCAAGTGAACTTCTCCATTGCTCACAAGTTCTCGAATAAAGTGATATCTAGTATCAATATGCTTGCTCTTTTGACGAAACACACTATTATTTGATAGTGCAATCGTTGAAGTGTTGTCACAGTATATCGTTGTTGATCCTTGTTGCTTCTGCTTGAGTCCATCAACCAATAATCTTCTTAACCATACTGCTTGACATGCTGCTGAATTTGCTGCTACATATTCTGCTTCTGCTGATGATAGTGTCACAATGGGTTGCTTTCTAGATGCCCATGCTATCACACCTGAACCAAGATGAAACACATAACCGGATGTGCTGTTTTGATCATCCAAACTGCCTGTAAAATCACTATTTGTAAATCTAATCAAATATTTCTTTTCTGTACTTGCATACATTATGCCATAATCTCTAGTTCCTGCTATGTATCTCAGAATTATTTTTCCAACACTCTAATGTGTGTCTTTTGGAGTCTCCATAAATCTGGAAATCAAAGTCACTCCTTGCATAATATCTGGTCTTGTAGCTGTGAGATACATGAGACTGCCAATTAATCTTTTGAATAGAGTCGGATTGACATCTTCTCCTTCATCATCCTTATTTAACTTTGTACCTGTTGCAACTGGTGTAGGTACAGGTTTGAAATTATCCATCCTAAATCTTTTCAACAAATCTCTGGCATATTTATTTTGGCAAATAAAAATTCCTTTTTTAGATTGCTCAACTTTAATGCCAAGAAAATATTTCACGAGACCAAGATCTGTCATCTCAAATTCTTTCATCATGTCTGCTTTAAATTCATCTAACTCAAGATCACCTGTAAAAATCATATCATCAACATATAAGCAAACAATCAAAATCTGTCCATGCTCATTTACCTTTGTGTACAAGGTAGGCTAATGCTGCTTTTGCAAAATCCATTCTTAATCATGTAATTGTCGATTCTGCTATACCATGCTCTAGGTGCTTGCTTCAGTCCATAGAGCGATTTCTTCAACCTGTAAAATTTGTCTTCTTTACCTTCAATTTCATAGCCTAGAGGCTATTGCACATAAATTTCTTCTTCTAGAATACCATTCAAGAAGGTTGATTTGACATCCATCTGATATTCTTTCCACTTGTTCTGAGCTATTGTAGCTAGAACTGCTCTTACAGTATCCAATCTGGCTACTGGTGAAATTTTTTCCCCAAATTCTATTCCCGGTTACTGCGAGAATCCTTTTGCTACAAGTCTTGCTTTAAATTTGTCAATCTCACCTTTCTCATTCACCTTTGTCTTTTACACCCACTTCACACCAATGAGGTTTTTATCGTTTGGTAAATTAACCAAATCCCATGTATCATTCTTTTCAATAGATTCCATCTCTTCAACCATGGTTTGCACCCATTTTACATCTCTAATTGCTTCTTCAAACGAAGAGGGTTGGAATACCAACAATGCAAAATTTGAACTAACATCCAAATCATCATAAATATATTTTAAACTTATCATCTTTTTCTTACCATTTTTTGATTCATTACCTAATTGGATGCTTGGAGAATTCTGGTCCATTGATCTGGTTGAACATCCATGCTACTCTGAAAATCTTGGAGTCCTTGCTGGTGTGACTTTGTTTGGTGTCTGCTCTCTTGATTCTTGATGCTCCTTTTCTGCTACATCATCCTCTTCCATCAATGGTGCTTGTGCATCGGTTGGTGTGTCTATAGTCCCATTCCATGACTCTTGTTCTTTGAACACAACATCTCTGCTAATGATTGTCTTCTTCGTGACAAGGTTATACAATTTGTAAGCTTTTGACTGCTCACTATAACTAGTAAATATGCACTTTTCACTTTGATCATCTAATTTTCCTCTTATTTTCTTAGGCACATGTGCATAGGCTACACATCCAAAAACTTTGAAATGAGATACATTGCATGACATACCTGACCATGCTTCTTCTGGTACTCCGTTCATCACACTCTTTGTAGGAGATTTGTTTATCACATAAACAACACATGCAACTGCTTATGCCCAATAATCATTAGACAAGTTTCTTGCTTTCAACAAAACACGAGCGCGTTTGATTGGGAATGTTAAACAAGGAAGAAGACACTTCGCTCAAGTTCTGGGGTCGGGATGCCATAACAAATTTTAGTCCGGCACAAGGCGGCAATCCGGAAGCACGATTCATGAGGGAGCACAACAAGGAAGAAATTGTCAATATGATTCGAAAGAGCAATTACGATGAAGAATTTGAGCATAATATCAAGAGGATGATGATGATGGCTACTCGGTCGGCCAGTACAAATAACGAGGACGCAGGGTCGGAGGGGTCTGGTAAGAGAGTCAGAAACTAAGAGGTCGGACGATGGAAACATAAATTCTGCGATGGCGGGTCTTCTTTGAGAGCACCTTTTTGACAAGGCCGTCACTCCCAATGACGTGGGCAAACTAAATCGCCTTGTTATCCCCAAGCTGCATGCTGAGAAATATTTCCCTTTGGTAAAAGATTCCAGCGAGAAGGGGTGGCTCTTGAATTTCGAGGACAACTCGGGGAAAATCTGGCATTTCCGTTACTCATATTGGAATAACAACCAAAGCTATGTGCTGACCAAAGGATGGAGTCGGTATGTGGAGGACAAGAAATTGGAGGTCGGGGATGTTGTTTCGTTTCACAAGGGATCGTCGGAGCCTCGCCAGCTCTACATCCTCTGGAGACACAAGGCAATGGTTCGAACCCAACTTGGAGTCTGCCCCAAATACCACCAATCCAAACTGGAATTTGCGCATCCCGTCAAATGTTCGTTGTCGTCGATCAATAGTTACAATTCAGGAACCCATACGACCGTCATCAATAACGATCAATGGTTTCCCATAGTCTGGTCTAGTTTTAGTAACTCCACCGTCGCTACGCAGTTGAACTCTAACTATATCCCTCCCCTGGTCAACAAAGCGAGTAATTTCGATCACCTATGCTCTCATATCCTGGTAACTTCTCTTAATGGAGAGTTTTCTTTATGTTTCTCGGAGCTGCCCGCCAAATAAAGAGACCAAGGCAGCTTCCATAACTCAGTCAATTTCGGCGATGGAAGAAAAAATATGAAACTAGTGCATCCTTTTGTGAACCCTTCTCAGCCCTCTGCGGCACAAGAATTGGAGACCCCGGAACACCTCAATCCTGTGACCAAGAAAGGAGTAAGACTTTTTGGAGTGAATTTGACAGAATCTTAATGATCGTCACTATAGCCGAATTTATGGCGAGATATCTTTCCATCCCTTCATTGTCCCATGACGTCGTTAATACGACGCGATGTGTGGAAATGGTAGGCCGTACTTAATAAGAAACATTGCAAGGGAAAAGTGTGAATGATCTCGCACCGATACAAATGAAGACTTTCAAATAATTTGGAATTTCTTAAGCATTTTATCCGGTAATTAATTCAGTGAAAGTGAAAATGTTAGGGTAGTTTTACACACTTAGTATCAGTGGTTTGTGATAAAAGCTAATGTGGTTTTAGTCACTTAGTATTTGTGACATGAGGTAACGTGTCTTTTTAGTATCAGTGGTTTGTGATAAAAGCTAATGTGTTTTTAGTCACTTAGTATTTGTGACATGAGGTTACATGCATGTAATATTTTTAAAAATTTTGGGCATTTTCTATTGTAATGTCTTATCTTTGAGCAAAAGGCTTCACTTGGTTAGCGCTAAGGTGTTGGTTCGCTCTATTGTAATGTGTCACAGTTGAGAAAAATATTCACTTAGTCAAACAGGGCCAAGGCTTTGGTTTATTAGTTAAGTCAAAGATAAATAGAGATATCTATTGTTAAATGGCTTGTCTTACATTGTAGTTTTCTAAGATAAATCATGTGTACATAGTTTATGTGTATAGGGTTTTATAATTATTTTTCTTACATTATTTTACTATTACAAGATATCTGCACTTTAAATGTGAACCTTTGGATCTAATTCAGAAACATTCCTATTCCCTATCATCTATGTCTTTACCTCAACACCTTACTAATATCACTAATGCTCACATTGGTTTTCACATTTACATGTAATTTACAAATTTCAAGCTCCAAAGAATTTTTTCTTTTTGAAGTTATTTATTTTTTTCCGTGTACAACTAACTATCTCATTTCATCTCCAAGCTAGTTGTCCATGCATTTCTATGAGGTCCTTTGTGGCTTGACCAAACACTACAATACTTTCTTCACATAGTAGTAGCTTCACCTTTTTGGTCCTTATTTTGATTAAAAAAATAATAATAATAAATTAAATTGATGCAAGAAGAAAATAATTGAATGAGTTAACATAGATACCGTAAATGCACATGATTTACCTTGTAATAGTGAAACCAAGGAAAAACTAGCCAACAATAGAAATAGACATTTATTGAATTAGATGCAAACACACTCGCCTAGCTAAGTGGATTGTTCACTCAACTCTGGCTCATTACAATAGAGAATCCATAACCCTTTAAAAAATTTAACTACATGTAAGAGCAATGACCACTAATACCAGTAGCGAAAACCATCATTCTTGACCTAACAACATTGACTTTTTCACCAAGTTTACTTAACAAGCTTAGAGAAATTATTTCTACCTACCCTTAAAACACGCAGACTCCTCTCCCCTATAACAAAGTATGCATACTTGAGATACTTATTTACATTTCAATAAGAAATTTCATTGTTAAAATAATTATTTTAATTTATTTTTACTATTCTAATGTCTAAATTTCCATTCTCTAACCTTACCTGTTGCTCACACTAGGGCTCCCTTCATATACACAACCAATCACTTTCTTGGATCTTTGTCTCTATATCATTTTTTTTTTATTATCTAGGGTAATCGGTAACTGGTGAGAGTTTCCTGAACAAGGCCCAGGATCAAATCCAACTGGCTGCCACTATAAACCTAGGCTAGGTGCAATAGCTTGCAAGCCGCACACAATAGCTATGAAACTTATGCCTCAACAAGAAGCGAGACGTCCGCTCTGGGGTCGCCTACTCTTCTAGCCAAGACACAACAAGCATACGTCACCACGGAGATTTGATCTTGGGTGGATTAGATGAAAAGCATCTGACTCCATCGTCAAACCTTCGCTTCACGAACCTTTGTCTCTATATCATTAGCAATGTCATGCTATTTTTAGATAGGCCATCGATAAGGTACTCTAAATCCTTTTGTGACTTGTCTAAACATTACATATAATTAGAAAAAAATTATACATATAACAACAATTTACATAACAATAAATACATTATTTTATTACTTAAAAATAGTACCATAAATCTATTATTTTATTAGTTAAAAATAATTATTCCTTAAATGCAATCAACCTGCCAAACACCTTGCGCTCAGCCCACTAAGTCTTTCGCTCAGCTCTGACCTATTATAATTAAAAATCCTCGAGTCTGACCTATTATAATAAAAAATCCTCGAACCTTTTTAAAAACTTTAACTTACATGTAAAATATTAATACTAAAGACCGAAAACCATCACCTATTGTTGACTTTTACTCAACATTGACAACTACACTATAATGTGAGATCGTGAGTTATTAAAGCATTGTAATGATTGGAAAGCACTTAGTATTCATTATATTTATGTTTATGTCGGTATTTAAATAAAATAATTCAGCATATTAAAATTTTAATATGATCATTGATAATATTATAATTCTAAAGATATTTACAAATTTCATATTCCTTAATATGGTCATCCATCTTATTTTTAATGTTTTCTTTCGATTTTACTTTTTGAAAACAATAGCGTAGCATAACCGATCTTTATGATCAAGAGGTTGATCTCTGATGTTAAGTTTACGATGGTTATAAAGTTGGTGAGTTTTAGGGTTGTTGTATGACGGTCACGTCAATAACAAGTAGAGTATGTTTTATGATATAATCTTATATGTTATATGTTGTCTCGTCATGATAATATATAAGTGATGCTTGTTTTAACCATTAGAGTATGTTTTATGATATAATCTTATATGTTATAGGCTGTTTTTTTATTATAATATAATATATAAGTGACGCTTGTTTTAAGATAATAAAGCTTGCATTTTTAAGTTGGTTTGTTATTTTTTTTTTAAATTAAAAATATGTATTATTATATTTGTGAAATTGTATGGTATGTTGTGAGTGAATTTTAATATATATATATATATATATATATAAACAAAAGAGCAAGTTTACATTGTTAGTTTTTATATTTGGCAATCATAACTTGCTCAAAAAGCTTATAGGAAACGAGGTTTGTTGGCCACCACAAAGAGTTAAAAGCGAACCAAAATTGGAACAGTTTAATCGTGTCTCTAGATACCTTATAAGGTATATTATCTACTACTTCATTTGACATATTGAAAAAGTAAATGCTATCCACCATTTGCATATTAAACAAAAACAATAGACCTCTGAAGTTACTCATCTAACGATTCAATAGGTGTCGGTCTTTGACACTCAACCCCGACATATCCACTTGATTCATATTTTGAAGTTGGCATTCCGTGCGGCCCAAACGAACATTCTGGTGATGTTGTTGAAGGTGGATTCCCTGAATATCTCTGCGCATTTCAACCAATATGGAGGTTGCTTTCGGGTCTCCTCCCACTTCTTGAACTGCAACTATGGCCTTTGTCAATAAACATTTCATGGTCCAATAAAGATGGATTGACTTCTTAAATAAGGATAATATTCCTCTAGTATTACCAGGATCAGTCAACATAGGATCCATTTCCTCGTCAGTGATATCTTCCTCCACTTTAGTTTTAAGATCATTCTCCCATCCTAAAATCAAGGATTTAACCTCCCCAGGTGTCCCCACTGCATAGGCATGGAAAATGTTTTGCATAATTTCCTTTCCAGGTTTTCTTCCTCTTTTGCTTGGTCCCACATTTTCCTTACCTTTGTCCTTGCCTTCTCTTTTTCCAATATTTCCTTTCCCTCCCTGATCTTTCACTATTTTCCTTTGTAGTTGGTCTCCCAGCAACTGTACCTTCACCCAAATCCACACCGGGATTCTCCCTCGATGTGCAAAGACCCGAAGGTGAAAGATGCTAGGATGACCTGTGCATGGAGACAGAGCAACATTATTTTCAGTCAGAGTGAATAAAATATGATCCTGTCGTATGAGGGACAGATTTTTCCATCCCACCACTTCAACCATATTGCTAGTCTCCTGCTCTTCTACCCATTTACAAGTTCTAATGTAAGTAGTCTTCTTCACAGGTAGCACCTCCCTCTGAGACGGATAAGCCAAAATCATGCATTGCACATACTCAAAAAGCCACAGGGCAGGGCTTTGTGAGGATTCCTCTGTATTCAACTTTTTATAGTATTTTCATTTCTCCATGTAGACCTAGATCACCGATTTAACATGCATAGGCCATTTATTAAGGAAATACATAACTAACAACGACACAGAGCCCATACAATAACTTAAACTAGGGGACAGTTCGATAGAACCCATGAAACCCTGAATACAAAGACAAATTTTATGCATGGTAATAGAATCGTCGAATAACACAAACATAAATC
Organism: Pinus albicaulis; assembly: GCA_034641835.2. Lineage (NCBI taxonomy): Eukaryota > Viridiplantae > Streptophyta > Pinopsida > Pinales > Pinaceae > Pinus > Pinus albicaulis. The sequence goes on along the minus strand of CM076581.1, from coordinate 876,404,622 downwards.
TAGAACCCAACAAATATAACAACTTATCCTTGACCCTAGCCAAATACCCTAGACATCTATCAGAACTCGAAGCATGGACGGGGTCGAAATTGACAGAATTACCATAACCCTTATCCCTCAGACAATCATTATAAGACATACATGCAATTTCGAATAATTGACTAACATAACTATTAATTTGACATGTGCTGCTATACAATCGAAATGCATTTCTATACATATAACATGCAGAGCTGTAATTCCAAAGCTGATGACAGAGGGGGTCAACATGCAGGGTTCTGTGAGGTGGTTGAGTGATATCGTTTTGAATAGCATTAATTCAGTTGATTTTTTTATATACACGTATTTATATACATAAAAAGATCAATTGATATCGTTTTGAATAACATTAATCCAGTTGATTTTTTATGTATATAAATCTATTTAAAGAAGGTTTAGAAAAAACATAATATTTAAAATTATTTATATCTTTATTATTTCAAATTTGTTTGGCTTTGATTTTTATTGTGAGCTTAGGTAAGAAAACTATTATATTATTATAATCTATGGTTTTAAGATTGATGAATGGTAACTTTGGAGTTAGTATTAATCCATGATATAAAATACTATTTCCTTTTGCATAAAAAAATACTTTGGCTATATTCTCACTACCTCCTTCAACGTGTTACCCATTTCATTCTTCAACCTGCCACCTATTCTCACTCACTGCCTCCTTCAACTACATCCCCACCATCCATTTCATATTTCACATGTATACAATTTATCCATAATAACTATATCTTAGTCCCTTCACCCATGTTAACTATATCATATTCCCTTTTCCTAGCTCATTAAAGTAGCATTTCCAAGTACCACATCCCCTTCACCCTATATATTGAAGAAAAATTTGCAAGTAGCATATCCCCTTCCCTTGATACAATGAAGCAACGTTTCTAGAACAATATCACTTTCACCATGTACATTGAATATTCTGTCAAATAATTTCCTTGATCATCAAGAGGTCAGTACATTGAATGTCAGGTTCCGCAAGAAACATCAACATCTTCATAGTGGCTAATATAATGAAAATAGACTTTACACGAAATCTTACAACTTGTGGTATATACATAGCATTGAATTCTCACTAACAACAAATTTGAATGTAAACATAATTTGAATGTATTTTCCCTAATTGTCCATATCTCTTGTTTTCTCTTTCCGATATTCATGAACACTCAAGCATTACAAAGTATTTTCCCTAATTGCCCATATCTCTTGCTTTCTCTTTTTATAACACTCAAGAATTACAAATTTTATCTATGTTTGAACTAAAATTTTCTCATGTTTAGCCTCAATTTTTACTAAATAATTTTTTGATAAGGAAGAGAAAGTAACATGACTTCTAGTGCTATGTTTGTGTCTTTTAAAAGTTTTAGATTGTTGTAAGTTCTAATAAAAACTCTTTGATAAAGGTTATCAATATCATAAAGAAGGGATGGTAGGCCTATGACTCTCTCAAACTCAAGTGGTCTTCTAGTTTTCTTTCAATTTCTTTCTACAATGGGAATACATATATCATAATTACACTAATTGGTTATATTTATGCTTACTGATTCCATTGGTTATGTTTATGTTTACAGATTCCACATGACAAAGTAAGATTTTTTTTTTCCTTACTTATGACATGCATGACAGGGTAAGATGCAAACTTATTTACCTTAATTATTATGATTTCAAGCTTAAAACAATAAACGTTTCAAATTAAAAATCAACATTAAAGCCTAGAAAATATTAAAAATGAAAAAAATATTGGTTTTTTTCCCTTACCAATAAAATCTACTACTGGCCCCGTACTATTCTCCTCGACAATAAGTATAGGAAGGGGTGAACTTAGCCACCATATTGTGTAGGATGATATGGAGTATCTTGTCCTCGAGGGGAGAAGTTACTAGGAAGGGGAGGAATAAGAGATTCCATAATGTTATGGAATCTCTTATTCCTCCCATAGTCACTCCAACAAAATATTAATTACAAGTGAAGTTGATCAAAATCCCTTAATTATTTTCATGATTTTCCTTAGTTGTGGCTATTGGGTTCTTGCAATGTCCCTTCGATTGTGCACATTTCTATGTGGAGCTAATCCAAAGGTGTGCTCCACTATAACTAGCCCACTTTATTATTTCAAGATGGTTTGCTATTTTAGGATGTTTTTCAATCCTCCCATGGTACAAAATATCAAGCCAAACCCACAAAAGCTTGACACAATGAAACAAATCATGCAACCCAAAAGGATTTTTTCATAAAATTGCAATATATCTTTTCCAAAAATCAAAATTCTTATATTATTTCTCAGTTGTGAGAGTATTATTCCACGGCATAAGTATTTTCTTCCATGTCCATAATCATTATGATTTTATGCTCCTACTCCTCCTTTAGGTGCCTGTACTCTAGCTTCCTTTGCTCTAAGACATATGTACTTGGACAACCCCTTGGCACAATTACCATCCCTGATAGGTCATTGATGTAGTTCTTGTTAGTGTTGTAGCTTGGTAAGCACTAGTGTTCCTTTGCTCTAAGACATATAAAACTCATTAGGTTTTGAAAGGAAGGACTCACAAACAAGAAATCAGTGCAAACATAATCAAAAGTGGAAACGACATTGTCTGAATCACAATTTCCAATTTCGATTTTGAAGAATGCCCTGATGCATGTAATAAGTATTGCCCCAAAATATTTAGGCCCTGGAATAATGGGTTATGTGCTCTTTCCTAAATTTGGTAACATAAAGGATCCTCGCCAAGCATGATCCAGGGTTACCACCATGTTGGTCCACTTGGTTTCCTTGAGGTTCACCCAAATGAAAATAAGTGTGATTACTGCAAATGTTAGATTTGATAAACCACTTATATATTTAGTGTAGCATTATATATTTAGAGTAGCTTGCTACTTGTCACTTGGCTTTGGGCATGAGAGTGGGCATTTTTTATTACTTCAAATTTACAAACTTCTTCACTTTTCGTTTTTGGACACTTATTAAGGAGAACATTGTGGCCAAATTTAAGGTGATTAAAGTTCAAACAAAAAATTAGCTTAGCCAATAGTTGGTGGATATTCCACTTATGACATATGTTGAGAGACTTTGAAAATGACAAAAATATTGTTGGACACCTAATCCTCAACGGGTAGGTGTGGAAGGCGAATGGACAAATGGAGTCCAAGAGACCACTTGGAATGGGAATCCAAGGGTCACACCAATGTAACATAAATGTACATCTATGGTGAATAATAAGATAACTCACGCTTATCCTACCTTTCTATGTGTGTTTTCTCCATTCACCATGCATGTGTGTTTAACATGGTATCAGAGCCATGATGAGTGGCCTTCTTCATTTTCTTCCCTGCCATTCTCTGTCATATATTTTCCCTAGAAAAAGTGTTCTATGTTAGTTATTTATGCTGAATCGGAGCCATATGGTATTGTGATATGTCCTCCCACATAAAATTCCTACATACCACATCGTATAATGCCTCTAAATTCTCCATACTCCCCTCCATGACCGTTCAGATCCGTCCATTAGGGGAATTTTGAGGTCTAAAATGGGCCTCCTAATAAAACTGTACAAAAAAAATAAAATTTATAAGGACCAATAGGATTCAAGATGATGATGTCAACCATGGAGGATGATTCACCGTTTTTTAAGTAAAAGGGTAAAAAGATTTAAAAAAAAAAACTATTTTTTCAACTCATATTTTCAACTTATCTCCTAAAGTTTTTACTCAAATTTCGAGCAGGAGTACTCGTTGGATGTAAAATTTAATTCCTCATCTAAGGAGTATCTATGTTGCATACTTTATATGGACTCTGATACACAAAAAATGAGAAATACATAAAAAAAAACGTGATTGCAATCACATTTTTCATGTATTTCTCATTTTTCATGTAGCAGGACCCATCGAAAGTATGCAACATGGGTACTCCTTGTATGAGGAATTAAATTTTACATCGAATGAGTACTCCCGCTTGAAATGTGAGTAAAAACTTTGGTAGATAAGTTGAAAATGTGAGTTGAAAAAACAATTTTTTCTTTTTTCCCTCTAAAATTTGATGATGTAACCAAATCTTACTTTATTATTTCCACTATTATTTTATAATTTCCTTAGGAGGCCCATTTTAGACCTCACTATTCCCCTAATGTGTAATCAAAGTCATTATAGTGGAGTAGACGAAATTTAGCGTTTTCTGTAATATTGCAACAGTGCCTCCTTTCTCCATCATATCATCAAGAGATTGAAGAGTTTAAGGTTTGGTGAGCAGACTAAACACTTTTGACAATGAGCATTATAGAAAGGCCTCAGAATTCAACCCAAAGGTTGACATTGTGATCAACACATATAACATTTATAGCTACACTAGTTTCCGCTCCAAGTACTCATGGTGTTCGACGTGAAAGAGACGTGCGGTCCTAGACATGAAAGAGACTCTTTTCAAAGAGTAACTCAACGGTGAAGACGATCCTCTATAAGTGTTGGTTAGCTACCAAACTACTCGAGATTCCCACTCGAGTTTTCACATCAATCATTGGGACTTTTTATATCTTTCCTTTATTGTATGCATAACTACTGTCCACATCCTCCACCGCAGCCTTCACAGTGGTGTTGATCCTGTACATTGCCTCCTCCCACAGCATACAATCCATGGCCCTGTCTCCTAGGATCCTTGCGCATTTGCTCTCTGGATTTAACCCATGCTCTCCTCCACTGTTGAAAATTGCACCCGTACTGGTATCCCGACTTCGTGTTGCACCTACTCACCCAAGTGGTGTAATACTCACAGATTATACCATATGAGCAGAATCTGGAATAGTTGTAGTGTCACCATACAACTCTTAGCTCTGTGTCCCTCCACCTTCCACACCCGACGTGCAACAAACACCTGTTTCTCAAGTGGGTTGTTGAACTCACAAAAAATATTTCCTGACAGTCATATGTTGAAGGTTAAACCACCATTTGTGGCTCTCTAAATCACCGTCCACTGTAATATCATAGGTTCTGCACAATCCACCTCACTATTCCCCTCATACAATGCCTTCAAATATGACTCTCCATTGGTCAACTCCCTTTCTCCACTGTGTATTGTCCACTGTGCTCCTCTACCACTGTATTGTGCCTCCACATAAGAACAAATTGGATTCGAACCAGCAACATCATACCACCATACTGCTTATCATACTTTCATATTTCTTTGTTTGAGGCTCCGTGACTGTTGTGTTATCACACCGCCATTCACCTCCCAGACCCTCCAACTCATAGTCCACTCCAAACCATGGAATCACGCCTCCTCGATCGACAACGCTCCTCCACGTTGTATGCACCACCCATCCTTCACGCATGACTCCCTGCAACCACGTGTTGTTTGCCCCCCACTCACCTTTGCTAACCTCTCCTCACAGCCCCCCTCACCTCTCCCGTCACCCTCACCTCTCTCGACTCCATACTCCCAACGCCCCCTTCTCCTCTCCTCCCTCCCATTGCCTCGCAGCCCCTCACTCCCACCTCTCAGCCCATCGACCCTCCATTCCACTTGCTCCCTTTACTGCTTCGTCCTCCCTCCCACCTGCTCGATCTTCCCTTCCATTCCCGCAGCGATCGCTTTTTCCTTCTCCCTTTGCCGCTCCGTGGCTCCCTCGAGTGCATGTTCGCATCCCTCAGGTTCGACTTTCCCACTGCATAGAGTCGAAAAAATTTAGAGGAAGACGAGAAGCGGAAGAGAAGTGAAATCGTAGAGGGAAGTGTGCTGGTGTTTGTCTCTCTCTACTGGCGCATTTCCAAGTTGGCATAGGTCAACTCCCTTAACTGAATTTTTTTGTTGTACTTAGAGCCGTTTGTGAGCTACGTGTACATCGAAGGACCGAGTGCATCAACCCCCATCCGCGTGACCTCTAGAAACTCTCACCACTGTGCTCTTTCTCTATCTGCACAAGAAGATTTATTCTAGTTCAAAGCTGCAACCAAAACAAACAAAATCTCGATCTCCAACATGCCACCTAGAATAATATTTGAAAAACACAGCTTTGGGACATTTTCAACTCGTTCATGACCAGGTTAATGTTCAGTAAAATCCTCTTGATTTAATATTGCAAATGTACATGAGGAGAGTGCTACATATCGTAAAAATTTGTGCCATAGTGATTTTTTTTGGTGTACATATTACACACCTATCACTTTCTACGTGAGCTTCTCAGTGCACACCTAAAGATGCTATAGAATTTTTGGCTCCTTCAAGTTAATGGGCTATACTACAAGTTGAAGACCAACAAGCCTCCTTGTCCATTGAAAAATTTTGAGCATGAGTTTCCTTCTCTTTTCTAGATGAGATTCCAACCTTTTGGATGAGGTTTTCTGAAGAGAAAGGGGACGAGTTATCTAATATATTGTTGTTGGCTGGTCTATTGGTATTTTAGGTCAATCTCTGCCATACCTGAATGCGTTTGTCTCATTTTGGATGCCATTATAGACCATTATAGAGGTTAAGTGTGTAGCTATATATTTATTTTATTGGGTCAAGTTTCTGAGTCTATTTGTTGACTGTGGAAAGTGAAACTTACTACTGGTGTGATATTAGTCAAGGGGATTGTTGATGGATGTGGAATTATGAAATGAAGCTTGGCACCTGTTAGCCACCTATGAAATTTTTGGCAAGCAAACAAGTGGCTAAATTTTTTATGAGCCTTCAAGAGATACATTTCCCATGAAAATATCTCATCCTTGAAGCCTCTATGTGTCCACTGCCTTTTTAAAGATCCTAACTGTTGTATCCATCCAAAAAGTCTCACTGATTGCAAAAAATTGTGCTCCAAAAGGCCTACATTTGCCCTTTTTATCCCTGTAGAACGCCGCATTTTAACCCTTTTTTCCCCTTGTCAAAATTCCCCTCTTACCCTCTAAATCCTCCCAAAATCCCCTATAAATCCTACACATACCCCTTGTTTTGGCCTATTGTCCCCTTATTCCCTCTATCGTTACCTTTTCCTAGCCTTAAAAAGCGTTAAAAGGGCCCAAAAACCCACTTTCCACCTTATATTAAGGCCCAGCCCCTTTCGGCCCTAGCCCAGAATCCTTTTCCACCACGTGACCTGGGTGCTACAACCTGACGCTAATCTGAAAGGCGCTTATTGCAAATAAGTATCGGGCGCATTATTAGCCGTCGATCTGTTTAGATCAGACGGTCTTCGCAGATCAGCACCGTGCCATGGTCCCCACCCCTTTCATCGCACGATCGCATCACAGCCGTCCGATCAACCCGCCGATCCGACGGCCTGGAGTTTATCTGCCCTGGTGGTCCCCATGAAATTCACTGTTCAGAAACCGGAGGTATCTATCGCACCGCGTTTGGAGGGTGGGCAGTATTTTTCCGTTTCGGAGCGATTCCGCTCACCGCAGGACACGTGTCCCGCGCACTGTTCAAAAACCGCCCCCTCATCGCGCATTAAAGTTCGACAGCAGATCTAGCGCGATATCGCTATACACCGTCCGATCTGCAACCATCCATCCAACGGTGATCGTGCCATGAAGATGCACGGAAGTTAATCCAAGGCAAACAGTGCCCCTGGCCCACCATCCGTCACCCTCCGCTAGGTTTCCCACCGTCGATCTCCTCTTGAGATCGGACAGTCCAGATTTAACGCCTGTCCCGCCACGTCACCATTCCACGTGTTTTGTCGCGTTTTCCTCCGTCTGTCCCCTATATATTGCATTCAAAGGTCAAATTTTGATTTTTTGCATTTAAACTTGCCGCAGACCGCCAGCTTTCACCAGACCATCCTCCATGGTTTCTCTACGTTTTTCGCCATCACCCTGCACTGTTCCACCATTTTACCAGACCGCACGGCCATTTTCATCGTCCCCGCTGCATCCACCCTTCCCGGAATGGTTTTCTTAACGTTTTTGCATGTTTTGCAGGTTTACGGGCAGCGAAAAACCGCCATGATTCAGTCTTTGTTACAACGACAGAGAACACAGAAAAGGACCATTTTCAGGAGCTGAAATTATGGAGAAAGGCTTGGGAAAGGTGCTATGACATAAATCTCATCAAAGGACAGGGTTCAAACTCTGCAAAACCTCTCCAGCATCATTAAAGCACAGATTTCGCAGTCAGAGGCAAACGTGGAAGCGGCAAAGAGTATCAGTGGGAAAAAAGAGCGTTTAGGTCCTGCAATTGCAGATTCTGAGCCTTAATCCAATAATTTAAAGGCAGAATACCAGATCAAAGACATCATGGATTACACGGTATGGCAGACCATAGCATCATTATTCTAACTTTTTAATTCACCAAAAGTACTACAGAGTACTGCAGCCAAAGTACATCAGAGACATACTGGAGTAAGTGGAAGCCCGAAGAAGACCACTCTTTCACCCAAAGAGTGCCATGGATAAATGCACGGAATTTAAACAGAATGGGCTTCGGCCCTCTTTCTTTTCTGAGTTTTAATGCTTCATTTAGTTTTTCACCTACCTCCTCTTCTATCTTCAACTATAAAATTCATGAAGGAACTCATTGTAAAGGTTGTTGATCAGTTTTCAGAGAATTACAAGCTGTTTCTTTTGAGACATAGTCTCTGTGTAAAGTTGTAAGATAGGTTGGGGAAGATGTTTTCAGACTGAATATCCAGCTATTGGTAATGTTGTACTTGACTGGTATTTCTCTTTAATATGACAAGCACATTTCTTTGGATCCTGATATAAAGCAGCGATGATGTTTTTCTATCTCTGTATTTGTTTTTAACTTGCATTTCATTTCATTTCATTTCTACTGGCTCGCATCAGAAATCTGGCATAGGATTTACCCTTGTTAGGTACCCTATGTTTCTGCTCTCCTTGCCTTTAATGTTTTCTACTAAATGTGTTATCTAAGGGTTGATTTCAGTTAATTTAACGAGTGTAGTGGATGTCATTGCCTGCTAGCTGATGTCTGAATTAAATGAATCTGTTCTTAGATGTTCTTGTTAGGATTTAATTGAATGAATTGGGAGCACTGGGAGGTCTATAACTCTGTCTCTATCTCACTAGGATCCTTTTCAATTAATTGAACCTTTTTAAGATCCCTCAAGCTGGAGGCCGAAGCATCGAGAGTTCAAAGTCTCTCTTTGATCTCAGGTCTTTAACTTTGTGTTCTAAATCCTTATTGTTTCCTCCTCTCTTACCATTTCATGCCACACTATCATCTTTAAGATCCAAAGCTTTAGATGACTAGCCCAACTGAAAGCCTGCATATTGAATAGCAAGTAAACCCTTTTCTAACTCCATTGCCCAATGGTCTTGATGTTCTCTGAAATCATCCCTCCTTTGCCTAAAATCCTCTTTTCTCATCCTTGTCTTATATTGAACCCTTCTTTCCTGATTACCAACAACCAAACAAACAATCAAACAAACAAACTTCGAGCCTTATAACTAGCCTAATATCTTAACACTTAGCTTCAAAAACATAAAACCTTTACTTATATAGAGAGATCCCTCTCTAGACCCAGGAGGGCTAGATCCTGAGGTCTGAAAGTGGTTCTGATGTTGTCTCATCTTTTGGTCTTGCCAATCTGGCCAAAACATGGGAACCCCAACAACACCTCAGTAGAAGCATACATCACTACTAATATGTTTATATAGTTATCCCAGGTTTTAATTATTTGTGCATAGTTGTGATCAATTTTTTAAAGTGTAATTTCGATATTGGACAAAATAACCAGAATTGGTGAAGTATTAGAGTTCTTAAAAAATATGATACATTCCTCGGATCATGATACAGTAAGAATAAGCAAAAATTCTTTTGTTGACATTAGAATCTCTTTACAAAATGCACAAGAGAAGATCGAGTTTCTGCAGCTTGAATCTCAGCTACAGTAAGAGGGAATTATAGAAGCAGAGTAATCATTCTAAACTTGTTTATGTTCAGAACATTGCAACAAACCCCCATAAGAAGCAAGTCAATAATAATGCAGTTGATTCAGATCTAGTGCTCAATGAAGGAGAAAATTTGTATGCAGATGCAAAAGCTCATGCTTCACCTCCCAAGACCATCTTTAGACCTTGGGAAGATCTTGTCCATAACAAGAACAAAAAAAGTCTTGGATATGACAAGGAGTTTTCCTTTCATATTCCATACTACTCCAAGCCCATAAATTTTCATAGTGCCGGATTTCTTCATGACAATTCACCTTCAACTGTTCCAGATCCTGCTCCTCTTCCAAAGCAGCAACAAAAAATTGAAAAATACCAACACTGTGATCAATTTGGCCATATGAAAGATCATTATTTTGATCTTCACCCATGAAAGCACTGTGGTCGGCACACCCACTCTTCCCAAAGATGCTTCAGAAACAAGCCTCCTGCAAGAACAAAGATTCATCTTGGATGGATCGCTTCTTGGCAATGGTCCTCAACAGCCAAGAAGATGTTTAAGACATATGTCAGAACTTGTTCTAGAATATTCAAATATCTTGTAGTTGATTTTTATCCATCATCTCACCTTGTACCTGATAGGGGGGGAAATGGTGGTCATCTACAAGCTTCAAAGCCACATCAAGTGAGCCTGGGCCACAGCCTGTCATTCCAGATTCAGAGTTGTAGCTAGAGACACAACACATCAAGCATGCCTAAGCCACAATCTCTCATTCCAGATTTAGAGTTGTAGCCAGAGACATAGCAGTTCAAGCGAGCCTGAGCCACAATCTCTCATTCCATATTTAGAGTTGTAGCCAGAGACACGGATGCCCATGAGCATGCCTTTGGTTGGTGGATAGCCTTAAACCATCTATGCGAGGTTGATATTCTTCCTCTTCAAAGAATTCATGACACTTCCTCTAGCAGAAGACTTCAACTTCTTGCCAGATTTAGTAGAGTCCCGGGAAATGCATCAAGCATTCCAGAGTTGGTGGTCATCCTTAAACCATCACAGGTTGTATACCTCCCTTCTTCTAGGTTGAAGGTCTCCCTCTTCAAATATGAGGGACACTTCCTCTAGCAGAAGCCCTCAGCTTCTTACTATATTTGGAAGAGTTCCGGGAACTTCACTAAGCGTTCCAGTGTTGGTGGTCATCCTTAAACCACCTATTTATGCCAACATTTTAGAGAGTTGATTCAGCCTAAGTGCTGCCATGCATACTTTGCATATTTGTATTACAACTCTCTTCTTGGAGTCACACATACCCCTTTGGATTAAGGGGGGGAATGTTGGACACCTAATCCTCCACGGGTAAGGCGAATGGACAAATGGAGTCCAAGAGACCACATGGAATGGGAATCCAAGGGTCACACCAATGTAATATAAATGTACATCTTTGGTGAATAATAAGATAACTCACACTTATCCTACCTTTATATGTGTGTTTTCTCCATTCACCATGCGCGTGTTTAACAAATATTATATATAAAAATAGTAATTTGATTAAAACAACATTGCAATAATAAACAAAATTAGCTACTAAGAATTATAAGAATAAAAATACCTGCATGAAAATTGCAGATCATATAAACAAAATTAGCTACTAAGAATTATAAGAATAAAAATACCTGCATGAAAATTGCAGATCGAATTATGATATATGTTGAATCACACAGGATGTTATTACTCAATCAATAAGATTGAGTAAAAAATAAAGAAAACATTAATAAAATCAAAAAAATATTTAAAAAATTAAATGAAAAATAAAAGATAGTAATAATACGATTAGATGGAAAACTGATATATGTACACGGTAAAATTTTAACAAATAATCTAAAAATATAAGCATCATATTGACTATCAAAATATATATATATATATATATATATATATATATATATATATATTTCACATTTTCAATATAAACTACAATACATTTTAAAAACAGATAAAAGTATTATCCAGTGTTAAGCAAAATATATTAAGTCGAAATCTACATGAAATAGAATACATATTTTTTAAATAAAATATAGTAAAAGGAAATCTAAACTGCTCCAACATTAGATAATAAACAAAATCAACTTCCGAGAATTACGAGTCAACATTGGAATAAAAATACCTACATGAACAACTTGTAGCCTCAATTGAAGGTGACATTACTTTAAGCGCCTCCATACGACATCCAAAGTAAATATTTTTCCTGGACCCTTTTTCTCATTATAGGAAATCCATGCTCACTGCAAATTTACGATTCTTTATTAAACATTAACACTCTGGAGTAGCGAGCCTCTACTTAAAAAATTCTAAATTCTCAATATCATTAATCAAACCATGACTCTATATTTAAAGAACCAGAATGTCTGTTGGATGAGCCACTGCAACATTATTACACTTTATCCATTTCCAACATTTCTTATCCTTAGCTCCCAACTTCTCCTCAATGAAAATTTTATATTTATACTCCTTCCCATACTTGTATTGCTTAAATCACACCATGTATTTGGATTTCCGACTTTCTTAGATCAAAGATCCTGCAGGAAAATATGGAGGATGTTTAGATCATGCCATATATGATCAATAATACCGTGTAGATATTTGGCTAGTAAAAATTTAATTGACAATTAGTAATTAAATCAACGTTAACATTAGTAGAATCCAGACATAATATTTTCTAGTTATTTATTTGGCTTCAAACTGGTTAATTAGGCTGATAGGTCTTTCTTTTGAATGAGATCACCTCAAATTTTTGTCAACGCTTCTAGTCTACTTATGAAATATGTCTAAACCATCCAAACTTGACAAATGTGACATCTGTCCACAACACAGTTTATCATTTCAACACTATTTATCAATTTTGACATCTGTCCACAGGTGCTATTTATCATTTCAACCGATTGAGCGGATGCCAAAATTTATTTAATTGAGCCTACTTCAGATTATCAAATATTTTTCCAAATTTCCGTGGCATTTCTTTCTCCTCTAAAGGCCAATCAGAATGGTCAATTGCATCGATCTATGATGGTTTTCAATTTATCGATGAAAATCTTCCGTCTTTGCTCAAATTCCTCGACATATTCCTTCTCAGAGGGTTTTGACATTGCTGAAATAACCACTTCAGGAGTGGTATTTACATAGAAGCTGCAAAACTCGGCCTTAGTACGAAGGTTTCATTTTTTTTTTGATGTTGTCTTTCACACTCTCTATCGACGCATTTTATATAATTTTTAGGCCACCGCAAGGGTTTGAAGTTACAACTTGCTCAAATTCATTGAAAGATAGCTTTCCTTGAAGGTCTTCGGCCGTGAAATTATTTTTGTGTAAATATTAGCTTCGGATCCCTTTTCTGTGGATGTGGCTTACATATTTCTCAGGAAAGGTAAAATTTTGTTGAAATCTTGGTTCTCTGGTTTGTATCTTTAGAACTGGTGGTATTAGATTTAATACGCTATGGAAACTGATTGTAATGGGAAATACTGTTATTTGCAGTGTTAAATTCTCGGTGAATCCTTTTGTCGGAGTTTCGAGGTTTCGTGTAAAAGATCAGGTTCAGTTACAATTAGGTTCAGAAGAAGTCCTATTATAATTTTATTAGTTCTCAAAAAATACTCAAATTGTATGTAGTTTAATGTATTTTAACATGATTATGTAGTTTAATGTATTTTAACATGATGTTGCAGCATTTCAAGGCACAATAGCTTTGGATGCTTGGTCATTGTCTGTGTGTTCCACTTGTTTCAATCTGTGTTGGAAAAGTAATTAAACAAGGCAGCCTATTGTGCCCAACTTCCACGAGGTATGTTTCTTTTGTTCAGTTCCTTACTGTTATTCAAAATTAGTAAATATTCGAGGATTATAGAAATGCGTTGATACGTTTTTTTTACCTTTTTCCCTTTTATTTTACATGAAAATCTTTGAGAAAGTCTTAGGTTGATCAGATTCCTGTATTAATAATATTTTTAAAAAGTGTCAGAACACCTTGAAAGAGGCAGATATGGTTTTTAATTTGTTGATTATGCTACTAAAAGTACTCAAGTGCTCCAATGGATTTCTCTTAGTGTAAAGTTGGTTTCCCAGCTGGTGTGATTGTAAATTGGCCATTTCTGCCTCCTGCGTGGATTCAACTGTTGTGTTTTTTACCAATACTATTTGAAGAACATTGTGTGTAATAAAATGCCTTCTATAGTCACATGATTCTGTTGTCATTTCTATTTTCTAAAATGGTGCACTCTTCTTGTTCGGATCACCACTTTAGTAATATGTATACATTTTCATTAAATTATGGCTAAACATGATTTTTTTTTCATATCAAGGGAGCAACCAAAAGCTCTAGTTGGCATTTCAAGAAATGTATGTCTTAGCAATTCTTGTAGGTGGCAACCAAAAGTTGGATGTAATGTTTGATTATTAGAACTTAAACCGCATAAATTAAATGTTTAGGTTCCTCTCATCAGGTAATTAGTATTGGTGTAACTATCATGTAAGGTAGGGAAAAGTGGCATTATAAAGATTTTGTTAATGTATAATTTCATCTAGCTATGGGAGGATGGTGTTTTCTAGAGGAATAAAATCTTAGAAGTTTCTATAGGTTTACAATGTAGCAAACCTGAGGGAAAACTTGCAAAGTAGTTAGTCTCAGTTTTGGTGATGGGTTTGTCATGAAAAATAATATATAATATATATTCAAATTCAATTATATATATATATATATATATATATATATATATATATACCCTCATTTCAATGTAAATATGAGCTATTAGAGACCAAAGATGCAAGTATGTTGAGTCATATTTCATCCCCGTTTTTTAAATTAGAAAAAATTAAATATCACATTGAGATGGATAAAATTAATGTTCTGAGAAAGTATTTGATAATCTGGATAACATTAAACATTGAGGTTGTGACATCCCCTCATTAGAAACTGAATATGCATAGAAACACTTCAGTTTATTCTTCAATATAACAAAGGGGAATATGTGAACTGCAGGAGCAGATGGTGCCAACGTGACCCAAGAGGCTAAATCGTTAAAAAAGAGAGAATTCTCATGGGGTTTATAAACCGCTACAAAAAAAAAAAGCAGAAGCATTGGCAGTGCTTTAAGGGCTAAGAATTCTGAGCACACTAACCACAGCATATATTACCTCCATTAGAGAGTAGAATTATCATAGGGTTTAGGAACAAATACGGACAACAAAGTAGAAGCATTAGCAGCATTTAATTGCTAGGATTTATGGGCACACTAAGCCCCAGGAAATATTACCTCCATAGGAGTGTCAAATTTGATATTCTTAATACTGGAAAAACAAGCTCAGATACACTTAGAAACTATTTAGTCACCTACAAGTCCCGAGAACCTATAGCACATAAATGGATGTCCTGGCAGATATGGAATCAACTTTGGATATGGAAGAACTGAGGGTGATAGAAGAATATTGGACAAATGTTCTGCAACCAACCCTAAATCAAAGAGGCATGAAATTCCTGAAGAAGCTTGAGGCTGGGACCCGCAAACTGCAATATTAATACCTCAATAATTTCACAGAAACACCTTTGTATTGTTCAATGGTGTGGCAAAAGAGAAGCTGGGAGTGGTAGGAGGTGTCATTATGACACAAGGGGTAAAAAAATTAAGGGATTTCTCATGATATTTGCAAACAACTACCAAAAACAAAGCAGAAGCATTAACAATGCTTCAAGGGTTAAATTTTTTGGAATTATTGGGTATGGGTGAAATGAGGGTCGTGGAAGAATATTTTGAGGTGCAGAGGTGACCATCACATATCCTTGTTAAAAAATATAAGAAAGAACAGAGAAAGGATTGGATGGATGCTTCGTTCATGCCAATACTATTCCAAGATTACTAGAATAAGATCGGCGGAGCAGTAAAAGCATAGGGAATAAATCAAGATGGATAGATGACACACTCCCAAATGTTGCATCAGCTTCTGAAAAAAGGGGGAAACAAAGGCCACAAAATCAGAGATATCGCTACTAGCAAGGACCTATAAAGCGTGTAAGACTTGAAATCCAAAGAACAGACTGAAAAATATAAGAGAGCTAATCATGTGATTGGAAGGGAATCACTTCATATCATATGGTCAGATTCCTGAGATTCCCAAGAAAATCAATCACAGATGAAGAAAGCTCAATAGAAACATCCCCAAATTTTATCAATCTCAAGGCTATATTAAAGTCTCCCAATTACTCCAGAATGAGCAACAACAACCCCATTTTCTCAGCTACAAACATAAGTTGGGTGGGTGAAATTTGATGTATCAGAATGCAAAGAGAAGACTGGAAAAATTGAGGAAACCACTAAAATGTTATCCAGGTCAATGGGGTACCTGAAGGAGAAGGTGAAGGCAGTAGAAATTGTGCAGAATATCGGCCTCCATTCACAAAGTGAGTAGCAGAAAAACATGATAGTTTCAGCCAAGGAGAAATTGAGTTGTTGAGGAGTTGAACCAATCCCTGATAGACCAGATTAGCGAGATCAAAGAGGGCCAGATCACCCCCCACATAACAGGGAAAACAAAGTGAGCAGCATATGGAAGAGCCACCAGCCAAGAAAGCATGATTGTTAATCATCAGAAAAATAAAAAAGCTAGTCATTTCTAACAGCTAAGTTCTTTTCTATTTTAGCAAACGTAGGGATTTTGTATAAGGCTCTACCTTCAGTTTGTCTATATTTTCATCTACAGGAATGATATTCAAGTAGAAATGGGTTATTATTCCCATTTTGTAGTACGCAGTAAGGACTTAGCTGCTTTAAATATTCTAAATCCACTTCAGTATATTGTTTATTATGAGCATAGCAAGAAGACGACCTACGGGTATAAGCCCTGGGGGAGGTGGGGTTCCTTCATGGTTTTTCCTGCTATGAATACAACACTTGTCACTGTTAAAAATTAAAATAAGATTATAATAGTGACTTAGCATCCATTCATGATCCATACCATGATCCAAAAAAAAAAACTACAAGGCACACCAATTATTCTCGAAAAAAAAGATACAAAGTCTTTTAGTTGTATACCTGAAGACCCACTCCAGTAAATAAAGCACATATTACTTATTTGGACTTGAACAGGTATAGGTATGATATATTTCAATTGGAATCCCTATTGTTAAGATCTTCTTCAATAGCAGTCGATAGTTGTTCGCCCTCACTCCCCAGATGATCAGGGTTATATATGTTTTCTAGAACTGCAACATCGTCAACTTGATTGTTCTGTGTTGGAAGAAAACATGAATAAGTTGCAAGTCCATTCTAAAGAAATGTATTTGCATTTGATTAAAAACAGAAATTGTA
This sequence comes from Pinus albicaulis, assembly GCA_034641835.2. Lineage (NCBI taxonomy): Eukaryota > Viridiplantae > Streptophyta > Pinopsida > Pinales > Pinaceae > Pinus > Pinus albicaulis. The sequence goes on along the minus strand of CM076581.1, from coordinate 876,387,402 downwards.
TGTAGACTAGCTAAACCTTCATAAAGATCCAACGTGGATATTCTAGCAAGAACAACATCAATACAAGTTGTAAGAGGGTTGGTAACCTCGCTGCACCTAGCATCCAGCGCCATGTCCCTGGCACCTATAAAGAAAAAAAACACATTAAAGTGATTAAAATATTTTGTGATGAACACCACCTTTACTCCAAAAAACATGCAATCAACAACGTATCCTTAAATGAAAACTGAGAAAATGAAGCAAATTTGCATGGAATTCAGGTTAGGCAGATTATGTGGTATAGAAATGTTTTAGCAGCCAGAGGAGAAATGCAGACTATAAGCTAAATATTTGATGCAAAATTCATTGGATAAATTACAGCAATACACACTCATTCTCGAGGCACTTGTTTCATGCTACTTTGTGCAGCCAATGACAAAGCAATAGTTAAGTTGGCAAACAATAACAAGGCTTCTTACCTCGGTAAATGCTAGATTCACAAGATATGATAGGAACTGACCCCAATAGTAATGAGTGTATTTGTACTCACTAGTGCTCCCCTTATTTCAGAAGGTGAAGCTTCTGAAATATAAATAGGAGAAGTAATTGGTGTAATACCAACACCTAGCCCCACCAACTATGAGAATTAATTGATGCAATACCAACACCTAGCCTACCAACTATGAGAACATATGGATCTGGAGCAACAGTCATGGCAATTTCTCCAGCAATAAAAATAAATCAGCTATAACAATTGCTAGCTTGTGTCCATAGGAATCACTAATCCATCCACTTATTGTTGCTCCAATTATAGTTCCCACAATTGCCATGCTAACAATAGTTTCTTGTTGAAATCCAAGAAAGTGGTTTGTGAACATCCAGATGAGAAGAAAAGAAATGTTCATTGATGAGAAAAAATAGGAATTATTAATTATAAAAGCCCATAGGAAAGTTGAAATTGAGTTTGAAGATACCTGTAAAAAGGTGCTCTTTTGCATAGAAGAAAAGTCATCACGAATGTACATAAGAGCACTTGATATGACACTTGCATATATGTCATTCTCATTATTAGCCACCTTGTCTCAGCCTGAATATGACACCCAATCACATATACACTTGACAATACCAAGACAACATAACCAGAACCTAACTAAATTGGGGAGTAGCAACATCTAGAATATAACATTATAGAATCTTGAAATGAAGGATTAAGTAAAACTAACTAGCAGACTAGAGACTATAAATCTGGAAATCAATAATAATTTTATATTCAGTTGTAAATGTCAATATAGGTTGCAAATCTTCGTGATGACAAGACAACTAAGGATGGAGTTACAACAAATCAATAATACAAACACCTAAAGGAAGGAATTCTAACATTATTGAAAAATTTGAAGAGAATACAATCTACAACTGTTGAAACTAGGATAATAATTAATAAATTATGCCATGTATGTTATAAATGTAAAATAGGATAATAATTAATAAATTATACCATGTTAGTTATAAATTTAAAACATGATAATAATTAATAAATTATACCATGTCTCGTTTGCAAATAGCTTTTGTATTGACTAATTTATTTTAATGGGGTTTTTATACTCTGTATTGCCTAATTATTTTCCTGGGGTTTTTACACAAAATTTTATGTTACGATGGTAAAACATAAAAACTATTTCTATACAAGAGAGACATAGAAACATACAACCCTTGGTGAGAAGTAAATAGTGAAGAGAAGGCACTAACTATTTTTTTTGCAAATAGAAGTTAGAACCTTCATTTTGGAAAATATTTAATGCAAATATACATAAAATTAAAACCAACACCCAAGAAGGTGTTATCCTCATCTCTTATCAATAAACTCCTACAATATAGAATTTACAAACCGCAGTTCATTAGGGGAGTTTTGAGGTCTAAAATGGGCCTCCTATGAAAAATGTAGAACCAAAATAAATTTTATAAGAACCAATAGGATTCAAGATGATGATGTCAACCATGGGGGTGATTCACCATTTTTGGAGTAAAAAAGTAAAAATATAAAAAAATAATAAAATAATAAAACTAATTTTTCAACTCATATTTTCAACTTATCTACTTAAGTTTTTACTCAAATTTTGAGTGGGAGTATATATTGGATGCAAAATTTAATTTCTCATCCAAGGATTACCTATGTTACATACTTTCGATGGACCCTAGTACACAAAAAATGAGAAATACATGAAAAAACATGATTTCAATCTCATTTTTCATCTATCAGGGTTAATCAAAAGTATGCAACATGGGTACTCCTTGGATGATGAATCAAATTATGCATCCAACGAGTGTTACTGATCAGGTGATCATGTCTTAAGTGAAGAAAATGCTCAAAATTTTATTTACTCAGAATTGGTTGAAACCATAATAACAAGAAAGGCCTCGTCAAAACAATCATGTAGCCGCAAACGACACTCAAAACCGATACTGTATGTGAAAGATATTCAAGTTTGAAATTTCACAATTTCAGGAAAAGTCAAGTTTCACCATGTTTGAATTTGAATCAAAAAATATAAAAAAAAAAGAATATTCCAAGGAATATTCCTCATAATATTCCCTAGAATATTTCTCAGAATATTCCATTCGAGCCAATCAATGATGGACAAGTGGCATATTACAGTTGGTCGGTTGATTGACCTTTTATGGGAGTGGCCAATTAGAGGGTGCCATGTGGCAAGCCCGGAGGCTGCCACGTGGCCCCAAGGCCAAAGAAATTAAGTTGTGTAAAATTATTGACACCCAACAGGATTTGAACCCGAGTCTGGGGGCTGCCAGCTGGGCGGCCATACCGGGCACTCTACGCAGAAGATCTTAACATGTAAAGGTCAAAACTTCTATATAAAATTTATTGATAATTCATGCGGGGCCGAAAGGGGGCCAGCCTCCTATACAACATGACCACAACTCGGAACCTTAGCGCTGTCCTCAGCATTTTGTTAAACAGTTGCAGTTTATATGCGATAAGTCACATGTTTTACGCGACGGGTGTTTCGGTGGCGTTAAATGCCACAGTCAATATAACCGTTGGCCCAACGTTCAATACGACGGGCGCGGTCCACATGTGACCGCAGCCCTTTGACATTTAATGCTAGAAAAAAACCGTGTGGATAAAGTGGCAGAGTGCACCATTCATGGCGGAAGTGCCAAATATAGTAAAGCTAACTACAGTTCCTCCACTTTTGGTGGAGTTTCCTTAGGCCAATTTGGACAAAACTTCAGTTGGACATAACTTTTGCTAGGGAGAACCTTTTGGAGCGATTTTTTTTTTTTTTTTTGGGTAATTTGAGCATTCCAGAGCCAATGGAGTAGGTTGTAGATCCAATAGAGCAGTTCTTCAGGTACTTTATCAGCGAGGAATCTTGAAGAGCCATCAGGGCTTAGGGATTATGGGAGCTGTATTAGGCTATGGTTTACCATTGGAGGTGAAAATACAGTCATTCCTTACTTTTTTATGTGTTATGAAATCATTTCTACAGATATTTTTTCCTGTTTAGTCTTTCTTCACACTGTATAACCATTTTTTAGCATAATAAGAGCGAGGACATGCCCATTTGGGGGCCTTGGACTAGGCAGATGTAGCCCAGGAGGGGTGAACTACCTTATCATATGTTTTGTTATATTATGTGATTTATATTGCTGTGTTTTTCCAGAGTTAAATATGCTAAACAATAAAAAGAAATAAGCCTCCTACATACAAAAAGACTTAGAAATTTACCAAAAGCACTTTGTTCCAATTGCAAAACATATAAAACAGTTTGCACACATAAGCTTATGGAAAATGAATACCTTGAAAAGCAAACAAGTAGTTTCATTTTCAGATCATTATTGTTTACTTCTATTATTTCTATAGACAGAGTCTGTAAAGGGCCAGGTAGCCTCTGGATCTCATCCTTTCTTTAAAGGTGACATATCTAGTAAAAGCCCCTACAGTCAATCTCTGTAATAGAACTAAGAAGTTCTCACATTTTCAGATTATATTGGTATCAAATCTTAGGTTGAGTTTTGTGCAAAGAAATATTTTACTGTTTTGCAAGTTTTGATGCTTACTAGGTTAAAACTCAAGAGAGATAAAGGAAACTTGGTTAGTGCACAAACTAATCCACAACCAAGAAGGGTTAGAGAACCACCTCGAAGAGCCCTAGTAGCAGCTACAAGCATGTCTTCAAGGGAAGAAGAAGCTCATGAAGAGATGGATCCCAAGGAAGAAGAAAGAATATTTCGGAAAGCTTTCTTGGATATGACTGAAATGGTAAGGATCCTCTATCAAGAAAGAAATGATAGAATTGCTGGAGAAGGGTCTAAAAACCAAAAATAAGGAGAGGATTCCTCAGGAGGAAATAAGGGTAATGATAAGTCAAAGAAATGGAATGGAGGAAATTGTGATCCACCATCTCCATCGTCATCCTCTTCCTCAACATCATCTTCTTCCACTTTGGTAAATTAGTCACATAAGTCGAAAACCACTATTAAAAATACTTTTTTAAAGCTTGATGTCAAATTTGAATTGCCCATGTTTAACGGTGATGTTAATGCAGAGAAATTAGATAACTGGATTAGACGACTGGAGGTCTATTTAAGGATTCAAAATCTGCATGATGATGACACCAAAATACAATTAGCCTCACTAAGGATGGATGGAGCAGCATTGGTTTGGTGGGAAGCCAAAAATAGGGATGAAATCAAGAAACATGGTAAGATTTTTTTATCATGGACTGAGTTTATTACTGCAATCAAGAAACAATTTTATCCTCTTGCTCATCTTCAAAGGCTATAATGAACTAGAAAAACTTTAAACAGCTTAAGGGACAGAATGTGAAAGACTATACCCAGGAATTTACGAGAAAAGAACTCTTACTTGGGTAGATTTACAAAGCCAAGACACTTTGTTAAAGTACATAGGTGGTTTGCACAGTTACCTTAAACACACTATCCTGATGTTTAATCCTATTAGTCTAGACGAAGTTTGTGTACAAGCTACGCATTTAGAGGCTAGAGGGAAAAACACTTTTGATGCACTGAATGAGGGTAGTGATTTTAAAGGCAAAGGAAGAAAAAGGATTGCAAACTCTAAAAAGGAAAAAGGGAAATTCTTTTGCAAGAACTGTTCAAAAACAAGCCACGATGAAGATCACTGTTGGAAGCTTCATCCGGAGCTGAAACCAGAGAAATATAAAAACAAAGACAAAACCAAAGAAAAGAGAAAAAATGTTGCAACTGTTGAATAGGACTTAGGGTCTGAATCAGGTGATGAGACTAAAAATATTGTCATGGTATTAAAGAACATAAAGAGGAAAGAGGTTTTACAAGACACAAATCCCAGTCCTATCTCATTAAACTATCACAAAGAAAATCAAAATTAAAAGAGGAGGATAGAGCTATTTCATGTGAGGATAATCTCAAACCACACAAAGATAGACACACTTTTTGATAGTGGGTCTCAAGCTAATCTCATTTCAGAAGACTTGGTCAAATAACTGAAACTTGAGACAATTCCACATCCAAAGCCTTATCCACTTGGGTGGATATGAAGGGATGCAAACTTACATGTCTCAAAGAAGTGCATCTTGCGCTTCGCCATAACAACTCATTATGTTGATTGGGTTGAACTGGATGTAGTACCGCTTGACATTACAGGTGTTGTGTTGGGTAGTCCATATTTATATGACAGAAATGCAATCTTCCATCACCATGAGAATAAGTATCACTTGTTCAAGGATGGAAAATAGTACATTGTGAGAGCACATAAGAAGAAGCTAGAATCTTCTTTAGTCCATGCAGGGCAATTGAAAAGGCTAGTTAATGCAAGTAAAAATCTAACTTTGTTAATGGTTAAATGATGGTATGTTTCAGTCTGATAACAGTTCGTCTTTGAAAGAAGATGACAATATGTTGCACAAGGTACCTTTGATGTCGATCAGTGTAGAGAACGAAGTGTTGGTGAAAAGCAGTGCAAGAGTCCATGAGATGGAAAGACATGCAAGAAAAGAGGGCACACAGTTCGGAATGGCAGAATGGTATGGCGAGAAAACTTGGTCGGGATTCAGCACAAGTACAGGGCTCTTTCAGCAAAAATTCGCCATGTGGACAGTTGGCAAGGTGAATCTTATTTTCATTCTTCTTTGAAGTTTGACCATTGTAGAAAAAGTATGCTTTCTGCAAATTATAGTTGTTGTTCTGCAAATTTCAAGAATTTGCGTCATGACTCAGTCAATGTTAGCAACGGTCAGTCAGTGAATTCAAGGAACAATTTATCGTTTTATGAGAAGCTCAATTTGATGAAGTCGGGAAGATTTCAGTAGTTCAAATTTGGAAGAGTGGAGAATCAGTCTCCTCATCTTCATTTTCTGTAATCAGAGAGCTTTTGTGGGTCCAAAAGCTTCCCATTTGGGAGGTGTGATCAGGTGATCATGTCCTAAGTGAAGAAAATGCTCAAAATTTTATTTGCTCAAAATTGGTTGAAACCAGAACAATAGGAAAAGCCTCGTCAAAACAATCCTATAGCCATGAACAACACTCAAAACCGATATTGTATGTGAAAGATATTCAAGTTTGAAATTTCACAATTTCAGGAAAAGTCTAGTTTGACCATGTTTGACTTTGAATAAAAAATATTAAAAAAAATAATATTCCAAGGAATATTCCTCAGAATATTCCCTGGAATATTTCATTCGAGCCAATCAATGATAGACAAGTGGCATATTACAGTTGGTCGGTTGATTGACCTTTTATGGGAGTGGCCAATTAGAGGGTACCACGTGGCAAACTCGGAGGCCGCCACGTGGCCCCAAGGCCAAATAAATTTCGTTGTGTAAAATTATTGAGACCCAAAAGGATTTGAACCTGGGTCTGGGTGCTTCCAGCCAAGCGGCCCGACCAGGTGCTCTACGCAGACGAACTTAACATGTAAAGGTCAAAACTTCTATATAAAGTTTGTTGATAATTCATGTGGGGCCGAAAGGGGGCCAGCCCCCTCTACAACATGACCACAACGCGGAACCTTAGCGCTATCCCTGGTGTTTTGTTAAACAGTTGCGGCTTATATGCTATAAGTCACATGTTTTACGTGGCGGGTGTTTCGGTGGCGTTAAATGCCACGGTTAATATAATCGTTGGCCCAATGTTCAATGCGACGGGCGTGGTCCTCATGTGACCGCAGCCCTCTAAAATTTAATGCTAACAGAAAATCACGTGGATAAATTGGTGGAGCACGCCATTCTGGGCAGAAGTGCCAAATATAGTAAAGCTAACTACAGTTCCTCCACTTTTGGTGGAGTTTCCTTAGGCCAATTTGGACAAAACTTCAGTTGGACATAACTTTTGCTAGGGAGAACCTTTTGGAGCGATTTTTTTATTTTATTTTGGTAATTTGAGCATTCCAGAGCCAATGGAGCAGGTTTCAGAGCCAACAGAGTAGTTTTTCAGGTACTTTATCAGCGAGGAAGCTTGAATAGCCATCAGGGCTTAAGGATTGTGGGAGCTATATTGGGCTATGGTTTACCATTGGAGGTGAAACTACAGTCATTCCTTACTATTTTCTATGTTTTGAACTCATTTCTAGCTATTTTTTCCTGTTTAGTATTTCTTCACACTGTATAACTGTTTTTTAGCATAATAAGAGTAAGGACATGCCCATTTGGGGGCCTTGGACCCGGCAGATGTAGCCTAGGAGGGGTGAACTGGCTTATCATATGCTGTGTTATATTATGTGATTTATATTGCTGTGTTTTTCCATAGTTAAATATGCTAAACAGTAAAAAGAAATAAGCCTCCTACATACAAAAAGACTCAGAAATTTACCAAAAGCACTTTGTTCCAATTGAAAAACATATAAAATAGTTTGCACACATAATTTTATGGAAAATGAATACCTTGAACAGCAGACAAGTAGTTTCATTTTCAGATCATTAGTGTTTACTTCTATTATTTCTATAGACTCTCTTTGCAAATAACTTTTGTATTGACTAATGTGTTTTTACGGGGGGGGGGGTTTAATATATTGTTCTAATGGTAAAACATAAAACTATTTTCTCTGTACAAAATAGGATAGCAGAAATCACCACAGCATCAGTAAATAAGTGAAAGAAGCACTAGCTTGTTTTTTACGAATAGAAGTTAGAACCTTCATTCTGGATAATATTTAATGCAAATACACATAAAATTAAAACCAACACCCAAGAAGGTGTTATCATCATCTCTTATCAATAAAGGCCTACAATGTAGAATTTACAAACATGAGTTGTTTAACATACTCAAAAATGGTATTTGATCTCATAAAAATCATTTTATTTGACATATGCTTTCTTGTATCACAATTAAGCAAGCATGCACCTCCACAATCTGGGAGAATATTCAATGAAGCTAAATGAACTTACTAAATTCATATTGGCATACTTTTTCTAAGACACCCCAAAGGAAATAACAACCCTCTTGCATAGTATCACCACCCACAAGGGCCGAACATGTGAGTTAGGATATTTGAAAGTGGTGTGGAAAATATTACCACCCCCATTTTATGAACCAATCAAGCCCCCATTGACATGTATTTTTGGGAGTCCTGTGTTGTTACTCCAATCCAAGACATTTTTATTTTTCAATATCTATTTAATTTTTACATTTTAAAATGAGGCCCACCTAATTATTTAAAATGATATTTAATCAGTGGTCCATGGGGACGCGCCCCCCAGGGTGGGGGACACACTTCCTTGCTCCCCCATGCTCCTGGGATAGGGAAACTCCCGAGGAAACGTTTCCCCACATCCTCTTTTTTGGGGAAATTCAGGGAAACTCTAGGGAGGACTTTTTTCTAGCGATGAAAAGCGTCCCCCCAATTTTTTTTGCTAATAACAATTAAAAACATAAAAAAATTACAAATTTAAATATAATTAAAAAAAAATTGAAAATAAAAATTAAAGGATAAATTAAAACTTTAAAACATAATCATTCACATTTCTCATGCATTTCTCATTAACCCTATGATTTTACCTTGTCATCCAACATTTTCCTTCTGTTGTTGCTCAGCATTTTACGGTTTCTCCCAAGATTTTCCTACTAGCGCGTTCAACATATTCCATTTGCAATTTGCTATGATTCAGATTTACCATTGATCGAGGGCATGAGACATTTGGTGCCATGATTTTCATTTTGTGACTTGGAGTTTCCGAATTGGAGCTATAATTTTCATTTTATAACATGGAGCCACCGGATTGGAGTTGTGATTTATTAATAACTACTTTTTGAGAAATTTACAGTATTTTCACTGCTTTCTATTTTTACTTTTAGTTTATTATTCTATGGCTATTTTACACTTCAACATAATGTCATTTACATGTGATTAATTTACTTTTGATGTGCATTTTGTAATTTCAATTTTCAAATGATTAATTTAATTTAAATGTACCTTGCATAATATAAATGCATATTGTCATATGATGAATTTAGATGGAACACTGCATAATGTCAAATGATGAATTTAGATGGAACATTGCAAAATGCCAAATGATTGATTCAATTTAGTAATTTACTTTTAGATTTACAAATAACATTGATTGCAGAAATGTCAAATGATAATTATGATTCATAATAGTCTAATACGAAAATATGGTCATATTTAGATGTACATTTTATAATTATTAAGATTTACTATTTACTAATTTAGTTATTGACATATTGTCGGGATTCTATTTTTTATTTTTATATATTAATTTTCTATTAATTTTATAATTTTAATGACTTTGACATCCCCTTGTTTCCGAAATTTCCCTAAATTTTTCGGTTTCTTATATATGTCTCCCTTGTGCGTATCCCTGCTCCCACGTAATTTCCCTAAATTTTTGGGTTTCTTATATACGTCTCCTTTGTGCGTATCCCCGCTCCTATGTTTCCCGTCCCGGAAACTCAGTGGAACACTGTATTTAATTGTGATGGGTTTTCCCAAGTTTCTCCCATGTTCAAGTTATACTCCTTACACTTTGGCTTTGGTCCTTGTCCTGCAAAGCTATTAACAAAAGCTTTACTTGGAAGGGCATTTTTAATTCCTAACAATCATGCATACAAATATGTAAATAAGTGAAAAGATAGTTATTGAATGGGATGGAAAATAACAACTTTGCCGAAGGTACTATAAAAAAATAGAGACACTAATTCAAGAATAGAGACACTATTTCTAACTAACTTGCGAGAGAATTTCCATGTATAATGATATATTATGCTAAGCACCACTTTGATTTACACAGTTATCTGGTACCACAAAAATTTGGGAATATAATATTATTAAAAAAAGTATAAATTGTCCATTCTAGAAAATCAATATTTCTTCACAATGGTTTTAAATATTTCTTTGCTAAAATAAATGCTAAACTATGAATTATAAAGTTTAATTAAAAAAATAGTTACTTTATAGTCCAAATTTTTGGGAGCAATAATAATAATAATCAATTTGGTACTAAGTCTGGCAAGGCATACATACTCTTATACCCCCTCTAGTTTTGAACTTTGTGACCTCTTAGGAGAAAGCACATGACTTTAACCATTAAGCCCACTTAAATTGTATGCTAATTATATAAATACTCGACAATTTTGTTGTTAGTTAATTATGTAAATGTTAGACAATTTTGTTATTATCGCTAACAATATTACAAATATATTTTAATTCTTATGACATACCCTTTATTTTAGTCACTAGAATTTAATACCTACCTGTTTAAACCACAACAATTACACCTATATTTTTAGAACACAACAATGATAGTGCCCATCTTTATAGAAATAATTGTATGTGATTTCTTATTCCTTATCTGGGAGGATGGATGCTCTTATCAAAATCAATCTTAAAAAAGTTATTTAATAAAGCTTATGAAATTTGATATTCTTATGTGTATTTAAATAATTTCATAAATTTTTATTATATTTATAACAATAAAATATAGCAAAAGCATATTTTTTTTTCAAAATTAAAATATAAATATTTTATTATTATTATTTAATAAATACTAATTAATTAATAAAAATATTTTTTAAAAAAAATAATAAATAATTTTTAATTAAAAAACTTAAATTAAAATAATCAACACCATCCATTTTGTTTAAAGACATTTCATCACCATCCAATCTAAATGATCCAAGCCATCTATCTCCCAAAGCATCTAACCATCCTTATGATTGTCTATAAATAAACCATCCATATCAATTAACTCACATTTCGAATTGATTGCCATATATACAATCTTTGCTTCACTTTGTTCAGCCACCATCTTCATAAAATCCATGCTTCATTTTTCAAGTGGACTGTTGAATTTGAGCTGGTTTCTTAATACAGGTTTGCCTCCTTTTATTTCTCAACACTGTTGAATTTGAGCTGGCTGCTTAATACAGGTTTTCTTTCTTTGATTTTTCGTTTTACATAGAAAAAGAGTTTTCTCAAAATTTAATAATATTATTGATGAAAATCAATTTGCAACCTTAAATTTTAAAAGTATATTTTAATTTATGACATTGCATATTCTATAATTTACTAGATATCTGTTTTATTTAGATTTTACATTCATTTCGTAACATGTTTTGTTGAATTGTCTTACATATAAAATGAACGGACATCTAAGATTCATAATAAATTATTTATACGCATCACCAATCACCAATCCTCTCTTCGCATAGAATCTGATGTGCTACGCCCATAAAAATATTGCCATATAAGCAAACATCACTTGCTAAGTCACTCTGGTATACTATCAGCATGAGCACATTTTCATTAACCTTATATCTTTTATTTTATTTTAAATGGATTCACTTTAATTTAACTTTCTTAAAAAAAATGTTTCCATTGTTTTCTTTTATGTATTTTAAGGAGGATATTAGTCGTTATTTAATATTTTTGTATTTAAATATTAGACACTTTAAAATAATATATTAGAGTATTTAAATATATTTTTCCGTTAAAAGCACATAAAATAAAATAAGCTTTTGAATTATTAATAATTAATTAGAAATGTTAATATAGAATTTATTTATATAGATTATAAATTAGAGGAAATTAATGCAAAATTGAAAAGATAATACTATAAAGAGTACATAAACCATGGGTACTTTTGGTGAAGTTAACATATTTTGATTGTATATTAAATTATCCTAGATTCATCTTACTTTTGGATTTATCAAGTGTTTAGAGGTATCAAATCTTTCAAGGTGCAAATCTCGTTTTTGATTGCTAAATTTGATAAAAGGTTTGCACCTCAAGTGATTTGATCCCTCTTGACACTTAATAGATCCAGAGATAGATGGAAATAGGTTGGTTATGTGTGTGTGTGTTAAGTTACTTTTTATTACTTCAAAATAATAAATTACAATGTTTCATCTATCACTAATAAACATGATATATGATATGATCCAGGTTTATGAAGGAATGAAATGAAATATAGATATAAAAAAAAACACGGAGAAACAACAAAAATAGAACATCAATTCATTAATAACAAACTAATGAAAATGTTTACATGTAAAATGGAAATAGAACTAACTCAAGCGATGGTAGCTTATCTCTAAGAAGAGAATTGGAGGCTATATGCCTTATAAACTATGTTACAATGAGGCTTGAAAGCCTATTTACTATTGAGAAACAAGGAAAACCCCTAAACATCCAAAAACCTAACCCTATGAGATGAAGCGCCAAAGGTCTCTGGGCTTCTTTGGGATAAATTGGTACATCAACTTCTCGGTGTCATAACTTTGGCATACGATCTTTGTTTGACGCATACGATGCCTTCTTAGAAATATCTATCTGAGGACTACAACTTTCAACTACAAACCTTCAATGTAATCCACGAGTTTGCGCTTAAAAAAAACATCATTGATGGCCTCAAAATGGCTCTAGAAGTTCAGGGCCCAAAAAAATGCCAAAAAATAGTAAATTGTGCTACAATTAAGGAAATTGAAAGAAATAATGGTACAATAATGGGGTTCCAAGTGGAATAGGAAGGTGGTCACCAATATCCACCTAGATCACTCCTCCCCCCTTAGGAAGCAATGTTTTCCATTGTGTTGAGTGCCTCCATGACATGGGGAAACTTATGCTGAACTTGGACCCCGGTGAGCCACTTGCCTTGGTGCAGGAGTTGGCCAGCTTTAACAACCCGATATAGTTGGATATTCTATTGGCGAGTGTTCTTTATTTGCATGTACATGATCCAATCAATTGCAAACAATTTCATGCAGTATGAGTTTAGCTTTGTTGGTGTGAGTTTTTCTGCAATCTCTGATGTGTCTAATAATGGTGGAAAGTATGGCCGAAGGCGGTCCACATTGAACATTGGGTGCAAGACAAGGAATTGGGGAATTATGAGCTCAAAAGAACTATTTCCCACAACCTTGGTTATGGTGTAAAACCCATATCAGAGTGGTATGAGCTTCCAGTGGGCTCCGATAAGGAGTTCTTTCTGTAGATGCGACCAAACTTTGTCCCTCACCTGAAACTTATGTGGCACCCGATGTTGATCATGTCGTTGCTTGTACTTGGAATTGGACATCTCCAAGATGTCATGAACCTCTTGGCAGATGTGATGGATGCGTTCAATAAACCTGGTTTCTTTATCAACCTCGAATTGTACATGTGTGAATTATGTCTGTGTAGTCACATGAGGCATGGCGACATCAATCAGACATAATGGTTGAAATCTCAGAACAACTTGACATTATAGGAAATTTCAGCTTAAAAGTGGTCTCCTAAGGAAAAATAACAAAATAATAATTAAAATAATAAAATAAGAGTTATGAATTTTGTAGGGGAAAGAAGAAAACTACTTTTTTTAATTGTATTTTTTACTTATCTCCTTATAGTTTTACTCAAATTTCAAGCGTAGACATTTGTTGGATGCATAATTAAATTCCACATGCAACAAGTACCCACTATGCATACTTTTGAGAATACCCACATTGATAAAAATTGACACGTTTTTTTAATGTATCTGTGATTTTTATCAATGTGGGTCTTCTCAAAAGTATGCATAATGGGCACTCGTTAGATGTGAAATTTAATTTTACATCCAACGAGTGTCTACATTTGAAATTTGAGTAAACCTATAAGGTGATAAGCTAAAAATACAACTAAAAAAAGTAGTTTTTGTTCTTTCCCCTCCAAAATATTTACATGTACCACTTTTTAAATTTAAAGGATTTTGATTGTTTTACATATTATGACATGGAAAATACATGAAAATTTCATGGGCACTTTTAGGCTAGAATTTCCTCTAATGAAGGGAATGTGATCAGATGAGCTATGGAGAGCTCTTTTATTGTTGTGATGCACATAGGGAAGGCTCTCATCCTAGGTTCATGGATGCTTGGAGTTGTACACGTAGACTATGTGCACTATCATCTTGTTGACGCCATATGTCTGGCCATCAATCTGGGGATGGAATGCAATTTACTTGGTGAGTTTAGTGTCCAAAAGTGTCCAGAGGCTCGCCCAAAATATGCTCAAGAACCTGCGATCCCAGTCTTATATAATGGTTTGTAGGATCCAAAAATGTACCCATGCTCATTTAATGAATATTTTGGGAGTGTCCTTTGTTGTGATACTCTTCATACAGACCACTAATATAGCCATCTTTGAATATATGTCCACGACCACAAACACACAGTTATTATCATGCTTGGTAGAAGTGAGACCAGACAGATAGTCCATGGAGATGGATTCCCAGGGCTGGATGGGAGTAGGAAGAGGAGTGTAAATGCCTTGCTTCTTGGTGGTTGTTTTGGCGATGACACATGCACTGTAGGATATGATATATTTTCCGACATCTTGTCAGAGTTTTCGCCAATAAAAGTACTTTTATAGTATGGCCATAATTTTCTCTACAGTAAAGTGTCCTACAACCCAACTGTAGTGTGCCTCCCAAATCAGTGTGGGATGGTCGCTTGAAGGAACCCAAAGGTGTTCCAGGTAGCATAATAATTTATCGTGGTGGTGGAAATCAGGAATTTCTTGCCATCCACTAGCATTTGGTATGTGGTGGTGAAATATGGATCATTTTTGTACAATTGTAGTCATCAAGAGGTCTTGTGGCCATAAGAGTTTAGAAAATTAATTAGTGCTGCAATTGGGGGCCGACTGAGGCAATCTGCAACATGATTGGTACCACCCTTCTTGTATTTAATGTTCAAGTGGACTTGTTGCAGATATGTATACCACTTCTGATAGCGATCATTCTGTAACTTCCCTTGTGTCTGTATGAACTGAAGAGGTTGGTGATCAGTGTTGATGATAATCTCCTTCCCCGGAATGTAATATTTCCATTATCAGTAAGCTTGTGTGATATAATACATCTCTTTATCATAAGTGGTGTACTTCCGAAGTGTGTCAGGAAGTGTCTCACTATGATAGGCCACTAGATGCTCATGCTAGAGGAGGACTGCATCAATAACATAGTTTGAGGCATATGTATCAATTTCAAATGGTTGTTTCAATTATGAAAATTTAAGTACAAGTGTAGAGTAAATGTGGTGCTTCATCTCAACGAACGCCTTCTGTTGGTACTCAGACCAGAAAAGATTTACTTTCTCTCTGCCCTTGGTAATCTGACTCAAAGGCCAAGCGATATGGGAGAATCCCAACACGAGCCTCCTATAAATGTTTGCAAGGCCCAAAAAGTTGTAAAGATCTATTAGAGTGGTCAGGGTTGGCCAATATTGAATGACTTGGATCTTAGCTGGATCCACATGCACGTCTTTCTCATCTATGATGTAACCCGGATATTGGACCTTGCTCATGCCAAAGATGCATTTCTTCAAGTTGGCACACAATTTGTGTTGCTGTAGGGTTTGAAGGACCTACCAAATGTGTTGCAAGTGCTCTTCCAAAATCTTGTTGAAGATGATCGTGTCATTTAGATAAACAACCACAAACGAGTTGGTGAAGGGGCGCAAGATATCATCCATCAACCTCATAAAAGTAGCAGGGGATTTTTTCAATCCAAAGGGTATGACCGACAATTAAAAAATGCATTCATTGGATATTAAGGTGGTATGCCATACATAAGTGAGCTCTATTGAAACCTGGTGATAGCAAGACTTCATATCGATCTTGCTGAAATACATGGCCCCCTTGAGTTGGTCCAAGAGGTCACCAATCCGTGGTATTGGATACTTGTTCCTGATAGTGATTTTGTTTATTTCCCGATAATTAATGAAAATCCTTGAGGTCCCATCCTTATTTTGTACAAGTACGATCAAGCTCCAAAAGGGTGAAGAACTTGGTAGAATGTGCCCTCTTTGCAATAACTCTTGAATCTGTCATTCGATCCCTTCATTTTTTCGAATGAAACGATGATATATTGTCTCATTGGGTATGGGTGCTCTGGGAGTCAAATTGGTCGAATTCTTGACCTAACAGTGTAATGGTTCCCATGTGGGTGAGGAGAATATTTCCCTATGTTCTTCCACGACCTTATCCACCTTCTTCTGCTGCGAGGAGGAACCCTTCCCAGGGGCCATGGATGTGGCCACGATCTTCCCCTTATTTTGAGATGAATCAGAAAGAAAAAAAAATCCCGATCTAGGATATGACCCTACCAAATTGATCAGCAGAGATCAAAGAAATGGAGATAGGTGGTTCTACCTCCAATATCATATATGACTTATGGCCCAAAGTAATAATAGTGGTGTGAGGCCTAAACTCATACACAACATGACGCTTCCACAAGTATGGTTGGCCTAACAATACATCACAAAAAATAAGAGGAGAAACATCAAAAATACCTCATCCGTTAAGGGCTTGATGTTGTAGGGAAAGTGACACTGTTATCTCACGTGAATATCTCATCCTTAGTGAAGCCACCCGATGGTGTACGGATGCGGTTGTGGTGTGGTCGTTAGTCCAAACCGCCTCATGAACTCTGCTGAAATGAGGTTCTTTTGGCTCTTGATGTTGACAATGAATTGTAATGGAGGACCCTTCACCCACATCTCTGAGTGGAAGACACTCTCCCCATCCTTTGTATATTCGGGCTTAATCTTCTGGGTCTTTATGGTGGAAATTTTAGCGTTGGGCTCTGCCTCAATGTTGGCAGAGATGGAACAATAAATGCAGGTTATCAAGAAGAATCTACAGGCAATAGAGGACATGAAGAAGAGTTATGCAGATTAGCATAGGCTGTTTAAGGAGTTTCAGGTTGGGGAGCACGTGTACTTACACATCAAGCCCAAGAAGAGCTCCTTGAGAATTGGGTCATGTGCTAAGTTGGAAACTTGGTATTGCAGGCCTTTCTATGTCCTTGAGAGGGCTAGACCAGTGGCCTATAGACTTGTACTTCCTTGGAAATTGAAACTCCATGATTTTTTACATGTTTCATTGCTTAAAATATATGTGAAATATGTTGATCATGTGATTGATTGGTCTACATTGCAGGTGGATCCAAAAGGATAATTCTAGTTGGAACTTCAATTCATATTGCAGTGAAAACAACTCTTGCTCCATAACAGAGTAATCAAGCAAGTTAAAATGCAGTGGAAGCACCTTGGGCCTAACAAAACTACATGGGAGATGGCTGATCAAATGCGGGCTATGTATCCTTCATATTTTTTTTACGGTAGAGGAAAAGTATTTTTTGGTATATGTAGATATTTATGTATGGTTTTTATTGTAAATACCAAAATGATTTGTGTTATAAAGCTCCAATAAGTGGTATGGTTATCATGTTGTGATGTTTTCCATGTTTTTTTTTCTTGTCAGTTGGTTGTTCATTGTAAATATTGCATCAAGCTAAGTTATAAAGCTCCATGGGAAGTATGTTTTGGTTTTCAGCGGTTTTCGTAGTTGTAGTTGTCATTGAAAACCAATGAAGGTGTTCCTTTAAGGGGGAGGGCGAGGGAGGGGCGGGGGGGGGGGGGTTTATAACAACACTAGGTTAAAAGTTCATGTAATAAAATTTAATAAAGGAAAAATTTGAACAAGGTCATGGGACACATATTTCAAGTTTAATGTTGGGAAAAAAATCTGAGTGGGTGTTCATTTTAGTTTATAATGGCTAAGGAAATTTGCAAAGGCATTGGAAAACAAATTTGAAAGGAAAAGAGACATTAATTGGTATTTTATTTATGAAAATAAAGGAAATTAAGAGAAAAAGGAGATGAAAAGTCACATGTTTGCATGAGAAGGAAATTGAAGAGAATAGAGGCCTCAATGATAAAAAGGTTTTTGAGGATCAATTGGTACCTTTTGTCAGTTCAATTTTGGAGCTCTCTCTCCATTCTCTCTATTCTCTCTTTTCTCTCATACTATTGCACACTTAGAACATTCTTGGAGCACTCTAGCATTATAGAAAAGAAGGAAAATGAAGGGCAAGGAAGCAAATGAAAGCAAGGAACAAGCAAGGAAAATTTGGATCAAGCAAATTCAATGGAAATACTTGCAGGTAACATGTTACATGTGTGATTTCCTAGCTGGTTGGAGAATGCATGGTACATGCATGTATATATTTGGTTCTTTTGTTGTCATGGGCATGAGTTTTTCAAACTGTGACAATGGTTTCAATTTTTCCTTGCCATTTATAGATAGCCATGGTGTGGTTGGGTTCTATCATTTGGTTGAGCTTCGGATTTCCAGATGGTTTTGGAACTAGGTGAGGTGCTCTCAGGAAAATTCCCAAGGGCCTAGGAATCCCTTGATTAGTTTTGGCAATATTGCATTAAATTTTGAAGGTGGAGATGGAAAAATTCCTCAAGGTATTGGTGAATAAAATTTGAGGTATCCAAGCTTGATTTGGGCCTAGGAATCCCTCGACCAATTTTGGAGGGATTGCAGTAAATCCGAGTGGTTTATGTTCTTTATTTGGGCCTAGTTATCCCTTGACCTGTTTTGGTAGGACTGCGATAAAGCCTAAGGGTGAAGGTTGTGTAATCTCTAGGAAGCCCTGGTTGAATTTTTTTTAGTCCCATAATCATGCTTGAAATATGGCACGAGGGTGATTGGTTGAAAGAAAGAATTGGTTCAACCCAATATATGATTGGGTGGTAAGTTGAAGTCCTTGGCTTAATTGGCTTTTGCATATGTTAATAAGATATTTTTTTCCTCTTGTATTTCATGAGTATTTTCACTTGTTAATATGCGGCTTTGATGGTTGTTCTACTATGGTTATTATTTTGGTTATAAGCATAGTTATAGAACAGGTCCTAGTTATGGCTCTTAATGTATTTTATTTGTTGATGAATGGTTAATGAATGCATGACGTAAAAAATGTTTTTTAGCTATTATGCGAGGGAATTATACCTTCTTGATGATTCTCAGACAAATATCATACCCCTATGTTCAGATATGCTTTCATGGTCTATAGATTACATGTTCTTAATATGTTTGATGAAATTATTGTCATGGTCAGGCATGGTTAGGTTAAGTATCTGACTCAAGTTTGAATTTTTTGCATTGTTTTATGTCGTCTATGCATCTAAGAAGTTAGTAGAACTTCTGGGAAGTGGGCTGGAGGTTGACCTGGAATTTAGGCTCAGAATCCAGGATCGTTGGCTCCTAACTGGAAGGTTTTGGTTGCAATTGCATGGATGCAAGCTTGTGCATGCAGTTGGAGGCTTCCAACTGCATGGAGTACTTATAGTGGGCACGGTTGAGGGCCCATGGAAAAGGAGGGGTCTAGTTCATGGTTTGGCCTCCTAGGATGGTTTCTCATCCTCTTTAGGTCCTATAGCACTTTTAGGATGTTGTGGATGGTCCATAAAGTATTACTTTTACAATTCCACTTCCTTAACTATGGAGGCTGAGTCATTTCATAGTAGCCATTAGCTCATGTTTACCCCACTAGGTCGTTGAAGGTGGGTAAATGTGGGAGGGGTGGTTACATTTGGTTTGCTAAATATTGATCTAATCATGATATCAAAGGTTATTGACAATAATAGAGTTATAAAAATGTCGTGACATGTGTTTAAAATTATCAAAAGAAATAGACTAGTGGTTTATGCATGTTGAAGGAACATCACCGACGTGATAGTCCACTGATGGGAAGAACCAGACCCTAAAGACATCGTGATCCAGGATTTGTGGGTAAATGATATCATGATGTCTGTAATAAGTTGTAGCTAGATATGATATATTTAAATGTTATTTCTTTGTAAATTATATGATAATAGTTAAGTGATGGCTCTCTTAAAATTCATTGAGTGAGGGGTGAATGCCCTCATGAGCATTTAATAATAAAATTAATTGTTTCTTGGTTTTCACCCTACGGGGTTTCTAGGGTATATCGGTATTCAATGATGTGATTACTTATTGTTCAAGTTTTAAGATGTTGATTCCTTGCATGACATGAAGATTGAATTATGAAGTATGTGGTTAATTAACCTAGTTAAAACAAGCATGGAAATGATGCAAGGATACATCCAAAAATTTATGATGATATGTTACAACAATGGAAGTTAATTGTTTTTTAACTTACTATTCCATTACAAGAGATTAAACTATGTAATTATGATGATTTCATTGAATGGCCAGTTAAAGAATATGGAATATTTATTTCAGGTTATTACATGT
The DNA here is from genome assembly GCA_034641835.2 of Pinus albicaulis. NCBI lineage: Eukaryota > Viridiplantae > Streptophyta > Pinopsida > Pinales > Pinaceae > Pinus > Pinus albicaulis. Next base: position 876,366,866 of record CM076581.1, on the reverse strand, counting down.
TGGTAATTTTGTAAAAAAAATTGAACTTTATGTCCTTTTCCATGAGGTTTACCGAGGGATGTTACAAGTGGTATTAGAGATGAAGGTTGCAGCATTGTCACCTTTTGAGAATTGGTAAGTGGAAAAGAAATAAAGGTATGATACTAGTGGGCATCAACTTAGGTATGATTCTAAAAAACTACATATCTATATATGCAGTATACTACTTTTTACATGAGATGCATGATGCATCTTTATAACCACATTGAAGAGTAGTAAATAATAAAGTTTGCTGCAAAAATGTGTTCATGACATTTGAATCCTATTGAGGATGAAATGCAATAAAACCTCGGTTGCACCTATGAACAATCTTGAACACTCACAAGTGAAAGTAAGAGTTGACTACCAACCTTTGCAAATATGAAAACATTAATGATACATTTAATGAACATGTATAAAGCTACAATGCACTGTTTATAATGAATGAATGCATGTCAAATGTAAAATATGGGGAATGTTTTTGAAGAGGATTATAGAATATTTTAAAAGGACCTTGAAAGAACTCCTTTAGATGTTAAAAATAAACAATGAGTCAAGTACTAAGACTTGACTATAATAGCTAGTTGTCGATTGAGTCTTGTCATGGATGCATTATTGGTAGCATTGATTAGTTAGTGTTGCATGACTAACTAATAAAACTTATATGCATGAATTGGTTTTGATTAAAGATTATTTCAAGATGTAAACAAGTGATTGTGGTAGTTACTTCATGTGTTAGTTTTTTGGTAACAACACACCCTGGAAAATTGGAAATTTTTGGATTGCTACCCTAACCATTATTGAAATGTACACATTAATGAATCTTTGCATATAATTTTATGCATGATAGTATTATATGCATGAAAATGAAATGATTGAAAAAGTGAATACCAGTCTAGTCATGCATACCTATGAGTGAAATTTCTTGATGGTGATAAATAACTTGGATGATAATACAATAACGTTATTAAATTGGTTGATTTGATGGTTCCACCAACTTAATGTTAGCAGTAATCATATGATGTTGATTACCTTGTTTTTTCAAATTTCACAAATTTTCAAATTGATGATTCAATAATGATGTCAGCTGGTATGCATCAATGATTGTTTATTAAACGCATATGCATAATTGAAATAATAATTTGCATGCGTTAGAAATTATTGGAATGTTGATAATTAAAGTATTATTCCCTTAATTGTTGTTTTGGAAAATAACTTTATGGAGACTTCATTTTAACCTCTCGATGATGTATCCTTACTGGTTATATTGCTTTTAATACATTAAGGTGGCTTATGAAGAGAAACGGGAACAATACCTTCTATTATGCTGAAATATTGATAACATAGATGCACGTGAAAATGAAATGCATCTTGAAAGTATATGACGAATGTTTTGTGCATAACAATGTTTCTTAGAAGCTATAATTTTATTAAAAGTAAGTGTAGTTAATGTTGTTGATGTGATTAAGAAGTGGTAGCTTTGTTGGAATAAGGAATTAAAGAAAGGGGGGGATTAGTAATTGTGAGGTTCTTTAGAGATTTAAGCACAAATGCTTATTTATTTTCCCTACTGCGAGTTACTTTTGAGAGCGTTCATAATACAATATAAATAAATAGCAATATAATCTAGTCACATGTACACATAATCCATCAAATGAGCAACACACACATATTGACACAGGTATTTTTACATGCGAACCCAAAGGGATAAAACCACTAATATTTCTATTGTTATGACATGAATTAAGAGCCTACTTAATTACATCAATTTTTTTGTGAGCGCCCACTCACAGGAGACCCCAACCCCCTTAAGATAATAAGCCACTACTTTCCAAGAGGCACTAACCTCTTATGAATGTAAGCCACAACCTACTCTAGCCTTTGTTATACTTTTCATACAATTTTCAAAATGAGAACATAGTGTAATACCTATGCTTATAAATATAAACCTGATCTACTGCTATGCCAACTCCTTCCCTTCTTCTCAATAGTTCTCCTTTGAACAATGCTCTTTGTTGCTCAAATAGCTCTAGTCTCAACCCTATGCTACATTGTATCTCTGTTAACACTTGGCCCCAGTCAAACTTTAGTTTTCACAGACATCTCAATGACGTCCAATTCAACTCACAACAATTCTAAATTCCCACACATTGGAAAATTGCACTCCATTGTTTTGTTCCTTTTTTGCACAAGGAACAATTTCTTCGCAGTCCTTCGTGTTTTCTAGAAGCGTGATTCTACATGGCACTCCATACTGTTGTTGCACCAGGTTGCCCGCCCTATGCAACCATATTCAATTCTATAAATGGTATTCATTCACTCAACCATCATAGTCACATTAATCATTGACTGGGTATCTGGGTGTCTCCCATACTGAGAATGAGTTCTTAATCATCCTGCACACTTCAACAAGGCTCCACACTCCTTCTTAAATTCTTCACCAAGACTTGAGTGTATTAAAGGCATGGCTCTATTTTCTGCAGTAGCCATAACACTCTATCAGAGCTCATATAGTTACTGATATGGTGTCCTCAGATCCATCCTGTTCATATATTTCCCTGTGGCGTGAAAATAATTATCAGAGGAGGCTCTATTCAACTTGGGACAAGCTTTACAGTTGCCATTAATTAACTGGAACAAACCTGTTTGTGCACATTTACTTCATTCGTCGATTCATACGTCCTTTAGACCCTATACTAGGGAGTCACCAGCTCATCCATGCCTTTAAAAAATTCCATTATAGAGTTGGAAACATGAATGCCCTAGTGCCCGTAACTTTGCAAAATAAAATTTCATAGGATTTTAGACTTCCAGGCTTCTCAGTACTAGCCCACTAGTGTGCGCAACTGTCAATGCATTTATGAATCTCTTCATGAGCTTACATATATTCCCATATTCCTTTAAACACTTATCTACAATGGTTTTTTTTTATTAATAGTTGTAAGTCCCTTGGTCACAAAAACACATGAAACTATTGCACAACCAAGTCTTGGGCTTGCCTTTCGATATTTGATGGAATGTTAAATATCGAATTTTTTTTTTGTCTCTTGTCTTTGTTACTTGTCATAGAATCTTGATTCTTATTCTTTTTCTTTTATTCCTTACAGGCTTCCGTGTGAAAATTCCTAGATATGACAATCTTAGGAATCCTACTGCATCAACATTAGTTTACTTCTCCTATTATGTAAATTGTATTTACAGAATTAATTTAGAATGAATTATTGAAGTAACTACTGAGGTAGCCTACACTTAATTAAAATGACTATGAAACAAGGAAATTGAGTAAGAGAACAATCACACATAGGACACCTTTATTTTGGACTAAGTCCCTCGACAAAACCCAAATCGGAAAAACTGATGCAGCAGATCTAAGGGTTTGTATTATTAAGTAGTAGCAATTTCTAAGTACATCTCTAAATACATCAAGGGTTATTTAGTTACAGAGAGAAATATTGGTAGAAATAATTATCATTAGGGGAATTTTGAGGTTTAAAATGGGCCTCCTAAGAAAAATGTACAACAAAAATCAACTTTATAACAACCAATAGGATTCAAGATGATGATGTCAACCATGGGGGATGATTCACCATTTTTTAAATAAAAAGGTAAAAATATTAAAAAATAATAAAATAATAAAACTACTTTTTCAACTCGTATTTTCAACTTATCTCCCAAAATTTTTACTCAAATTTCGAGTGGGAGTACTCGTTGGATGTGAAATTTAATTCCTCATCCAAGGAGTACCCATGTTGCATACTTTTGATGAACTCTACTACACGAAAAATGAGAAATACATAAAAAACGTGATTGTAATCACGTTTTTTTATGTATTTATCATTTTTCATGTAGTAGGACCCATCGAAAGTATACAACATGGGTACTCCTTTGATGGGGAATTAAATTCCACATCCAACGAGTACTCCCGCTTGAAATTTGAGTAAAAAATTTGGGAGATAAGTTGAAAATATGAGTTGAAAAAGTAGTTTTTTCATTTTTCCCTCTAAAATTTGATGATGTCATCAAATCTTATTTGATTTTTTCCACTATTATTTTATAATTTCCTTAGGAGGCCCATTTTATAACTCAAAATTCCCCTAATGTGAGAATACCTCACTCAATGACTGGAAAATCTGGCTGATTCGATCACTGGAAAAGTTTCCTTAACGCAGCATCTACGCAGTCACTGCATAGGCCTTACATCACCTCCTCTAGGCACAACCTCACCTTGGAAAAGGATCGATATGACTCTCGTAATCACAGATCTCAACCTCCCGGTTTCACTCCCCGCCTTTCGGCTTATAGACCAGTTCCGACAGTGAAATCATGGAAACCCTCTCAACCATTGTGCAGCCTCTGCGTAGCCCTGCGTGGCTCTGCGCTGGCTCTCCTCTAGCATGACTGGCTTTGTGCTGGATCTGCTAGACGTATCTCTTCCTCTCTCTACTGATGATTCTTTGGCTGAGAAAATATCTCTCTCTCTAGATGATATCTCTACCCTTCACTACACTGAATTACTTAGATATGGTCTTCGTCTGAGCATGCTCCATTAGAAGAATTCTATCTCAAGATTCACCCCATGTGTCTTTCCAAATGACCCTTAACCCTTCCTTTATAGTCTTCTTATTGAGAAATCAACGGCCAAGATTAGATCTCTAATCAACGACTAATATTATAAATTGACTTGATCTTTGCTTTCTAGACCATTCTCACTCTATTTTATTAATACCTATTAATTATTTAATTTCATTAAGTTAGAATTAGGGTCTCCATTAAAATAAGTAATTTTTATAATAAAACATGAACCAAGTTGAATTTTCACAAATGGTTTCTTGGTTCTTTGGAATACCTATTTCCAAGCCTCTCCACAAAATTTAGGGCTTAGATCACTTCCGATGCTACCAAAAATAAACACTCCCTCTTAGCGAGGAAAGTTTTCTAACAATATGTCTACTGCATACTGCTTTAACCCTGAAGCATCTTAGCACTGGTGATGTTCATCAACCACTGTGTTGCTGCTACCACTATACTACTGCCCATTACACTGCCACTGCCTACTACATCCATACTACAACTCCATCTCAAATGTTGCATCTGCTATGCTGCTAGCACTGCCACTTCTAACACTGCATCTGCACTACAACTAAGATGCTTAGAGAAGCAACTGAAATCACCCAAAGACTGAGCAAGTGTTCAATGGATGTACCTCGATGCTAAAGACTCTTATTGTTGATAACTACTGCATTGTCCCTCTAATGCAGTGCATTGGTGCTGCTCTACATTATGCAACATTGATCTACAATGCATTGCACTCATGTGTAGTGCGCTGCTATTGCTACGCTGCTCCTTCTCTACTCCACACTACTCTAGAAAAAGGCCCTGCTATCTTTGCTATGTCATCTCCATCACTCCTCAGCTCCTACTGAAATTCATTCATCCCACTACTACTGATCATGAGCTCCCGTAGCAAGGTAATTATCCATGAGGTGGGCTCCTCAAGGATCCTACCCAATTGAAGTTCAAAGTGAACTACAGTTCTATGCCATCCCACTTCTATCCTCGAGAAGTGTGGGAAATCACAGCGAACTCATCCTGCTCGATATTTGCAGCTGCAACTTTCAGATCATACTTCTCATTCTTTTCCTTTTTCTTCAAAGGAAACTATGATGCAAAGTGGATAATATCACCACATCTGAAGCACTTCAACTTCGAGACATCTCTCTTCTGTCTCTATCGCCCTTTCTTCCCATTTGATGCTAGGTTTGCATTCTCCTCCTCCTCCATACTCTTAGATCCACTGCCACTGCTACTGTCAAGCTTGCACTTGAGAGGACATCTCCTCAGCTCTTCCTCCTGAAGCGTTGACCACATCTACTCCCAACTAGGAAGCGTAGGCCTGCTCAAAATTCTTTGGAAAAAAACTTGCCACTCCTCCGTGAGTGAGTTAAGGACTTGCCTCACCATATTTGACAAAGATGGGGAGGATCCCATAACTTCCAACTAATCTCAAATCTCCTGAAGCCTCGTAAGGAATGGAGTAATGTGCTCCCCCTTCTGCATCTAGACCAACCAGAGCTTATGCTCCAAGTACATCTTCCGCTGCTCGGTATTTCCTTCATACAGCAAGGACAAGGCCTTCCACATCTCCCTTGCGGTGTTCTCTCCAGCTACATGAGAAACTATGTGATCCTTGATGCCATCAAGGATCATCCTCTTGGATTTTTCCATATCAGACCGGTACCTCTTAAGTTGATCCAGGTTTGAAGGTACAACAACCACATTCACCACGAACATCTTGAGATCGTATTCATCCAGAAGGAATTGGATCCTTTCCTTCCATATTACATAGTTCGAGGAACCCTCCAAACGGTCTTGATCTCAAAGACCATGAGTTTCCATCTCAGTCGAAAAAATGTCGAACTACTCCCTCTTTCTCCCCCTATGTGCAGCACTAGGCAAGCTTGTGCATTCCTTCTACTCCCTCTTTCTCCCCCTATGATCTGTTGCTCAGATCCTGGAAAAATGTTGAATTCTTCAGCTAGGAACTCATTGAGGAATAATTCCCCACTATATGATTTTCTCTTTCTTCTGACGTATCTCTGCCCAACAAATCCTTGGAGAAAAATTGTATTCCTTTGGCTCTGCACTGCTCTCTATACCTCAGAAAAATCTCGAATCAGAATTCCTACCTCTCTTTCAACTCAATCAGAGAGAGACAACCTCGAAAAATTATCCCTCCTGGTTATAACTACTCAATCCCCTTGGGAATTCGATCTGTTGCTACTGCAACAAATTGGCCTTCTCCTTAGAGTTATATCTTCTCTTCATGTTTCACATCAAATGCTCTGATACCATGTGAAAATTCCTAGATATGACAATCTTAGGAATCCTACAATGACAATCTGAGTATACTTCTTCTATTATGTAAATTGTATTTACAGAATTAATTCAGAATGAATTATTGAAGTAACTACTGAAGCAACCTACACTTAATTAAAATGATTCTAAAACAAGGAAATTGAGCAAGAAATCAATCACACATAGGAAACCTTTATTTTAGACTAAGTCCCCAAAAAATCCCAATGCGGGAAAACCAGTGTAGCAGGTCTGAGGGTTTGTATTATTAAGAAGAATAAATTTATGAATGCATCTCTAAATAACTCAAGGTTTATTCAGTTACAAATAGAAATATTGGCAGAAATAATTCTAAGAATACCTCACTCAATCACTGGAAAATTTGGCTGATCCATTCACTGGAAAAACTGCCTCTAGAGGTCTCTGTGCAGCCTTTGTGCAGTCACTACGTAGGCCCTGTTTTGCCTCCTTTAGGCATCATGTCACCCCAGAAAAGGATCGATCTATCTCTCGGAATCACATATCTTAGCCTCCCGATCTCACACTCGGGCTTCCGGCTTCTGGATCAGTTTCGACAGTGAAATCTCTGAAACCCTCTCAACCATTATGTGACCTTTGTGTAGCCTTGCATGGCTCTACGTTGGCTCTGCGCTAGCTCAAATGGACGTCTCTTTGCCTATCTCTTCTCATGATTCTCTAGATGAGAAAATATCTCTCTCTGGATGCTATCTTTTCCCCTCACATCACTGAATCACTTAGATCTAGTCTTCATCTCAGAACTTGCTTCGTTAGAATAATTCAATCTCAAGATTTGCTCTATGTGTCTTTCCAAATTACCCTAAATCCCTCCTTTATAGTCTTCTCATTGAGAAATCAATGGCTAGGATTAAATCTCTAATCAATGGCTAAGATTATAACATGACTTGATCTTTGTTTTCTAGATCATTCTCACACTGTTTTTTTAATAACTTTTTTTAATACCTTTTAATTATTTAATTTTTTGCCACAAAACCTTAACCACCAAACCCCTACCAACAAAGCATCGCCATGTTGGAAAGGCAGAGAGGAGAAACACAAAATAATAACACTAATTCACACAAACTTGATTAATATTACTTACAATGAACTCAGTGAAGGGTATTTAAACCTTTTTGACTAGTGACTTTCCTAATATAACTTGACATGTAAATATTCACTAAATTCATCTATCACTTAAACTAGACTTGACTCAATGCTCTCAACGCTTAGTTAACTAACTCTCTAAATATAACAAACTCTTCATGTGAGAGTAATTAGCTTTTTTCAACACTCCCCTTAATTACGATAGTATGACTAAACATAAGTCAAAAATGACTCAATTATCACTCAAACATGACCACTAGTCTATGTCTCAGCTAGGTTTACAATGAATCAAAAATTTTACAATTTTTCATTTTCTTTTTCTCTGCTTCCAAATTCTATATCCTTGAAATTGTTTCATTCTCTATCTTACTTTCTTGCTGTAAGCCTTCTTTACTTGTTGCTGCTGCAATTTTTCTTTGACTTATCTTGAATTTGTGTTGAAAAACAATGTAATCTTGTCTTCTACACCTTCCTCTTCAAATATTCGTTCAACCAGGGATTGTTGCCACAACATTGTATCTTCAAACTGACTTCTTTTCTATGATTTTTGTGCTTCATATTCCTGACTTTCTTTCTGCCATATTTCTTGATAGCAAAATCTTATCTCTTCTTGAATCTATTGTAGAAAAATGCTTTAATGATTTCTTCCTTGTTTTTAGAAACTTCCATATCATTCTCTTCACATTCATCATCAGGTATTGTTGCTTTCGTCCTGTAATTTGCACTCTCAGGATCATTATTCACCATTTCATTCAATTATTTTATTCCAACTACTGCCTTAAGACTCACATCAATTTGTTCAATTGGATTCTTAATCCATTCTTCAATGAAATTCAAATCTGCATCAAACTTATTAACAACCTTTATTTCAACTTTTTCTCCCATGCTATTTTGAGTACCTTCATATTCAAAAACAATGTTAAAAACAAATTTATTATGATTTCAGTGAGATCTTCCTTCTCTACCTCTGCCTTCTCTACCTTCTTTTCAACTTTTTACAAACATCTGCTACTGCAAACATGTTGTCTTCCACTTGGCTTCCAAACAAAAGTGGGGTTCTCTCACCAAATAAAAAAATATCAATATGTTCTTTTTGTTGCATCATGTGCAACAAATCATCACCAATTAATGGTTCTTCATCAAATTTAACTTCAACAATTCCAATTTTTGGATCCACCAAACAACTTTCTACTCTATTGATAGCTTTATCTAAGCCAAACTCAGTTGCTACTTGTTTGCACACTGCTTCATGAGAAGTTCCAACTGATTCATATATTGATGCAACAAAGGAAACTTCAACCTTCAATGATTCACCCAACATGGTGCTTACAATATTACCGTAATCAATCCTTGTTTCAAAAAGGAAACCACACATAAAATCAAAATAATGTTCATCCACACTATGGTGGGATATCCAAGCATGCATGTGCTCATTGTCAATTTTATTGACAATTTCAGCTTTACCAAATTCAGTAGCTCTGGTTGGATTCACCAATGCACATCTCACTTTGCAATCATCATCCACATGTGCTTCATCATAGTAGGATTCACCATCTTCTACACTATACACGTTACAGTGGAGTGCTTGAGTATTGATATGCTCATTCTATGTTTTACATATAGAGGCTTCAAATTCTCTCTTTGCAATCTTTGTTGCATCTTCTTCATCCATATGCATGCTTGCATAATGGGTTTCATCATCATCTGCACCATCCATATTATAGTGGAGTGCTTGAGCATTGATATTCTCTTGCTTTGCTTTACATATAGAGGTTTTATATTTTCTTTATACAATATTTGTTGCATATTATTCATCTATATGCATGCTTGCATAATGGGTTTCACCATCATCTGCACCATCCATATTATAGTGGAGTGCTTGAGCATTGATATGCTCTTGCTCTGCTTCACATACAAAGGCTTCAACTTTTCTTTTTACAATCTCTGTTGAATCTTCTTCATCCATATGCATGCTTCCATAATGGGTTTCGCCATCATCTTCACCAACCATATTATACTGGAGTGCTTGAGCATTGATATGTTCTTGCTCTGCTTCACATACAAAGGCTTCAAGTTCTCTCTTTGCAATCTCTATTGCATCTTCTTCATCCATATGCATGCTTTCATAATGGGTTTCAAATTTATAATCTTCACTACCATCTTCCACTTTTGAGTGGGATTCTCCAAGCTTTGTTGTTCTCTCATAGTCTTTATCATCTACTCTCAGATCTGTGGCTGACTTAACAAATTGTGACACTTCTTACTGGTGCATGTCACTCCCCCTTGCACCAAATTCTACTTCAAGGATCTTCCATGATTCCTTGGAAATTGTAGCTTTTTATACCTTGCACATAATTGTTTCATCCATTGCATGTTGAATGAAGCTAAAAGATAGGGAATATTTTTCTTCTGCTAGACATATCAATTCTTTGGTTGCATCCTGAACATTTCTAAACATGGCAACAATCTCTGCCTCTTCTTTTTTATCCCTTTTCTTTGTCATATTTAGTCGCGCTTTGCAATCCATGACCATTGTCATAGTTGCTTGCATGATTGCATGAGCCTATCTTCCATATCGCTCCCCAAAAAAATATGATTTTTAATACGTGCCCCTGTAAGGTACAATCTTCTCCCAAAAACATGTCATGCTTGACAAAAAAACCAAAATATTTTGTAGACTCATGGAATTTGCAAAGTCCTGAATTTTCTTATCAATAAAAATCTTTTATCCTTTATGAATCCCTTCTCAATTCATTAAAAAATCATTTAATAAGGTTTTCCAAAACCCTTTTGAAAGGACCCTTAACAAACCCTTTTTAAATCTCTTAAAAAAAAAATTATAAACATCCTTTCGAAAAATACTTATTTCATAAACTTAAGAAAAAATTTCATAAAATAATCCTCTTAAAATAATATTTCCATATTACCATAACCTCCAACTCCACTCACCATACTTTCCCTCTGAAAAATATTAAAAAACTTTGACTTTTCAAGCTAATGCTGCTTGGACCAAGATCTTGCTGTGTGTTAACGCTTCCGTCGATTGGGAGTTCCGAGTTAGTGCCCGCGTTAGTGCTCTAACACATCAAAAGTATAAATAACATACACGCTGCCTGGAGAAGGTAACTCTACCAACTGTAATGCGGATATCTGTTGAGCCCTAGTGCATTATAACACCCTGTGTACCACTATAGGGTGTGTTATAGCTCGAATCAAGAGAAAAAATATTTCTCTTCTCTCACTCACGGATTGTTTCTACTCTTCCCTCTCTCTCGAATCTGATTTGTATGTCCTTAGCTCTCACTTGGATCTTTCAATCAGCTTTGATAGCAATCTGTTGGAAAGGAAGAGAGGAGAAACACAAAATAAAAACACTAATTCACACACAATAACACGAGTTGTGGCTCTTCTATATTGATCACACAAACTTTATTGAGATTACTTACAATGAACCTGGTGAAGGGCATTTAAGCCTTTTCAACTAATGACTCGCCTAATATAAATTGGCATGCAACTACTCACTAATTTCATCTATCACTTAAACTCGACTTGACTCAACGCTCTCATCGCTCAGTTAAGTGCCTCTCTAAATATATCAAACTCTTCATGTGGGAGTAATTGGATTATTTTAACACTCCACCTTAATTACGACCATATGACTCAACATAACTCAAACATGACTGAATTATCACTCAAAGATGCCTGCTGATCTATGTCTCAACTACCCTTACAATGACTAAAATTTTTTACAATTTTTATTTTATTTTTCAACCATGGACTATTGCCACAACATTTCATCTTCAAACTAACTTCTTCGTTCTGCTTATTGCGCTTCATATTCCCGACTTTCTTTCTGCCATATTTTGATAGCAAAATCTTATCTCTTCCTGACTCCATTGCAGAAAAATGCTTTTAATGCATTCTTCCTTGTTTTTAGAAACTTCCATATCATTCTATTCACATTCATTGTAAGGTATTGCTATTTTCGTCCTATAATCTATAATCTCAATATCATTATTCACCATATCATTCAATTCTTTTATTCCAACTACTGCTTTAATACTCACATAAATTTTTTCAATTGGCTTATGACCATTCTTCAATGAGCTTCAAATATGCATCAAACTTATTAGCAACATTTATTTCAACTTTTACTCCCATTCTATTTTGAGTACCTACATATAGAAAAAAAATGTTAAAAACATATTTATTATGCTCTTTAGTGAGAGCTCCCTACTCTACCTCTTCCTTCCCTACCTTCTTTACGACTATTTAACAAACCTCTGCTGCTGTAAACATGTTTTATTCTAGTTGGCTTCCAAACACAAGTGGGTTTATCTCACAAAATAACAACATATCAATATGTTATTTTTTTTGCATCATGTGCAACGACTCATCATTAGTTAATGGTTCTTCATCAAATTTAACTTCAACAATTCCAAATTTTTGATCCACCAAACAACTTAATGCTCTATTGATAGATTTATCTAAGACAAACTCAGTTTTTTCTTGTTCCCACACTACTTCATGAGCAGTTCCAACTACTTCATATCTTGCTGCAACAAAGGAAGCTTCAACCTTCAATGATTCATCCAACATGGAACTTACAATATTACCATAATTAGTCCTTGTTTCAAAAAGGAAACCACACATAAAATCAAAATAATGTTCATCCAAACTATGGTGGGACATCCAAGCATGCATGTGCTCATTGTCAATTTCATTGAAAATTCAGTTTTACCAAATTTACCAGCTCCAACTGGATTTTCCAATGAACATCTCACTGTGCAGTCACCATCCACATGTGTTTCATCATAGTGGGATTCACCATCTTCTGACCATCCATGTTACGGTGGAGTTCTTGAGAATTGATATGCTCATGCTCTATTTCACATACATAGGCTTCACCTTCTCTCTTTGCAATCTCTATTGCATATTCTTCATCCATATGCATGCTTGCATAATGGGTTTACCATCATCTACACCATCCATATTACAGTGGAGTGCTTGAGCATTGATATGCTCTTGCTTTGCTTTACATACAAAGGCTTCAGATTTTATTTTTGTAATATCTGTTGCATATTATTCATCCATATGCATGCTTTCATAATGGGTTTCACCATCATCTGCACCATCCATATTATAGTGGAGTGCTTATTCACATACAGAGGCTTCAAATTTTCATTTTTCAATCACTATTGCATCTTAATATGCATGCCTACATAATGGGTTTCACCATCATCTGCACCATCCATATTACAATGGATTGCTTGAGAAATGATATTCTCTTGCTCTGCTTCACATACATATGCTTAAAATTCTCTCTTTTCAATCTATGTTGCATCTTCTTCATCCATATGTGTGATTGCATAATGGGTTTCACCTTTATATACTTCACGACCATATTCCATTTTTTAGTAGGATTCTCCAAGCTCTGTAGTTCTCTCAGAGTCTTTCTCATCTACTTTCAGATTTGTGGTTGACTTAACAAATTGTGACACTTCTTGTTGCTCCATGTCACTCCCCCTTGCACCGAATTCTACTTCTAGGGTCTTCCATGATTCTTTGGAAGTTGTAGCTTTTTCTACCTTGCAAATAACTGTTTCATCCATTTCATGTTGAATGAAACTCAAACTAATGGAATCTTTGTCTTCTTCTATACATCTCAGTTCTTCGGCTGCGGCCTGAATTTATCTAAACACGACAAAAATATTTGCCTCTTTTTTTTTATCCCTTTTATTTGTCCTCTTCAGTTGCGCTTTTCAACCCATGACTGTTGTCATAACCGCTTGTATGATTGCAAGAGGCTATCTTCCATATCGCCCCTGAAAAAAAATATAATTTTTAATATGTGTCCCCGTAAGGCATGATCTTCTCCCAAAAACATGTCATGCTTGACAAAACACCAAAATATTTTGTAGACTCGCGGACTTTTCAAAGCCCCAAATTTTCTTGTCAATAAAACTCTTTTATCCTTTCTGAATCCCTTCTCAATTCATTAAAAAATCCTTTAATAAGGTTTTACAAAGTTATTTTTAAAGGAATATTAACAAACCCTTAACATATTTACCGATCAAACATGAAATATTACCTCAAAACAAGAAATCTAGCCCAAAAAAACTCAAAAAACATGAAAAAAACGCCAAAAATGAAGAGTGTGTATTATAGAACGCACTGATTTTTTTTTAGGGTCAAATTCAACATTTTTTTAAATTATGCTAAAAACGAAATTGTTTCTTGAAAACAAGATTGAAAAAAAACCCTCAAAACAAAAAGTGCTAATGGTGGAATAACCAAACAAAAATTGTGTCACAATTTTGACACTTTTTAACAATGGAATTAAAGACAACATATTAGGACATTGAAAAATCGTAAAATTCTAAAAATTTTGATACATGATGCTAAAGATAAAAATATCATGTCTAAAGGCCTTTCATTTTCAACAATTTTCATCCATCTCGTTAGAGATAAAATATCCTGACTCTAAAAAACCCTAAAATCGTAATTGTTTTCAACCATAACATTAAAGATAAAATATTGTAGCGCATAAAAACCTTAATATTTTGACAATTTTTAAATCTTAAGTTTTTAACATACTTGAACCATGAAATTATGGACAAATTATATGACTTAAACACTTTTTTAAAATGAAATGTTTATTATTCCAAGAGTAATTTTTATTTTAAAGGAAATAAATATATCTCTTTTCAAATCTTAGCCTGAGACAACTTATCTAATTGCAATCAAAACCTAAAACTCAACCATCAAAATGAAGTGTCCCCTTTCAATGAGGCATAAAATTTTTAAAAGTCTCTTATACCAAATGTTAACAATAAATAATATCATGGCAATATCACTGCATCATCTAAAAATTCAACATTAATTTCATTTCTTTTTTACGTTTAATCAAAATATCAAATTTGGTATATTGAATATAACATAAATTAATTTTCTAATTCATTTTTTCACTATGGATATTCTAAAGAGATGAATTCTTCATAATTAGGACATATAACCCAACAAACATAGAAATGCCCCATAACTTCATCTAAGATCATATGGAATTAAAAATATTTATTTCATGTTACCATGCAAACATCAATTACATAAAAATGTCTTAGATAGTTATTCAAAATAAATCATAGTTTTTGGCATACCATCAGAACCTACATCTTCATATGAATGACTGGATGCAGACGAAGATGATCCTTATTCTCCTCTTCCATCAACTAGTGCTCCATCTGAGTCAACATGCATTCCCACCATTTCAAATTTCAAGAGTCTTCTAGATCTACGACTACATTCAGTAGAGTCCTATCTCAGCACTATTTCTTGTGGTAGAAATTTCTTCAAAATATTTATGGTCTTCAAGCGAAGAGTTCATCTCTTTGTCAAATTTAAGTCATACACAAGTATGTTAACATCCTCCAATTTTAAGACATCTATGCGGCGAAGATTTATATTTGTGCCCTTTCTTTTTCTATATCTTCCAATTTATTTTTCAACTACCTTCTTTGGCTTGTACACACCATTGAATGGGTGGGTACTTGTGGCATACCAATGTACTCCAATAGCTGTAATATATTCATTTGCATTAATTACATTTATAACTTTGGCAACCCATAATGAATAGCCAAGTGGATCTTCATCTACTAACATTGCTATCATGCAACCCTCCTTAACATCCTACAAACAACCTCTGTAAGGTCTTCCATGACTTCACGTTGTGCACGCAATATTCTAGAACCAATATATATTTCTCTTTCCTCTACCCGTGGATAATTAATAATACATTGAGACTATTGTTGTTCAACAATGTGTGTTTCCTCATGTTCATTTGGCATATTTTGTGGCAAAAAAATGGAGTCTTCAAAAGCATATCCTCATTTATTGATCTTGAAATCATATCACTTTAATTATTGAAAAAAGACTCCCACCAAATTGAATCAACAACATCAAAGTACTCATGTGTATCTCTAATACATATTTTAATTTCCTCTAGACATTAAGAATAATTTATATCTCTCTTTTTCCTACGTGCATTATGGAGTTCAACAACTGATTGTAATAACAATACCTTTGGTGAAAATATTGGACTCTCTGGAATGAAATTCAAAATTCTAAACATGACGATGGCCTCCATTTTGCAGCAGTTGAATAATTCTTGCCCCATATAAGTGTTATCCCATCAATTTTTTTGATACGAAATTGATGCTGGAAGCTAATGTCATTAAGTTGTTCAATGCATTTCTCCTCACCATGCGATTCCAGAATAAACCTTCATATGTCAATAGTTTCTTCCAACAAATGAAAAACAGGCTCTAGAATGTATGATTTCTTAATACATTCAATTAATGATGGCAGGTTCCCAACACCTTTCCTCTTCAATGTTACTGAAAAAAGACTGAACATTTGATCAATATGGCCATCAATATGCCCAACAAGAAGGAAACCAACCTTTATATTTTTACAAATTCCCAATTCAATGAGCACATTTAGATACCCAAAAAGAACTTGATTTTTGTTTTCACAGCTTGTGTTGTCTAATTGTACATACAAAACTTCAGGAAGAATACCGAACAAATGAGTAACCACATCATGGATTATAGTTATGGTCAAATTTGCATCATTATCGATAATTGGAGTTATGAAGTAAACCCTTGGCAACATCTTCTCATTAAGGACCATACAACCAACCAAGTGAAACTGAATGAAAATTTTCTCCTCTAATTTTTTTTTGTGTGCGGACAAAATGTAGCAGAAGTGTTTTCTTTTGGTCCATACCATCAATTATCAAACCCAAATATTTATTTGGATTATCATAACACATCTTTCGATGTTTATACAATTGTTGTCTTTCAATGTTTGCTGATTGCAATTCTCTTGAAGTTCTTTGATAAAAGAATCTGTACATAAAATAAAAGAAATATATGAATAAATATATTTTCATAGTTGATAACTATCCAATTTTAAAAAATAATGTTTTTAACGCATACTTCTTTCTGCCCCTTGACATTTATCTCTTTTTTTTTTAATAGAATCACATGTACTGCAAACCCTCATCCTTGTCTTATTATGAATACGAACATTTTTCAATTCGTTCTTCCATACCCTTGTAAGATATGAATATCTAATAAAATTACCAACTCCTTCGCACCTTTTGCATAATATTTGTATAAGTTGTAGATTTCTTGTCTCAAGAAATTATTTGGAATATGTATTGTGTCTTTATTTGGTATACACTCTCCATGCTTTGAAAAGACGTCTTGCATCCATGACATAACATTATTTGATAACATTCCAACCTCTCATTTATAATGTACTTCTGAATAATATGTGGGATCATTTTCGAGTGTTTCTTGGATTCTTGACAAATGAAAATTACCAATTGGATGCAAAATTTTGAAATAATTTCTAAAGATCAATACAATCCGAATATGATAATCATAACCTGCTAGTGTAGATTTCATGCAACAAACTAAATATGAAATAATATGAGAAATCCTTTCGACAACATTGACTTGAAATAATATGAACGACAAAGCTTTAGTTTGTGAGATATGTTGTCCTAACCCTTGTATAATTGGAATATCTTGGATTGATATGAAAAGGTCTACTCCTACTCATAGTTACAATATTTTCTTGGAACGTCTTCATCATTCCACTATCATTTGTAGAAGTAGTTTAATCACCATTAGGAGGAATATTATCCCCACTATCATCATTCTCAACATAGTTAAGAAATTCATCAGCATCATTGCCTGGAAAATATTCATTACCATCCTCACTTGAAGAAAAAATTTCACAAGAATCATCTGTGCTTTTGAAACCCTAACTCAGATGAAATTATTCGCCATCTTCATCCATGATTTCCAAATTTTCCGTTGGAGGATTCAATTCTTCATCACCACAAGTGTCTTTGAAACACTCACTTAGAGAAAATGAATTACTCATATTTGTGCCTCTAAAACTATCATTTGAAAGAAACACTTCATCCTCCCCTTCCTCAGTGGTGCTCTCATAATCCTTGGGATTACGCCTAAGGAAGCTTTGAATCTCTACTCACTAGAAGTTCTTTATCCCGCCCCACCCCTTCCTCGCTGGTGCTCTCATAATCCTTAGGATTAGGAATAAGTGGATGCCTTGAATCTCTATTTATTGGAAATTATTCATCCCCCTTCATTAGTGGTGCTCTTATAATCCTTAGCATTAGCATGAAGTGGAAATTTTGACTCTGGAAATTCATCCCCCCCTTCATCAAGGGTGCTCGAATAATCCTTAGGATTAGAAGTGGATATTTTAACTCTGGAAATTCTTCATTCCCCTCTTCACCAATGATGCTAGCATAATCCTTAGGATTAGGATTAAGTGGATATTTTTACTCTGGAAATTATTCATTCCCCCCTTCATCAGTAGTGGTCGCATAATCCTTAGGATTAGGACGAAGTGGATATTTTGACTTTGGAAATTATTCATTCGTCTCTTCATCAGTGATGCTCACATAATCCTTAGGATTAGGACAAAGTGGATATTTTAACTCTATAAATTCTTCATTACCCCCTTCATGAGTGGTGCTCGCATAATCCTTAGGATTAGGACGAAGTGGATATTTTGACTCTGGAAATTCTTCATTCCTCCCTTCATGAGTGGTGCTCACATAATCCTTAAGATTAGGACGAAGTGGATATTATGATTCTGGAAATTCTTCATCTCCCCCTTCATTAGTGGTGCCCTCGTAATCCTTAGGATTAGGACGAAGTGAAAATTTTGAATTTAGAAATTCTTCATCATGCCCTTCATCACTGGTGCTCTCATAATCCTTAGGATTAAGACTAAGTGGAATAAATGACTCTCGATTTACAAAAAATTCTTTTTTTTTCCCTTCATCAATTATATTCTCATCATCCTTAGTATTACGACCAAGTCAAAAATTTGACTCTCTATTCATGGTGAACAAACTCTTGTTATATTCATCAATCTGAATAGAGTTTTTGTGTGGCGAAGATGTTGATGTTGCAGAAATAAAAACTTCACTATCAGAAGAACCCATGACTTTCAACAAGAAGATGTTGAATGATACAAATGCACACTCTCCCAATTCGAATATATAGCTTAAAGACTGAAAATTTTCCTCTAAAATTTCCCCCAAAAATTATTGCTAAATTTTTTCACTCCAAATTTCTGCCCCAAAAAAATTTCACTAAAAAATTTCCCTCTAAAATTTTTGTTTGAAATATTCCTTCCAAAATATTCGTGTAAAATGTATTTCAAAACATTTTACTAAACTGTTGGTCTTCAAATATTTCACCCTACTTTCTATTCAAAATATCCACAAAATATTCCTTTCATGCATTCCTTCCAAACTAAAATAATTTTTTTTTAATTTAAATGATTTAACATTGACTACGTCTCGAAATACATTTTTAAAATTTATGTTTTATTTTTTGGCGACATTGAATGAAATTTAGTATAAACCTATAATATCAACTTCATATTAATTTTCTTAATTTTAATTTTAATCCCACATTCGCGAAATGCTAAAGCAATGGCACTATCTTCGCTATATAATAACAATCATTGTTTCTATTCCTCACATCACATCAAGTCTTCTAGGTTTTGTTGGAGCTATTTTGTGGAGGCGTTGTGTTGGCATGGATAACAGATTGAACAAGAGTTTTTTGCATTTGAAAGGTTAGTTTTCCTTCTATTTTGTCCATTTAAAGATGAATTTTGGGAGAATTTGTTTTTTTTTATGGTTTTTATGTTCCAAAACTATTTTGTTATGGTTTTTATGTTCGAAATCCCTTTTTTTTAATATATTTTTATCACGAAGAAAATGGAAAAAATCTCAAATTTGTAGGGTTTTTAGGACACAAATTTAGATTTTTTTTTAGGGTTGTTGGATTCCTTCACAAAACAAAAAACCAAAAAAAACCATGCACATAAAAATAAAGTTATATATATTTTATTTTATTTCTAGAAGTGCAAACAAAAAAATTATTATTTTTTATTTAAAGAAAATAAAGATTTTTGTTTTTTATAATATATATATATATATTTTTTTTTTTGTTTTTATTAAACCATGTTGTTTATTTATTATAAATATAGTTTTAAATTTAAAACAAATTAATATTAAGTTTTTTTTTTTTAATATTTAAAATAAAAGTAAAATAAAACAATTTAATTTATAAAAAAGATTTATTTTTAATTTATTTTAAAAAAATTTAAACAAACTTTTTTTTGTTTTAATTGTTTTTTTTAATAAAAAATAAATAAAAAATACGTGCCTAGGCGAGGGCCGGAGGTCGGCCGAGCGGTGTTATGGAGCGCTACCCAGTTGGCCTCCGGCTCCCGATGGCGCCAGATTTTTTTTTTTTTTTCAAAGAATAATTAAAAATTAAATTTAAAAATTATTTTTTTTAATGTTTTATAGAACAAATAAATATTAATGTTATTTTTTTTTAAGAAAAAACTTAATATTAAAACTTGTTTAAATTTTATTTTATTTTATTTTATTTTATTTATTTATTTTTAATTTAAAAGAAAATTTTAATATTAGAACATGTTTCAATTTTAATTTATTTTTCAAATTGTTTGAATATATATATATTAAAAAAAAAAAAAATTATGTGTGTGTGTGCTTTAAATTTTTTTGTTTTCATAATTTTAAAAATATATAACTTGGAAAATTTATATAGTTAATTTTATTTTTTAACTTAAATTTATATTGGCAAACTTTAAAAAAGAAAGAAATTTGATTAATTAAGATATGTGTTTTCTCATTAACTTATATATATATATATATATATATATATATATATATATATATATATATATCATGAAGATTGCATCAAGAAAAATTCTGTGAATGTTTCTGGACCAAGGGCAGCAACTGCCAAATTTAAAATTGCGGTTGGACGCACTATGGATACTGCTGGATTTATTATGGATATTGTTGAACGCAATAAGGATATTAATGGATACACTGTGAATACCGTTGAACACACAAAAATTGAAAAACGTAATAAATATCAAGCAAGTGGCCCATCAAATTCATTAAATCTTTTTTGTTGAAAGGAAGAACGCAGAGGAAATAAATAAAACAGAGTTTTCATGGTATCTAGAAGACAATTAAATGTGTGATGATATACATATCTTCTGTTTTGTGGTATGATTCACTTAGGTGAATCATATGAGGTGATGGGTAGAGTACGAGACAAATGTTTAGTGCCAAATACAAACACTATTTATGTTCTTGCAAGAATTGCTAATAAACGTGAAAATGTTAGAAATCGTTTATCAAAGGTCGAGTATGACACAGATGAAACATGTACAAAGTTGTGTGCAAAAATCGTAAGCAACATTGCAAATAACATTGTAAGTATGCTAATTTATATTTGTGTTATGCATTATTGTAAGGATCATTCAATTTTTTATAAATTATTAATCAAATTGACATATTTTATTTTGTTTTATACGATTTTGTTGAGCCTCTTTCACACATGTTTGAGGGTATTTATTATATGGAGCCAAATGTTATGACTGTGATCAAGACTTTCCACACAGATACAAAAGAAGAAAGGAGAATGAAGCAAATATCAATAGCTCGTGACATTGCAATAGCGAAGAGGGGATCAACCAAGACTCACTAAGGTGGGTCAGTCTTGTAAACCTAAACATGTTGCTTTTGAAGATGTGGAAGATGAAGCTGAAAATTATGATAGAATTAGAGAGGAGGATATTAGAATTTGTGTGTAAAAGGATTAAAAAATTCAAACACCAAAAAGAAAAATGTTCAAATATGTCTATCTTCTACCGATGATGAAGATTTTTTTTATAAAAAAAAATATATGTTAACCCATAAGAAGAAGAACCCAAAATTTGGTCAACCTGTAAATGTCATGAGCAGCAGTGACGATTAAACTGAAAGCTCTAAAGGAAGTAGAGAAATCATAACACCAGATGTTGAGTTAGAGGATGGCATTATTAAAACAAAACAAAATGCCATTTGATCTAAGTTGAAGAAGAATAAATTAATTTGTGGTGGTCAAATTTTTGAGCTTAATGTCAACCAATTCTATAGGCTAGATGAAGGACAATCTCAATATCAAATTAGAAAGGCACATCACCTACATGTACATAATTTGAAAAAAAAAATTAGGTTCAATCCATATGCGCATGTGGTGGATTATGTGGTTCTTGTTGATCCACGTCAGGTTCCCAAAAAACAGGCATTCGAAAAGACACAATTTTCTTATTATAAATATTACGTAATTGGAGGGAACCATTCGGTAGAGGCTAAAATAAAATTGATTGAGGAATATCCCAATAATTATCTTTTTCAAACAGTGAAATGCATCATTTACGTTGGTTTAACATAAACATAATCAAAATTATTTGCATGGGATCATAATGCAGATCATGAGTACAAAATGAAAATGACTTTCATCTAAAGGGTCGGATTTATTCATAATGAATTCATAGAAAAATGTGGTGGGGATAAGGCAAAAGTCAGTCTAACCTTTAGGAAGGAATTTTTAATGGAAACAGGTTATCAAATTGATGAAAAATCAAATCAAAAGATGGAAAAATGCATTCAAATATATTTAGAATAATGGATAAAATTTTTCAGCTGGAATTTAGAACTGGGGAGATATGGGAATTGATTGATGAGATTTTTGAGTAGTGGGAGAATATTTCCATAAAAAATCAGAAGGTTAAAAAGAGCAAACCCTTAATATGTAGTAGCATTAAGACATGTCCTGAGATGAAGCAACTTATAGAGGATATGGATATCACACCTTGAAGAACAATGCAAGGAGTGAAGGATGAGAAACTAGTCAAATTAGTACTATCCCGTGTGAAGTTAGGTGAATTATCGATGGATGAAATGTGCACAGAATTTCAAAAGTAAGTTTGTTGAATTATTTACACTTTTCCTTTGATTATAATTTTCTTTTAAATAAAACATAATGTTGTTGGTAGAATTTTTTATACATATCACTATATAAACAGTTTTAACTTTACTGATTCAGTCATAAGATTTATATGAAAATACAACACATGTTCACAAATGTTGAATGCAGACAGTTGGGATGATGTTGCGTGGCACTCCCAGAATCAAGTTCTACAACACTCAAATATTTTTATATTACATTCAATAAGATATGTCGATTTATACATTAATTTTATTCATATGTAAACTATTTTTATTTTATTACTTATACATATATTTTTTTATGTCATTAAATATGTCGAAGAAGGATGGAAATGGAGTACCAGATACTTTCAAAATATTTATTGAAAATTTGGAAAATATGAGAAATAAGTGTCTTATGAATGTTTAACTTGATCCTACTCTTAATCATTTCATTAAGAATGGGCTCGATGATATCCAATATCAAATAATACCAGGTGATTGTGAAGACATTGCAAAAATCATACCTAAAAAGGAATATGCCCTAGTTATTGCAGATATTCCTTATGGTTTCAATTTCCCGGACATATTCATCATGGTTTCAATTTCCCAGACATTGAATATGATAGTGAACCACATACTTATCAAGCTTTTAGTAAAGTGGTTATAGGTTTTCAAGAAGTCACAACATATCCACTTTGGATATTTGTGACATTTCATTGAGACAAAATTTGTAATGTTATTCACAAGCTTCAAGGGAAAAAAAAAATCAAGGATGCAACTTACATGGTAAGACATTGAAATTGTATGTTCGATTAATGTTAAATTTTTTTATTTATGTACAATTTAATTGAAATTTTACTATGTTATGTTACAGACAGAAGTCAATTATTGTTTCTTCCGAAGGTCAGCCTATTATAAATGATTGTGAGTTCATCCATGTTAAATGTTGGACAAAAGAGAATAGTTATAAGTCTATTCTTCTGAATCAACTATATAGAAATGTCATAGTCAAGTACTGGCTCATGATCGTTTGTAAGAAAACTAACATATGAGGATAAAGATACAAAAGGAGATATAGTTAACATTTATAAAAATGCAGGCATTGATTAACTATCTTATAGATTTATGTTCAAATGAAGGAGATTGGGTTTTGGATTTATTCTCGTGTTAGGTAAGTTTTATTACATAAAACTGAATCTAAATATTTTATTTTTTAGTTTTTATGTTTATAATAATTTTCTTAAATATTTATTTTGTGCTTGATGATTAGGTACAACACTAGCATGTTGCCTAGAAAAAGGAAAAAATTTGATTGCCATTGAGAAAGACCCAATGCAATGCAAATTTATTCAACAAAGAATTAATTCTCTTCAATTTATTCTAGATGCAATGCAAGAAGTTGGTATGAGGAAAGGGGATTTTAATGAATCACGTGTGGCAAAAAAGACAAAGGAATATCAACCACCATTATATGGAATTATTGGAAAATGACACTTTGGAAGATTTGCATACATGAAAGATCCATTAGAAGATGACAATGACCAAAATGAAGCATAAAATGTTATGGAAGAAGACATTATTGATGTTCTAGAAGATGCTAAACATGGATTAGTTTATATTATGGATTAGCTTTAAGTTATGCTTGCAAATAAAGCTCAATTTTGAGAGTTATTAATCAGTTTTACTCGGTATGTTTAGACTTTGATATTTTATGAGAAGAATCCTTATTTTTTGCAAAAAAACCTATGATTACTATTAATTTTGACAAAAAATTCACAAAAAATGTTATTTTCTTAAGTTTTTACGTTAATATTTTCCCAAAAAAATAGTTTATTTAACATTTTTTTTTTAATGAAAAGTCTCAAAATGTGTATTTTTTCATTGTATTTATATTGAAAGTGTGTATTTTTTTGTCATATGGTTAAAATAATTTGTTTTTTAGCGACAATTATTTGATGTGCATTGAAATATTAATTAATAATACATAAACATATAGAAAATCTAAACTTTAAAATATTGATTTTTTTTATAAATTTTAACTATGTGAAAAAATGAAGGTTTCATTACGGAAAAAAGATAAGTACATAAAAGCACTTAAAATTAAACATCTCAGTGAAGAATAAGACATTAGAAAATGTATAGCATCAAAATCAACCCTCTAAAAAATTAGGTGATTATGCACCACCACTTTTCAAAATCGACATTGAAAATAACGACATTAAAAAAAAAAAAAAAGTGCCAAAAATATGCTATAAAAAAAGGGTGATTTTGCATCACCACTTTTCAAAATCGGGTGCTTTTTTTGCTACCTCAAAAAAATAGGTGCCAGGTAATTTTCCTATTTTATCGGTAACTATGTTCCTTTTTAAATCTCTTCAAAAAAAAATTTATAAACCTCCTTTCAAAAAAACCTCCTTTCATAAACTTAAAAAAAAAAACTATCATAAAAGAATCCTTTTAAAATAATCTTTCCATATTACCATAAGCTCCTACTCCATTCACTGTACTTTCCCTTTGAAAAATATTTAAAAACTTTGACTTTTCAAGCTAACGCTACTTGGACCAAGATCTTGCTGCGTGTTAACGCTTCTGTCGATTGGGAGTCTTGCGTTAATGCCCATGTTAGTGCTCTAATGCATCAAAATTTTAGAGAACCCATGCACTGCTTGGAGGCTGTAAGTCTACCAACTGTAACGTGATTATCTGATGAGCTCTAGTGCATTATAACGCCCTGTGTACCACTGTAGGGTGCGTTATAGCTCGAATTAAGAGAAACAATATTTATCATTTCTCATCACGGATTGTTGCTAATCTGCCCTCTCTCTCAACTTTGATTTTTATGTCCTTAGCTCTCCCTTAGATCTTTCAATCAGCTCTGATACCAATCTGTTGGAAAGACAGAGAGGAGAAACAAAAAATAATAACACTAATTCACACACACAATAACATGAGTTGCGTCTCTTCTATATTGATCACACAAACGTGATTGAGATTACTTACAATGAACCTAGTGAAGGGTATTTAAACCTTTTCGACTAACGACTCGCCTAACATAACTTGACATGAAACTACTCACTAAATCCGTCTATCACTTAAACTCAACTTGAATAAATGCTCTCAACGCTCAATTAATTGACTCTATAAATATAGAAAACTATTAATGAGGGAGTGATTAGCTTATTTTAATAGACCAAGACATTGGAAGAGGCAAGGCATGACCTAGAAACCATAGGGGTGTGAGGTCTTCAAAATGACTAGCGGCAGTGGAGAAAAAACCTGGTAACACTGCACATGTCACAAGGTGTGGAGACCTTTGTGGGGTTGTGTCACCTGTGTCGTTTCTTCTGCGTTGGGAAAAAATGAACGAAAGCATGTTAGGGGTGACAAAAAGAGTCCACTGGAAAAAGAAATTAAGAAACATAGAGTTGGGGATAAGTGGAAATAAACGACCATTCACCTGGTTGCATATAGTCGAAATTTCTGTGTAGAATCCACAGCCTTTGCGGTTGTTCGGTGAAAAACCCCTCTTCATGTCATCCCAGTAGTGTTATGTGGGCAGTCGAACCCCCGTTCCTATTATGGAAACAACGCTGTGTGGGAAGTCACAGTGCAGGTGCATCGGTGGGTTGCCTAGAAGAAAACCCTTGCAGTCACTTCAACCATCTACTCTCCTTGTCTAGGCGATTGTTGCGAATGGCGGAAGACGGTGGCGAGGCCGGAAGATGGTGGGTAGGTCAAGCACTGTGATGTAGCGAATACCGTCATATGGATGTCTAGACAGGTGGACGGTGCATATGGGGGAGGAACACATGGAACACCAAAGGACAGGCACATTTACTTCGAGAACGTTCTACCAACCAATTAATAATAATAATAATAAAATAATAAATAATAAAATTAACAATAATTCGTAATTAATCAGGTTCAATTACCACAATTCCTAATTAATCACGTTAATAATGCCAATTTCCACTTTTTAGTTTTTTCACAAAGAAACGATTTTTAGGTAAATGGATATTTTAATTAAAAGTGTATAATGGTTAAGAGTAATAAAAATAATAATTTGTATAAAATGATGTATTACAATTTTTATTTTTTGGAATAATGTTTTTGTTATAGCATGCATGAATGGTTTACTATTCAAATCTATTATATTTCAGGTTTCATCCATCTATTTTTCATCTATATTAACATGTTCTTTTTTTAGTTTTAGAAAAGTGATTACATGTTCTTTCATCACATTACTTTTTTAACTTCAATTTTTTTTGTTATTTTAATTATAATAATTAAAAAAAATTATTGAAATAAGTGTAATATTATTAAAATTAAAATAAATAAATAAATCATAGAAATTTGTGTTCTAAAAATAGAATTACTATATTTATAATTATATATTATTCATATATTAAAATCATGTAATAAAACACTATATATATATATCTTTGCAACATTAGGTGCAATTGCTAGTATATTGACAATTATAAAATAAGTTAATTTTTTATTCTACTAATCAATTACTCAATTAGTTTATTGTGGGCACTTCTCCAATGAAGAAAGCTTTTCCCACGATTGCATGTGCACCTCCACCAAGGTACTCTGAAATCATCCAGTTTACAATAATGTTGTATCTTTTTATTGTGTTGGTTTCTCTCTTTTTATTATATCGTTGATTTTTGAGTAATTTGCGAGGACAGTGTGCAAGCATATATAATGTGTTGACATGACAGGACTCGGGTGCAAGCTATGAAAAAATAAATTAAATAAAAAATTAAAATTACATAGAGATCGATGAAATTTATTTAAAATAAAATTATAATTTTAAAGAATTAGGATAAATATATTTTTAAATATTTTAATGTGGTTGATATTTTTTACCATATTGAACAATATGTATATAATATAAAATTCGAAAAATTACATTTTGGTATTAGATATTTTTTTTATTTTCTATTCATTAGGTACATATTTATGGGATGTTAATTTTTTGTATTTATATTTTTTTTATTAATGAAATAAATATATTTTATTTTAGAATTTTATAGAAATTTTTATTCAATTATTCAATTATAGATATTAAAAGAAAATATTATCGATAGCTATTGAATTTATTAAAAAAATTAATTTCTATAGTATATTAATAATTTATGGAATTTATTTGGAGTAAAAAACTTTTAACAATTTATGGAATTTCTAGATAGTATTGTAATTTTCATCTTTGATATGACTACATGTACGCGAATATTGTTGGAGTGTTTGGAGATGCATTGACTTTTATGTTTCTAGTGGTGTGGCCACTAAACATGTTTGTGGAAATTATTGGTTTTTGTTTCATCCATATTTCACAAATGGAATTTTCTTTTGTAATGTTTAAAAGTCTTATGTTTTTAAGAGTTTGATGTTAGTTTTGTTGCAATTAGTTTATTGTATCGTTGGTTCCTTTTGAATTCATTAATTGAGCATTATTTTCTTGTGGTAAAATGTTTGTTTTCTGTGCAATTTCTTGTTTTTTCTATATTTTTAATCAAGAAAAGGAAATGAAGCTCTTCTATACACAGTGTTGGGAAGAAATTTGGTATTATTTGTTGATAGATGTAATGAAATAATATTTTACCCTTTGTAATTCATATATTTTTTGTTTTTATTTATAGTAGAGAAGGCATCTTTAGCTTTGCTCCCAAGGAAAGTTGTTGCTTTTAATATGGATCCGGCTATTTGGAAATTTCTCCCATTTGAGATTATTGAGATTGTGTTTCATTGGCTTCTTTTATCAGTCTGGATGAAATTTAAGTTGGTTTGTAAAGAATGGTGTAATCTTTTGGAAAACCCACTTTTCCTCGCTAGTTTCACTTGATGCGGTTGCAAAGGGTTGGGATTTATTTCTTTACCCATTCCTTTTCCCCATGCATGCTTCATCGCTTCGTACCTAAACGAGCAAGGTTGTTTGTATAGCATGGTTTTTCCTTTTCTTCATTCTCGATACAGAATTCAATGTACAGTGGGGTCTATGATTTTGTTCAGTGTGCCTAGAGGTTTATTGCATACAAAAAATTATTTCACTGTCAACCCTTTTACAAATATGTTTATAAATCTTTGGGTCCTTACTCTCGGGGAAGAGGGGCTTTTCTCTTTTTTGTAAACATGCAATCCATGAAAATATGAATGGGCATTGTTGAAACATGTTTATAAAAACATGTATTTACATTTTTGTCATTTACAACAGTGTTGACATGGTTTGGAACATGATGGAGCTTCTATATGGGGGTGATACACCACCAAAGGAGGCTATCTTCTTCAAAGGGAAGTTTTTTCTGGCTTTATCTAGACAAAGATTATAAAGATTACCCTACATATGGTTACACTATCTATTGGTTGGATCTAAAAAGAAACAATTGGGGTATTCATTTGTTCCTATTGCTGAAATATGATGTATGTCATTGGGGCTATACAATAATGAACTTGTTTGTCTTGGTAATAACGGTTCTAACTCTGTTTGGCCCCTTGAAGAGATAGACAAATTTGAATTTGGTCAAGTCTTCAAAGAGCAAAGTTTCGAATATTTTGAAGATGATGGGCGGTACAGATGTTCGTTACTCGAATCTATGTCCATGGTTATAAATAGTAAATGTCTAGGTTACCTTCCTTTGCACGCAGCTGAAAAAAAGGCCATTTTTTTTGGGTTGCTCATAAGTTCCGTTAAAACTATATGATTTGGGTATAGATCGTGAAAAACAACAATTGTTGATGGAGCATCCTTGCTTGAAGCGTCGGGGTTAAATATGTAAACGGTTGAAGATTTCAATGAATCGATAGACAATGGAAATGTTTTTTCACTTATTCTGAATGTTGATTCTATTGGTACATAACTCCAGTGCCTGTGGATATATTGAATTAGTAATTCAGACTTGAACATGTTTGTTTTTTTAATATTTTTTAATAGATTTAAACATTTCCTCCAAAACTTTGTAATCCGTATTTTGAAGTTATGTTGGAAACACAATTATGTTAAATTTAGATATGTTTGTTGGACATTGGTTTTTTATAATCTTTTGGGAAATTATCAATGTAACTCATATTTCTTTCTCTTTCGCAATATGTGGCAATGGAAAGGTTTTCTTGCTTATTCGAAGGAAGGATTTCTTGCTAGCAATGCATAATTGGCAGAGCCTCTTATTTTTTATGCTAAAAAGCTTTGAGGCATTTGGTTTTATACATCTCGATATACAATTTATTTTTTTGTGTTATTTGTTTGTCTATAGGTGTTCATTGTTATAAGTGTTAGAAGTTTGTGTTGACAAAGCTGATTATGTCAAAATTATTTCAATATTTTTTTGGCCTTGTTCTAATATCCATATATATCATGAATGAAACAATATTTTTTATGCTTTTTTTTTTAAACCTAATTTTCGAAATGTTGGTTCAGTGTTTGTTGTTGCAATTTGAAGGCCTTTATTTTGGTAGTTAAATTTATTTATTGTTGAAGTTTAGTTCATGTTTATAGTTTTCGATAGTTAGGAGTTTAAGTTTTATGAAGATGGAAGAGTGGGTATTAGGCTCATAGGGAATTGGAAAATTACATTTGAATTGACTTTAAATTTCTCGTAAAAATGATAGGCGAACGAAAAATAATAGCGGTGTGAGAAGACCCTGGTCTCCTTGTACATGCCTGCAAAAAAATGAATACCAATGACAATGGTATCAACAAAATAAAGATGTCATTAAAGCGCAAAGAAGAGATGTGTACCAAAGGGAAAAAAAACTTCAACAAATGAAGAAGAAGGATGAGATGTACATGGTAAGTATGAAAACAGGAATTCTTTGGTGTGAGAAAATTTTTGTGTCGATGATCATTTCCTTCTTGTTTGTGATGTTAAATAAATTTTGTTGATTGCAAGGTTTAAAAATGTTTCTCTTGTTTGGAAACATTATGTATGGAAAGAGAGTTTTCTTACAAATTTCGATCATCTTATGTCTAAAAAAAATGAAGGAAATGAAATCTTTGGACATGGCCATAATAGCAGGAATGAAAAATTTGTGACATCTGATTTTTTTTCTCATAATGACATGGTTTCTGAGATGGGTGAAAATTTGGGGGATTTTGTTGCTGAGGTCGGTTGGGGCTTTCCTTGTATCATTTATATAGCCAATATAGTTGGGCCTGCAGAATATATGTGTAATGCCTTGTTGCAACAATGTTGGCACTTCAAGTTTTTATCTTTTCCATTATATTTTTTCCTAGATAATGTGAAATTTACAGTGTTTTTTTTTTTTCCCTATTTTTTCCCTGAAAAATGAGGAAATTATTACTATCTGAAAATAGATTCAGAACTAGTGCAACCTTTATTCCTTCCTGAGTGCCAGGCATGAGCATCGAATTTCCAAATTTCACGAAACGAGGAAACAAGTGCCCTGCCTAATCGTAAGTTTGGACGTGTCTATGTTTTAGTAGAAGCACATTTCATTGGAATGTTTCTTTGGTTTTTTCTAGGTTGTCAACAAATTTCGAGGTTCTTTTATCCATTTTCTTAGATTTGGTATTTTTTGGAAAAATTTCTTCACATAGGGATGCTTGATAGAATTGACAATCGCTAGTGTCATGGAAATGGTGGAATCCATGCTATAATGGAAGACCGACAATGTGATTCGATTAAACAAGTTGCGTCTAATTTCTTTCTTGATTGTAATGTGCTTGCTAAGATGGTTGATAATTTGGGCCATGATTTCTTAAATGTTGGACCCACAATTTTCCAACATATCCATGAAGATAATTTTGTATGTTCCAGAGAATGTGATTGAAACCTTCCCACAGGTGCAACACAAGTCATTTATGCAAATTTATTTAGAATTTTTTGCACTTTTGAATGTTACATTTCTATTTTTTTACACATCTTTTGTTTATGATTTTTGGCAAAACACTAATAAGGTGAATAGTAGTAAGGACACAGGTTCAGAACAAAGGAAACCAATATCAGTTGCTCAAGTTGCACATGGATGGTGCAACAATCAAGAAAATGTACATAGTTTTTGTTTTCATTTGTTGTTCGATCAAAATATTTGATTTGTTTTATAGGTTTTACATTATGAGAAACATTTTTTTTAAGCAGAATTTAATCAACTCTAACCGATGTAGAATAATGGATTCCCATTCTTTTATGTAAATGAATGATGCAACCAATGCTACAATTGGACAAGTTGTATCACATTGTCGCCAGCGTAGACTTGTGTGTGGTAGAGAAAATGAAATTCTTGGAAATCATTTTAGCGGAGACATGGTTGAGGTGCATAAAATCTTTCGAGCGAGAATTGGCAGTTTGTCTTTTGTGCACATGTGCCAAGTCTATAATGAATTTTATCTAGGTATACATGTTGTGAGATGGAATGAAGGGCTGATTTATCTGAGATGTAGGAGAGAGAAAGGTGATCATCTCTTTTTCCGCTTTAACAACATGGATCCAGGTGAGCAATTTGATGTTATAAGAGTTATTACATAAGTTGAAGAGATGCTAATAGCACAAGTAAATACAATATTGAAAGTCTCCCATGCTCATGGTGGTCAATATAAATATAGTGTGCACACAATATGTTTTCTGTGGGATATATCTTCAATTGTGAAGTAGCTTCCACGATGTGTTGAGCAACTACATTATTTTATTGTTAGAAGAAAGGGTGTTCAATCTAGATACTATGAATGCTATGTGAAGAGAAAGCATGTGATGGATGCATTGCTTTACAAAATCCAAATGGATAGGCACTACAAAGATGTTGAAATTGACATGGATTCAGTTGCTACTCTCCCTGAAAATGTTACTAATGTCTCTAGTAGGTTATAATATGTTGATAGTGATCTTCATCAAATAGATAGGGGCGATGTGGAGATTGAAATAGAGGGGGTTCATTCTTTGCATTTTCACTCATCATATTTTATCTCTCACTTGTATAATGAATCCAGGGAAGTCGATCGAATAAGAAGATTTATTGAGAATGCATAAAGCACATTTGGTGAAACAATGGATTGGCCAGATATTTTCACTTGTCCCATAAATGAATATAACACTGAAGGATTGCTAGAAATTTCATTCCCCACTTTATTCCCTACATGTGATGTTGATTGGTTGTATCCACGTATTTGCAATGTTGATATGCATGAATATGGTTTGCATCGATTGAGATATAATGATCAAATATTTGGAAGCCACCCTCAATTTCAATATTTATTGTTGAATATGATTATGCACCATCGTATTCAAGGCACAAATTATTTGTTTTTGAAGAATAATATCCATGAAAATTTTCTTGCAACTGTTTAAGAGTGGAGTCAACATCTTTGTGATCTTCCAAACAATAAATTGGCTGAGAATTTAATGCATTTTGGATCTTCTCTCAGGGATACAAGGGCTTATTAGAGAAAGTGTCATTCAGAACTCACAGACATGATCCCCCAGTTGGGTGGCCCTACTTTGTTTTTTACTTCGTTTTCAGCTGAAACAAAGTGGCCTGACTTGCGTGCTATAATGCCTTCAAACAGACATTCTCATCTGCAAACTAAGAATGTGAAAAAAAAATATGAAAATGTAATTTTGTACCCGCATTTAGTCGCTACATACATGCACCAAAGATTCAATATCTTCAGTGAGACAGTATTGCAGGGATATCTTGGTGCTAGATAATTTTGGTATGGGTTCATTATCGTTCCTTTTCAACTATTTTCTTAAATATTTGAAGCAAAAGGTATGTTCTTATCATTGGTTGATATATGTTAACTACATTTTTTAAATTTTTCCATGTATAAATGGAAACATAGAGGTTTGTATCACATACATGGATTCTTATGGTTTCCTGGAG
The DNA here is from genome assembly GCA_034641835.2 of Pinus albicaulis. NCBI lineage: Eukaryota > Viridiplantae > Streptophyta > Pinopsida > Pinales > Pinaceae > Pinus > Pinus albicaulis. The sequence continues at coordinate 876,333,115 of CM076581.1, read as the reverse complement.
CACCAAATGTGGAAACATTGGATTGGTCCAATGCCACTATTGTTGATGCAGTAAAGTGCTTCTCGAAAAATATGTGAAAAATTGGAATCCACGTGAGATATATCATAAAAATTTCATGATCCCTCGAATTCTGAATGACGATCCTTGTCTTTTAAATACCCAACAAATATTTTCTTGCAATCCTGAAGAGGATTATGAACATCTGTTGAATCGTGTATAGAGTCATACAGAATGTAGTGTTGATTCCTATTTTCATAAAAAAGGGCTTGTGATTCTGTGTAGATATGATGCTCCATGGGAGGTTCATGCCAATTCAAAATTGTACATAGATGAAAAAGCGAAAAAAATGAGCCGGCTCCAAATGATGATCATTTAAATGTACACAATGTGGATATTTTAACAATGTGGCGAGAAAATGTTGATTGTCAATCATTTGTGTCTTGACATGCAGTTCTTAAGTTTATTGTGAAATATTCTTTGAAGGTAGAGAGAATATAAAATAGCCATTTCGATATGTTGACAAGAGTTATTGCTGGGAGTAGGTCAGAGACTCATGCGATATCTGCCTATAGAAGTTTCCTTGCAGAAACGCTTGTTGAGCATGACATTGGAGTGTAGGAAACCCGCCATTTGTTTCTAAAGCTCCATCTTGTTGTTTCTACTCGCAATTTTTTCTCATTGAATATTGGGAAGAATATGTACCAAATGCTTTCGTTGCATTCTGATGAAGTTTAGTGTGGAAAAAATTTCATTCATGTTTGTCAAAGCCAACCAGTTTTTTTGGAGCATTTTTTCTTGATAGAAATAGAAAGATCTTGGAATTTTGGTGCGAAGTGTAAGCAGGAGGCATGAAAGGAACGATGTTGAGCCCCTTATACATAAAAAAAAAATTGATCGATATTTTTAGGAGTGGGAGGTTTTTTCATGGTTGGTTCCTCGAGGAAATGTAAACATTTCTCACCTTGATAGTCTTGGTTGAAGGGACCTTTATATTCATTACAATTGGAAGGAAACGATGGTATCAAATGCTTTTTTAGAACAAGGCATCCATGTCATAAAATATGCACAAATTTTGGGTGTTGTTAATGGAAGCTATGTGTTAGACACATACTTGCCATCTTCTTGTCTATCAGATAAGTGACTAGCTGCTTTTGAAATTGTTTTTTGACACTTTGTTAATGGTGGGAATGATGGTGATTTTAAAATGATTATTCAAGGAACTAATGGAGCCAGTAATTCTTCTCTCATTCATTGTATTTCTCATGCTCTTTCTCATTTGATGATGAATGATAAAACTCATTTGTTGCTACTTGCACCAACTGGTATAGCTACTTTTAAAATACATGGAAAAAATATACATTCTTCTTTGAAAATTCCTATAAAAGATATGAAACCACTGTCTCACCAGGCTCTTGTAGTGTTTCAATAAGAAATGAGGCATGATTTTTATATATTGATTGATGAGATGAGCTTTATAGGTCCAAGTATTTTCATACAGATAAATTCATGTTTGCGAGAAGCCTTTCCTAAAAAAAAGGATTCTCCTTTTGTTGGTAGGTCCATCATTATTGTGGGTGACCTTGGCCAGCTGCCCCCTGTTAGGGATAAACTTTTTTATGTAGGTAGAACAACAAGGAAATTTTTTTGGGAAAGCTTAAACATTGTTGCTACTTTGGAAAAAATTTATAAACAACAAGGTGACAATTTGAGACAAGCATCTTTTTTCAATATTCTAATGAATATTAGAAATGTAGCATATGTTCTTGCTGATTGGGATTTTCTTATGATGCGTGTCGATATTTTCTTGGATCAAAAGGAAAATATTTTAATTGATTCTTCTATTCACTTGTTTGCAATGAATAATCTCGTTAATTGCACAATTGAAAAATGATAAAATCATTAAAATGTCTTATTACAAGATGTGTTTCTGAATGTAGTAGAAGAACAGAACTAGGTGACAATGATGATGATGTCTTGGAGTGTGAAGTATTGTTATGTCGTGGAGAGCGTGCGATGTTAACATGTAATTTGTGGGTTGAGGTTGGGTTGGTTAATGGTGCACTTGGATATATTGAAGGTATTTTCGTTGAGCTTGGTTCAAAGCCGCCATAACTTCCACAATTTGCTACAGTTATTTTTGAAAAGTATTGTTGTTCTCCATTTGATAGGGATTGTCCAATGTTGTACCCATTACACCTATTGTTAGGAGGGATCTTAAACAGATGACATTGAAAATGGCATGGTCATTGACAATACACAAATCACAGGGGATGACTTTACATCGAGCCACTTTAGATATTGGAGATAGAGAGAGGTAGGGCTTGACATCTACATCTATGTCTAGAGTGAAATCGATAGATGGTTTGCGCACTTCACCACCTTTTTTGTTTCAATGTTTTGAAAAAATGCAAGATAGTGCATATGTTACACTTCGAAATAAAGAGGAGGAACGATTGAAGTTGATATCATTTAAGAGGTATTTATGTTGATTATAGTTTACTATTTTTGCATGTCTTTGTTGTTGCTTGCAATTATTTGATTGCACATTGATAGGTTGTTTGTTATGCTTCTTGATCATTTGAATATATTTTTTGATTAGTAGAGTCAGTAAATTAAATATTTGGAATAAGTTTCATATTTCAATAGTTTTTTTGTGGTTATGTTCTTATTTCATCGGTTAAAATTTAGCTATTTATGCTTTCTTTTTCCCCTTTTTTCAATCCTATTAGATTTGTGCAAACTTAATTTTTTTCATATTTTTGTTTCAAATATATATATATATATACACACACACACACACACTATATTTAATTGTATTTTTATGTCATTGAAATGCAGATATGGAGAACAATAATGGTATCTATTACCTGAAAGCGATAAAATCAATTAGAGGAGCAATAAGTTTTGTTGCCTATATCTAAAATAGGCTAGATAGAAAACATGGATTCCATCATGATTTTGTTGATGAACATTTTTGTGTCTTGAAACAAATGAAATCAAATGTTGAATTTAGTATCATTTTCACCAACGAGAATATAGAAGGAAAACAAGAAGGAATTGGTTGGAAAGTGTGAAGCATTGTGACCATTATATTGTTGATTTGAATTGGTGTTCCTACTGTTTTCTGTCTGGGTGTGTTTTGGAAGAGGCTAGCATTTAAAAATTGTGTTCAATTGCACTATTTAAAGTTGAAAATTTTCTTTGAATTTGTTGATGTAAATAGAACCATCATATATCTCAAATATTTTTTTTTTGTTCCATATGTTTTTAATATTTATCTTAGGGTTTTTATAGTATCAATATATTGATATGTTTATGTTCATGTTGTTCTCACTCTAGTAATTCTCTAGTTGTGAGATTTTTGGTTTTTAGTTGCGAAAACTAGAGGTAACCACAGACCAACTTTTAAACTCTAGGATCTAGCCTTCCTAGGGTTCATAGAGGGCTCTCTCTATAAAATTTAACTTTGTTTTGTTTTATGAAATATTAGGCTAGTTATGATTGTGAAATTGGTTTTTCTTTTGATTGGTTTGGTGGGAATAATCACTTGAAGGGATGGATAGTTTGAAATCTATTTGTCCATTGGGCTGAGGAGTCAAAAGTCAAGCAGACAGAACTAGGATCAAGGCCAAAAATTCAAATGTTTTCAGGGCAAGATAGATAACCCTTGGAGATCTTGGAAAGTTTTTTTGTGAGGTGGTAAGATCAGGATAAATAGCAAGGAAGGGTTCTTTGATCTAGAAAAGGGAAGTGGTAGACAAAGGTCAAACGATAGAGGGAGAAATTAAGGGTTCCCTACTCTGGAAATCAGCAGAAAACACAAAAATGACAAATAGTTAAGATAGGGTGCTTTTAACAAATCCTGAAGTAATCCTCTTATTCATTCATTCAAATTTAGAACACATAATGGATTGCATGTAACAAAGAAAGATAACAATGATAAGTAGAAAATACTTCACTACAAATAGCTCATCACATCAATCCTGAAATATGATGCTAGTTGATCTGATCCAGTCTACTACTCGAAATTTGAAACACAAAAAGCCTTCATGTCCACAAAAATGACTATAGAAATCTTCAGCAATTTATTCCACAAGAATACTTCTAAAGATGAAGTATTTATACATTATTGTTTAAAAAATCTCCTAGAATACTTCTAGGAATTATCTAAGTAAAGTAAAAAATATCTTTACAATAACATAGAGACAACTACGTAACAAATCAACAAGTTGTCGTATTTATCCAGAAGAAATAGTAACTGATTATGGATGAGGTGCAGTCGTTGCCTTGGTGTCTTTATTGTTGGCTTTAGATATTTTGAGTTTTTTTTGAAATCTGATTTGCTTTATCTCATACTCTTTTACTGATTCTCTTTAATCTCTGATACTCTTTGACCATTTGTAAAACATGTTTACTACTGTAAAAAATCTATTTTGACTGTTAAATCAACAAATTGTTTTCACTCTTGTCTTTTTTCCTTCTTACTTTTCATAGTTAATCTGCTAATGACTCCCAATCTTCCTCATTTGGAATTTGAATTTTCTTTAGCTTTCATAAGACTGTGGATAATCCGATAAACTCTTCAATAATACTTCTGTTTACCTAGAAAAAGTTGGTTTAATTAAAAACAAGTGTTTTATCTCATGCTGTAAGTAAAATAAGTCCTCAAAACTCCCGAGTAAGACTTTTTTTGTTGGAATTCCTTGTCCACCACCTGCTTTTTCAACTTGCTCTTTGGAATATTCTCTGATCTTTTTATTATAATCCATCTGATGCATTATTTTGTCATTGATGACCAAAATATTAGGCAAACTTCTTTGCCTTAAATTCTCAAATTTGACCATAAACTTGGTTATGGTAATGTTCATGTTCTCACACTTTTCCTCTAACTGATTCATCAGGTTCTTTTTGGTTATAACCTTCTTTATCTCAAGGATAGTTTCAGTTCTATCAGTAATTTCAAGTTCTTCCAATTCTTGCATGTTCTTGCTGTTGAGAAACTTTATCAGTTCTAAAGCTTGTTCTGGTTTTTTATTCAATTCCTCTTTAGTCTTTTGGATCTCTTCTAATTATGCTTTGAGTAGGTCTCTTAGTTCAAAAATCACTTCAATGGAGGGCCATACATCATTTATGGCTTCTATGATATTGTTCCACAAATGATTTTTCACATAGGAAATCTGTTCCTTCAGGGTCAATTCCTTCTGTAATTTCTTCAATTCTTCATTTAATTTGATGGCCTTTTTCTCATGAGTTTTTGCGTTAGTTTTAGCTAAATTCTTTTGATCTTCAAGATTTTCAATCATCTGTTTCAACTTGTTAATTTCACTTGTCTTAAGATACATTTCTTCCATGGCCTTTACCATTTTGTTGGCCTCATATGTAGGATGAACTGTTGTTGTAGATGACTCTGTAGTTGATGTTGTGAATGATGTCACTGGTACTGCAATAGCTAGTGGAAATTTAGGTGCCAACTCTTCAGCTAGAGTTTATGGCATAGCTATAGTAACTATAGGGATGACTATAGGTGCTTCCTGTGTTTTTGGCATTTATTTTTCCTCGAAAAGCTTGTCCATTTGAATCTCCATTTCTTTTATTTGTGTTGTAAGCTGAAATATTGTGTTCATCATATCATCTGTCTCATTTTGTCCTTCTATTATTTCCTTGGTTTGAGGATGTTCACTTTGAGGAAGTTTAAGCTGTTTCCTCAAAGCTGCAATATCCTCATTCTTTTTCTTTATTAATTGTTCTTTTGCCTTGACATTTGCTGGGTCAAATCCAATTTGTATGACCAATTCTTCAAAATATTTGATTCTTAGGTCCTTATCATACAAATATGCTTTGTCCATTTTCAATTTGTAACAGTAGAGTACAACATTTCTGAAGTCTGTCTGTGGAATTCAATCTAATCAAGAGCATGAATATTTTCTGTTTGGACTTCCAAATCAACCTTCTTACAATATGCCACTGCCTTTGGAGATTTCACTATAGGCTGCAATACTGACATGATTAACTTTTTGTTTGAATAATCAAAGGCAGACAAAAGTTTTTTTTGCACACTGGGTGTTTGTTTTAGATATTGAGAGTAGATATTGCTTTTGATTTCTTCATTCTTTAACTTGATCTGTTTATACTTTTCTTTGATGTCTAGATATTTCTTCTCAATTTCCTATGAGGATGAAGCTTCCATGTTTTCTTGCTTTTCTATTAACTGTGCACTTTCATTGTCAACTTGTTCTTCATTCTAATTCTTAGTAACTGGCTCATTTATGATGACAGTGGCAACATTTTTGTTGGTATTTATAAGATCTGTTTCTTCAACATCAATGGTTACCTTTTCTTTACCTACTGAATCTGTTTTGAGCCTTTTATTATATCTGATTTTGAACCTTGTTTCAGTAGTGGTTTCAGGAACATAGGTACCTTCTTCTCTTACTCTCTTAGCGGCTTTCTCTATTTGATCAGCAGTCTCTAAAGTGTGACTAGTATCACTTTTCTTCACTGCATCTTTTAAAGTACTCTCTGTCCACTCAGTCTGATTGACATATTTTTCTATCTCTAGTTTTGTCTCATGAATGAAGGGTGTTAACTTACATTTAACCCTAATTTTACTTAGAATCCCTTGTGGATCATAATTCCAAGGAAAACTTTCTTCAAATCTGCACTCCAATAATTGTTTAGTTGCTTCTACCTCTGCATCCCTCTGATTGCAAATGAATGGTCCTACTTGATTCTTCAATTTGAATTGTGTTTTCTTCTTTGCTTCCAAGAAATTGATAGAATCAGAGTTTAATATTTGTCTGATATACTCCAAGGAAAAAACTCTCATGGATACATGTTTGGGCAGCTTATAGGGAAACAAATTTGATCCAAACATTCTAATCTCAGTAAGTTTTTCATATAGGTACCAATCACCATTCTTTGTTTTCTCTGACAAATGTAAAATATTCTTCATCTCATCACTTATCCTTGGCTGCTCTGTATTTGTTAATATTTTGATCAATGGATTGATGAATGAATCTGAAAACTCTGCATATGTGAACTCTGTGGACTCTTTCCTGATCAAAGAGGTCCAGAAAATAACTGAAAGAGGATTTCCCTCTACATCAAGCTTTTGAAGAGAAAATGGAAATTTATTTGCTTGAAAATATAAGAACATGTGGAGGAGGAAAGAGGTGTATCTGAACACTCCTTCAATTGGAAATTTAACCAATTAGTTATGGATATTGTCTGCAATATATCCAACAAAATAAAAAATAACACATGGAGGTTGTCCTGGGGTAAATGTAGATAAGAAACCTAAAATGGATTCATCTGTGTATTCATCAGTGAAATACCCTAGAATGAATGAAAGCATGGAAATTACATTTCTTGAACCCTCTGGAAACTTTGAAGTGGAATATAGAGGATTAATTTGAGTAATTTCTACATGTAAAGAAAGAAATGTTTGGAATATTAGGAATCTCTTGGGAAAATCTAGGCCAATATATAGCTTGGTAAGGGCCTCTATGGACAAAGGGACTGCTTGAGGATCAGGTTGGAGTTGTATCATTTGGTTGATGGATTCAACAGTAATGGTGAAAAGAACTTCTTTATTGGAATTTATTATGGATCTCTGCTTAGGCACATAATAATGTTGGCATAACCTAATGACCTCCTGACATGGATGAGTTACTGGGACAACATATTTGGGCAAGTGTGATTCCCAAATATGGACTTCTTCTTCATTATCTAAGGATTTTTCATAGCTCCAGTTATGAATTTCTAGCAGATTAAATTCAACAATTGGGTCTGCTATTTTGTAGTCAACATCAGCTAATGGAATGTGCTCAATGTCTATGACAGGGGGTTATAAAGGATTTACAACAATAGCAGTCTTAGAAGTCATGGCTGGAGTTAAGTTTGGCACTTTGGAACCTTCAGGATTGCTATATCTCTGCTTTTTAGGCATTTGGGATACTTCTGTAAGGTTAGGTAGTTTGCAGAAGAAATTTTTTACTTTAGAAGAGGTTTCTTGGATAGAAATGGGAAAAGTATAGTCTCTTTCTTGGATTTTTTCTTCAATTTCAATCTTCAATAGGCTTTTATAGACTTTTACTGGTTTGAAACAAGAAACAGGGGTTTCCTAAAATTTTTAATGAATGATTGGATTAAACAGTCTTTTGAAATTGGGCACAGAGGCTTTAGGATAACTTCAGAAGGTTTATGGGTTCAATTTGGTGTTTTAAAACAGGGCGCAGCATAAACAAGGATTTTTGGGAAATTTTGACAGGGTTTGGCCTATTTTTTGGACTTTTTGATAGGGTTCTGTGGTTAAATTCGAACTCTGAATGTAATTTTTCTTTTAACAAGTCCTTTCAGATTAAAACAAGCTTAATTTTCTTGAAGAATACCAGTTATACGTAGGTATTGGGCTTTGAATATGGTTTCTAAAGGTTTTGAATGAGTTGAATGGCTTCTTTCTGATCTCTGGAACAGCATAGAGCTTCTTGGCAGTCTTCAAAGGTAACAGGTTTGAAATTTGCAGTCTTTGGCATAAAAATGGCGAAAAAATGCTTGTTTTACAGTCGGGGTGGCTTATACAGCGTTTACGCGCAGTAGGAGAGGAAATTAATGCATTTCCTATGTTTATTAGGCATATTAGTTTAAACAGTGCCAACAATTAATGGAGGTTAGGTCATGAAACTAGTGGTTTTTGAGTTCAAAGGATCACAACCATGATTGGTTATCACGTGGAATTTCGGTGGTAAATGGTTTTGGAGTAAACCAATGCTATCTAATAAAATTGAAGCACGTGGAGGAGGGAGAAAATCCCGATACCACCCATTTTGCGTAGAAATGAGACGAGGAATTTCACGTAGGTTTATTTGCGATATTGTGTTTCAACCGTCGAATCTTGGGGTTCGATTGCGAACAACCCAGATTTATTGAGGAAGTTGCATTAGGGTTTGATAGTGGGGCCTAGATATATTAACACGACGGGGAAGTTTAAACTTTAGAAATAAGAGTTTTAAACAAAGTTTTTAAACCTAAGGCTTTATATAATATGCGGCGGGTGTTCAAGGTTTATATATTAAATTAAAACATTTATCAATGTTTCAATCATACATATGGGTGCAGGTTTAATATTATATAGTTTTTCAACGTTTGACAGTTGTTTAAAACTATAGGGGGCGGGATATAGTTTTAATGATAGGTTTAAACCAAAGGAGTAGGGCGGGGTTTTATTTATCACATGGGATATTTAAAACATTGGTTTAAACGTAAAATAGAGGGTTTGAGGGTTATTTTATATATAAAGGGTTTAATATTATACGGGAGGGAATAGTTTAGGGATTTAATAAATAAATTAGAAGTTAATAAAAAGGGATAATGTAATGAATAAAAATACATGTTTTAACTCTAATTTAAAGTGCAAATAAACATAGCTTTGCCTTTGTTGTATTATTTCACACTTTAACTTAGGATAAATGTATTTTGAGGGTTTATGAATGATTTTTTGAAAGGAAATGTAATTAATTATTTAGGGTTTAACTTTTACTAAGTAAATATGGGTTTTTACTTAGGAAAAGGGATTATGATTATGAATGAAGGATAAATGCTGATGAATGTGGATTTTTTGTAGGAGTTCAATATTTTTAACCAATTAGTCATCGAGCCTTGGCTCGGATCCCAACAGAAGTCAGAGAAATGCTCTAAGCCTTTTTAACTGATAGTTTAGAATACTGAAAAATTGTTGGGCAGGAGAAATTAGTGATTTTTTCCTAGTGATACTTTATTACATGCTTGCATAACTATTTTCTACCTACCCATCTTTATTTCTAACATTTTTTACTTCAATTTCATGGGTGCATTTAAGCTTGCAACCCTAAATCCATTTTCTTTTAAAGCATAAAAATTATCCAAGTCTAACCTTATTTCATCCGAGGGCTCAGATTAAACTTTTGAGCTCCTTATTTATTCTCTATCTTAACTACTGATTTGTCAAGTTTATACTTTTTGACATATCTTTATTCTCTATCTAAAGCATGAAAAGTTAAGATTAAACTTTTTAACTAAACATGGATTATGGAATTTATTGACAATTTGCACATAATCATTATTCTTGCAGTAAAAGTAAATGGTAGTGGCATTTTCACTTGCTCACTTTCAGGTCTTATTTTCATTTATTTTCCTTTTGGGGTCTATCTTTTCTAAGTCCTTTGATCATTCTATTAGGAATTTTTACCCTCTTTTATTTTTTATTATTTTCAAATATGGGAGAGAAATCTTGCATAAAGCAAGGTATGTACATATTTACAAGACTATCATAGTCAATTCAAAAATTATGAATCCTATTATTATAGGACCCTAACAGTGGCTCCACTTGGGGATGGCATTTCCTGGTGAAATGTCAAGAACTTTAAGACTAGTAGCCTTTGGAATTTGACTGTGATGACCTTGTAAATATATTCTAACATCTGCAATTATTTATACTTATGATATTTTACCTTTCAAAGCTTAGGGCCTTCTCTCTAGGCTTCAAATTTTTTAGGAAAACATCCAATCCAATCTAAAATCATTAATGTATATGTACAATGATCAAAATAAATGAAACTAACTATATGTTATCTCAAGAGAGTAGTAGTGCTTCAACATTCTTCCATTTACTTCTCCTTCTGACATCTCTAACCCATCTGTTTCTTTTAGGTAGAAAGCATTGTTACCTCTGTAACCATAAATGACATAAAGTATTTTCACAGAAAATCAAATTTTCCATGTTTGCCTTTGTCTTCCCTTGTTGAATCCAATTTTAACACTTTGTCTCCAATGTAGAAATCATATTATTTACTCTTTTTATCAAAAAATTTCTTGATCTTTTCCTGGATGACTTGAGACTTGATATAAACTTCTTCCCTTGTTTTTTGCAAGTGAATAGTTTGATTAATCCTTCTTTGAATGTCATTTGTTTCAACTTGTAACCCTTGGATAATCTTCATCACTAATACTCCTAGGGAGGATGGAAAAACAACATCCATTCCATAGACAAGTTGGTAAGGGGATGTACCAATGGATTTTTTGGTAGTAAGTCTATTTGCGCATAAGGCATTGACTAACTTCTTATTCCAATTATTTTTATTATCTTCAAGTAAATTTTTGATGATGTTTACAAGGCTCTTATTTGAGGATTCAACTAGACCATTACCCTGAGGGTAATATGTAGTAGAATGGCCTAGGGTAATATGGTATTTGTGGCAAAATTAAATCATTTTATTGGATTTGAATGTTGCTGCATTGTCAGTAATTATCTTTTGGGGACATCCAAATCTTGAAAGAATGTTACTTTCTAGGAAAGAGATAATGACAGTATCTGTGGCTTTCCTAGAGGGTATGGCTTCAATCCACTTAGTAAAATAGTCAGTGGCTGTCATAATCCACTTATGTTGGGCTGATGATGGGGGGTGAATTTCTCCAATGAAGTCAAGACCCCATTGTTGAAATGGAATTTCAGTAGAGATGGGTTTTAATGGTAGGGGTAACAGTTTTTTCTTACCCTCAAATATTTGGCACTTATGACAAGAGGTTACATATCTTTTTACATTAGCAAACAAAGTAGTCCAGTAAAAACCAGGTCTCAGAATCTTGTCTGTAGTAGTCTTTCAGTAAATATGTCCTCCACAATCACCTGCATGAAATTCTTCTAATATTTTTTCAGCTTCTTCTTTTAACAAACAATTTAGTGAAATCCCACTATTATCTCTCTAAAAAAATACATTGTCTAGAATAAAAAATATTACTACTTTAAGCTTTAAAAATCTGGCTTTGATTCTTGATAGTTAAGGATGATCTTGTAAGTTTAGTAATAAAAATATGATATCTGCATACCATGGTGAGTCTAAAAAGGTTGCACTCATCTTTTGAGTCGCCATCTCTTCCCTGATCATCTACTTGGGCAATAAAATTTATGTCTAGGACATTACAATTTGATTCAGCCGTGAGTCTGGCTAAACCTTGACATTTTATTAACTTGGTGGGTTTTATCTCTATGTCATATTCTAAGATAGTGGCAATCCACTTACCTCTTCTTCCATCAGGACCATCCTGAGTAAGAATGTCTTTTACTACATCATTTGGGACATAGGAAATGATGTGAGAATAGAGAATGTAAACTCTGAAGTCTTTGATTGCCTTTACTAAAGCTAAGGCTTGTTTCTCCATGATATTATACTTCAAAGATGCATCTCTAAGTGTTCCGCTAAAGAAATCTATGGGTTGTTCATAACCTTGGTCATTTTTCTGCGATAAAACTGTAGCAATGGTGTGTTCTGAAGCAAATGGAAAAATTATGAAATCCTTTTTAAAGTCAGGACTTATAAGGACTGGAGTTTTGGTTAAGGCATGTTTGATGGATTCAAATGACTAGTTAGCCTCAATAGTCCATTTAAGGACTGAATATTTTTTGAGCATGTTATTTAGTTCTCTAATTATCTCAGTTAAGTTGGATATAAATCTCCTTAAAAAATTAATCTTACCTAGAAAGGCTTGTAACTCTTTTATGTTTCTTGGTGGACTGATGTTAAGAATTTCTTCTATCCTAGCAGGGTCTATTCTGATTCCTTATTTTGATATTATGTGTCCTAGTAACTTGCCTTCTTCTAATCCAAATAAGGTTTTCTTAGGATTTAATGAGATGTCAAACTTTCTCCATTTTATAAAAACTTCTCTGAGATGATCCAAGTGTTCATAATCAGTTTTATAAAATACAGTTATGTCATCTAAGTAAATTACTAAGAATTAACGAATTTCCTTTTCAAAGGCTATATCCATAGCTCTTTGAAAGGTTTCCCCTGCATTCATTAAACCAAAGGGCATTTTTACATACATAAAAGTGCCCCAAAGAGTAGTAAAAGTTGTTTTGGTTGATCCTCCGGTTGGACTAAGATTTGGCTGTATCCTGAAAAACCATCTAATAGTGAAATCCTAGAAGAACCAACTACCCTTTGTAAGATGTGATCCATTTTTGGTAAAGGGTAATTATCTTTTAAGGATACTTTTTTTAGATTCCTAAAGTCGACACATAATATAATCTCTCTTGTTTTCTTTCTTATTGGAACTAGGTTAGAAACCCAATCAGAATACTTGATTCGTGCAATGATTTGTGCATCATACATTCTTTTCACTTCCTTTTCTATCAAAGGCATCAACACAGGATTGATCCTTCTTAACTTTTGTTTAAAGGGATTTTGATCTTCTTTTATAGGGATTTGGTGTTGAATTATGCTGGTGTCATAGGATTTCAGGTCCTCATAACTCCAAGCAAAAACATCTTGGAATTCCTTAAAAAGAGCAATATATTTTTCCTTTTCTTGTTGAGGTAAGGCTTTGGAAAGTTTGATCATTTTGGGTTTTGATTCTGTGCCAATATTGCATTCCTCAATATCATATCTAACTAGTTCCATTTTGGATTTTCTAGCAACATCATTGGAGTCAAATAGATCTTCTAAAGGAGTTAAACCTTTTGGTAAGAAATTGTCTTTGAGATTTAATATTTTAGATTCTTCATCAATTATCTCATCAATTTCTACTATCTCTAATTTATCTATATCTAATTGACTAAATCTAGTGGGTTTAGTAAACTTTACTTTATTTACATCTACATTATTTAAATCAATTTCAACATCTAAATCTTGATCTATGGTACAATCCGTGTCTATATTACAGTTCTGAAATTCACCTTCATTATTCAAAAAATGATAAATTTGTTGGTCCTATGAGAAAATTTGCCAATATTTGAGGTTGTCTGGAATTATTGGCCTGTGTTTTACTTTTGTATTATACATATGATTAGGTTGAAAAGGTAAATTACAAGTACTAGCAAAAGTTGCTAAAGAATGTGCTTGTAATTTTTTCCTCCTTGGTATTGCAGAGAGATTACATTCCAGTAAATCATTAATCAAATCTAAAACAATCTCTCTATATAGGCTAAGTCTAGGATTGTAAATACAATAATCACCTTTAATTTGTTTAACAATCAATTTTGAATCTCCCATTATTTCTATTCTTTTACCTCCTAAATTTCTGGTTATCTGGAGTCCTAGGATGAGAGCTTCATACTTAGCCATGTTGTTTATGCATTTGAAATTCAGTCTAAAAGCATGGCCTTCTGCATGATTTTTCTCTATATTAGTTATCCATACTCCTGCTCCTGCTCCTAATTTATTTACTGAACCATCAAAATCTAAATTCCATAAAGATTCATGAGAGATATTATCATTGTCTGGTGTTTTCTTTTCTTCTCTTAGTTCAATCTTGATTTCATTATCAGTTTCAGCATTACAGAGGATGAAAGAATCTAGATCAGTAGGTGTGGTATAAATTGGGTAATTTATTGACCTTTCAGCACTACTTATCATATATTTCATTAATGTTTCCTTATATAACTTCTTAGGTTGACCAAAAACTGATATAGTAGCATAAGACATGTCCAATTGTAGAGATCCCTGTAACTTTTCTCCCCATGAGAAAGATAATAACATTCCATATTTAGGTGGGATATCAGCTACTACAATGTCCATTAATATACTCTTACCAAGATATTGAACTAAAGTTACACACATATCTTTGATTAAACCTAGGCATTTTACTTTGCTTGAGTCAAATAAGAATAAATCTTTACAGGTTCTTGTGATGTCTAAGTTCAGGGTTTCCATTATAGCTTTGGGCATTAAGTTATGTGAAGCTCCTGAATCTAGCATTGCATTGTGTAGGATTTGATCATGAATACTTAAACTAATGTAAAATGGAGAAACTGTTCCATCTAAATGCTTTCCATTCACATCTGGGCCACAAATCAACTCTGGTTGATCATCATTTAGATTTATGGAATATTCTCCATCATTTATGTTTAATGTTTCAGTTATAGTTGATTTATACAAGTCATGTTTCACCAATTATGCCATAGGAATTGGTATTTTTAGCTTAGCAATTTTAGATTGTATGTTGAATGAAGGTTGTGATTTACTTATTTGAATCAATTCTTCTTTGGTAACTGTATTTTGTGTTGGTTTATCTTGTCTTTCTACAGTTATATTTTCAATTTTAGTTTGGGTGTCTTGAGTCTTACTTCTTTTTGTTTTCTTTTCGGGAGTGGTTTGTGAAGCAGTAGATGTCTGTTCAGATTTGGAGTTATCAAAAGTTGTTTCTGAAGTGGTAGCTTTTGGATTTGTTGATTTAGGATTAGCATTGAGAATTTTAGTATCTAAGATTGTGGTTTTATCAGAATTAGATGCTTTAGGAGTAGCAGATTTTTGTGAATCTTTTGCAGCTTGAGCAACTTCATCAGTTATGTCCACAATCTTAGGGCTTGGTGAAATATTTGGGCTGGAAACATTTTGGGAAGAACCAGAGTTTTGCTTATTTTCCCTAGGGAGAATTTGCAGAAATTTTGTTTTGGGAGCTTCTATTGTTTTCTTATTTGGTGTTTGAGATGTTTTCTTAGTAGAAGACTCATTGTTTTTCTTGCTTCTTAGGTTATATTGATTGTGTACTTCGTTAATGGAAAATTCATAACCTTGTTTGTAATCAAAGGATTCCCATGAAATTAATTGGAGCTGTTGGAGTTCAAATAAATCTTGACCTTCCCGTGTGAGAAAGATATTGTTATTATCATATATTCCCATTAAATTTATGGTATCCTCATCATCATCATTTTTTTGAGAACTCTCAGCATAGTTCTCCTGAAAGGGTGGTCTTGTTGTTTGGTTTGGGGCTGAGTCTTTTGATTTTCCTGAATTTTTGTTTTTTCTAAAATTGGGATTTCTGATTTGTTGTTGATTATCCCATTGAGGTCTTCTTTCTATGTTATCTAACCTATCCATCATCCTCTCTAAGGTTTTATCCAACATATCTATTTTTTTGTCTGGACTAGAGGCTTCTTCTTTAATGGTTACTCTACTTTCATTTCTCAATCTAGCTTTCTTAGTTAGAATTTTTACTTCTACACCTACAACATCTGTTTTCATTCCTTCCAAGGTTTCTACATTTATTTCTCTTAACTAATATGCCATGTCAGTGTCAAATCCATTTGGGAATTTGAACAAGACAGAGTTAGGAGTGGATTTTATATTTGCAGGAATGGAATTGTAAACACTGTTATATCTAGTGCAGTATTCTTGTACTGATTCATTGGGAGCTCTCTTCATTGCATCAAATTCAAACAATATTTGTAAGGGGTTTTTCTTCTTTTCCCATTTATTTAAAAATAATCTATGGAAAACAACTAAATCAGCTATACTACCTGCAATAATACTTTTAAACCATTTCTTTACTTCTCCTGTTAATGTTTGTGCAAAAAACCTCATTTGTACATCTGATTCATCTATCTCATGGAGTTCAAAGTAATCTGTCATTTTTCTTATGTACTTTTGTGCAGTATAATGTGTAGTAGCATCAAACTGTGGTATTTCACTTTGGTAATCTTGGGGCATGTCATGAAGTTGTTCTGGAAGAACAAGGGGAGCATACCTAGCAGCCATAGCTTGAATTCTAGCTTGGCTAGGAGGTAAAGTAGAGGAACTTGCTGTTGAACTGGGAGTAGTGGATGAAGAAACTAGATTATAAAGTGTTGAACTAGAAAAATAAGTTGAAGAACTAAAGGCTGAAGTTGAGGTACTGGGAAGTGAAACTGGAATATATATGGAACTATTAGGAAATGAAATTGATGTGCTTCAAGAAGTAGTGATGAACCTAGTGGATGAAGTGGATGTAGGGAATGAAGGAAACAACATTCTAGGTTGTAGAGGTAGTCTAGAGATAAATGGATCTGTAGACTATATGGTAGTAGAAACTATAGATGATGTAGTGGCATAAAAGGATGAACCTATGGATTCTAAAAGGTTGGTATCTAACTGAGAAGTAGAAGGTTTACGTGAATATGCTGATACGGCAACTAGTTCAACTGAATGCTAAAAGAGAGCTTCATCTATTTCCTTAAGTACAGTGGCATTCAATTCATCACATTTATCATAAATTTCAAAAAATTTAGATTCAGAATCTACTGAAACAATTTCCTTTTTAATTTTAAGAGATGAAATAAAATCATGATCTATAACAATGTTGTTTAAATCACTTTCTGATTTATTTCTGATTAAAGAATGTTCACAATTTAAATCAAAATCTATGTCTTGTATGCTTTTCAAATGTTTTGGAAGAGAATTTGATCTGAATAAGGAAACTTTATTACCTAAATCTTCTATCTGTTTTTTCTTTTTTCCTATTATGTCTGGGTTGTCCACTATAACAACAGGTTTAGGGTCCAGATTAGACCTGGTATAATAAACTTTTCTAGAAGCCAAAATTACAAATTTTTATACACACAACTAGTTTAAACAAACTTAAAGGAAAAAAGATGATAAAAATGATTTCCTTTAAGGTTTATTTAACAACTAAGGATTGGTTAGGTCCCCAGTATGGTCGCCATTATGTTATCACTCTAGTAATTCTCTAGTTGTGAGATTTTTGGTTTTTAGTAGAGAAAAATAGAGGTAACCATAGACCAACTTTTAAACTCTAGGATCTAGCCTTCCTAGGGTTCAGAGAGGGCTCTCTCTATAAGATTTAACTTTGTTTTGTTTTATGAAATATTAGGCTAGTTATGATTGTGCAATTGGTTTTGGTTTTGATTGGTTTAGTGGGAATAATCACTTGAAGAGATGGATAGTGGGAAATCTAGTTGTCTATTGGGTTGAGGAGTCAAAAGTCAAGCAGACAGAACTAGGATCAAGGCCAAAAAGTCAAATGTTTTCAGGGCAAGATAGATAACCCTTGGAGATCTCGGAAAGTTGTTTTATGAGGTGTTAAGATTGGTATAAAGATTAATGAATGGTTCTTTGATATAGAAAAGGGAAGTAGTAGACAGAGTTCAAACGAAAGAGGGAGCAATTAAAGGTTCCCTACTTTGAAAATCAACAGAAAACATAGAAATGACAAATAGTTAAGACAAGGTGCTTTTAAAAAATCCTGAAGTAATCCTCATATTCATTCATTCAAAATTAGAACACATAATGTATTGCATGTAACAAAGAAATATAACAATGACAAGTAGAAAATACTTCACTCCAAATAGCTCATCACATGAATCCTGAAATATGAGCTATTTCGAGTTTGTTTTCAAATATGATCTGTTTTATCTGATACTCTTTTATTGATTCTCTTTAATCTCTAATAACCTTTGACTATTTGTAAAACATGTTTGCTGCTGTAAAAAAAATCTGTTTTGATTGTTAAATCAGCAAACTATTTTCACTATTGTCCTTTTGCCTTCTTACTTTTCACAGTAAATCTGTTAATGACTGCCAATATTCCTCATTTGGAATTTGTATTTTCTTCAGCTTCCTGAAGTTTTCATCTGCTTCTGTGTACCTGGAAAAAGTTGGTTTAATGACAAACAAGTGTTTTATCTCATGATGTAAGTAAACTAAGTCCTCAAAACTCCTGAGTAAGACTTTTCCTGTTGGAATGCCTTGTCCACCACTTGCTTTTTCAACTTGATCTTTGGCATATTCTCTGATATTTTTATTATAATCCTCCTGAGGCATTAATTTTTCATTGATGACCAAAATATTAGGAAAACTTCTTTGCTTTAAATTCTCAAATTTGACCATAAACCTGGTTATGGTAGTGTTTATGTTCTCGCACTTTTCCTCTAACTTCTTCATCAGGTTCTTTTTGGTTATAACCTTCTTAATCTCAAGTATAGTTTTAGTTCTATTAGTAATTTCAATTTCTTCTAATTCTTACATGTTCTTTCTGTTGAGAAACTTTATCAGTTCTAAAGCTTGTTCTGGTTTGTTATCCAATTCCTCTTTAGTCTTTTGGATCTCTTCTAATGTTGCTTTGAGTATGTCTCTTTGTTCAAAAATCACTTGAATGGAGGGCCATACATCATTTATGGCTTCTATGATCTTGTTCCAAAAATGATTTTTCACATAGGAAATTTGTTCCTTCAAGGTCAATTTATTTTGTAATTTATTCAATTCTTCATTTAATCTGATGGCATTTTGCTCACGAGTTTTTGCATTAATTTGAGACATATTCTTTTGATCTTCAATATTTTCAATAATCTATTTCAACTTGTTAATTTCACTTGTCCTAAGAGACATTTCTTCGATGGACTTTACCAGTTTGTTGGCCTCATCTATAGGATGAACTGTTGTTGTAGATGACTCTCTAGCTGATGTTGTGGATGATGTCATTGGTACTGTAATAGCTAGTGGAACTTTAGGTGCCAACTCTTCAGCTAGAGTTGATGGCACATTTGTAGTAACTATAGGTATGACTGTAGGTGCTTCCTGTGTTTTTGGTGTTTCTTTTTCCTAGACAAGCTTGTCCATATGAATCTCCATTTCTTTTATTTGTGCTGTAAGCTGAAATATTATGTTCATCATATCATCTTTCTCATTTTTTCCTTCTATTATTTCCTTGGTTTGAGGATGTTCACTTTGAGGAAGTTTAAGTTGTTTCCTCAAAGATGCAATATCCTCATTCTTTTTCTTTATTAATTGTTCCGCTGCCTTGACATTTGCTAGGTCAAACCAATTTTTATGACCAATTCTTCCAAAAATTTTATTTTTAGGTCCTTAGCATACAAAGATGTTTTTTCCATTTTCATCTGATCTTTCATGTTTGAGATGGTGTTCTGGAGTTTCTGAGCACTCATAGCTTTAGTTGTAACAGTACAGTACAACATTTCTAAAGTCTGTCTGTTGAATTCAATCTCATCAAGAGCATGAATCTTTTCTGTTTGGACTTCCAAATCAACCTTCTTATAATCTGCCACTGTCTTTGTAGATTTCACTATAGGCTGCAATACTGATATGATTAACTTTTTGTTTTAATAATCAAAGGCAGACAAAAGTCTGTTTTTCACACTTGGTGTTTATTTTAGATGTTGAGAGTAGATATTTTTTTTTATTTCTTCATTCTTTAAGTTGATCTGTTTATACTTTTCTTTGATGTCTAGATCTTTCTTCTCAGCTTCCTGTGAGGATGAGGCTTCCATGCTCTGTTGCTTTTCTATTAATTGTGCACTTTCATTGTCAACTTTTTCTTCATTCTGATTCTCAGTAACTGGCTCATTGTGATGACAGTGGCAACATTTGTGTTTGTATTTTTAATATATGTTTCTTCAACATCAATGGTTACCTTTTCTTTACCTACTGAATCTATTTTGAGTCTTTTATTATATCTGATTTTGAACCTTGTTTCAGTAGTGGTTTCAGAAACATAGGTACCTTCTTCTCTTAATCTCTTAGTGGCTTTCTATGTTTGATCAACAGTCTCTAAAGTGTGACTAATTTCACTTTTTTTCACTGCATCTTTTAAAGTATTCTATGTCCACTCAGTTTTATTGGAATATTTTTCTATCTCTGGTTTTTTCTCATGAATGTAGGGTGTTAACTTACATTTAACCCTAATTTTACTTAGAATCCCTTGTGGATCATAATTCCAAGGAAAAATTTCTTCAATTCTACACTCCAATAATTGTTTAGTTGCTTCTGTGTCTGCATCCCTCTGATTGCAAATGAATGGTCCTACTTGATTCTTCAATTTGAATTGTGTTTTCTTCTTTGCTGCCAAGAAATTGATAGAATCAGAGTCTAATATTCGTCTAATATACTCCAAGGAAAAAAATCTCATGGATACATGTTTGGGCAGCTTATAAGGGAACAAATTGGATCCAAACACTCTAATTTCAATATGTTTTTCATATAGGTACCAATCACCAGTCTTTTTTTGCTCTGACAACTGTAAAATATTCTTCATCTCATCACTTATCCTTGGCTGCTCTGTATTTGTTAATATTTTGATCAATGGATGGATGAATGAATCTGAAAACTCTGCATATGTGAACTCTGTGGACTCTTTCCTGATCAAAGAGGTCCAGAAAATAACTGAAAGAGGATTTCCCTCTACATCAAGCTTTTGAAGAGAAAATGGAAATTTATCTGCTTGAAAATATAAGAACATGTGGAGGAGGAAAGAGGTGTATCTGAACACTCCTTCAATTGGAAATTTAACCAATTTGTCATGGATATTTTCTGTAATATATCCAGCAAAATAAAAAATAACAGATGGAGGTTGTCCTAGGGTAAATTTAGATAAGGAACCTAAAATGGATTCATCTGTGTATTCATCTGTGAAATACCCTAGAATGAATGAAAGCATGGAAATTACATGTCTTGAACCCTCTGGAAATTTTGAAGTGGAATATGGAGGATTAATTTGAGGAATTTCTACATGTAAAGGCATAAAATTTTGGAAGATTAGGAATATTTTGGGAAAATATAGGCCAATAGATAGCTTGGTAAGGGCCTCTATGGACAAAGGGACTGCTTGAGGATCAGGTTGGAGTTGTAACATTTGGTTGATGGATTCAGCAGTAATGGTGAAAACCACTTCTTTGTTGGCATTTATTATGGCTCCCTGCTCAGGCACATAATATTGTTGACATAACCTAATGACCTCCTGACATGGATGAGTTATTGGGAAAACATATTTGGGCAAGTGTGATTCCCAAATATGGACTTCTTCTTCATTATCTAAGGATTTTTCATAGCTCCAGCTATGAATGTCTAGCAGATTAAATTCAACAATTGGATCTACTATTTTGTATTCAACATCAGCTAATGGAATGTGCTCAATGTCTATGAAAAGGGGTTGTAAAGGATTTACAACAATAGCAGTCTTAGAAGTCATGGCTGGAGTTAATTTTGGCACTTTGGAACCTTCAGGATTGCTAGAACTCTGCTTTTTAGGCATTTTGGCTACTTGTGCAAGATTAGATAGTTTGCAGAAGTAATTTTTTACTTTATCAGAGGTTTCTTGGATAGAAATGGGCAAATTATGGTCTCTTTCTTGAATTTTTTCTTCAATTTCAATATTCAATAGGCTTTTACAGACTTTCACTGGTTTAAAACAAGAAACAGGAGTTTCCTGAGTTTTTCAATGAATGATAGGACTAAACAGTCTTTTGAGATTGGGAAAAGAGGCTTTAGGATAAATTCAGAAGGTTTATGGGTTCAATTTGGTGTTTTAAAATAGGGCACACCATAAACAAGGATTTTTGGGAAATTTTGACAGGGTTTGGCATGTTTTTTGGACTTTTTGATAGGGTTTTGTGGTTAAATTCGAACTTTGAATGTAATTTTTCTTTTAAAAAGTCCTTTCAGATTGAAACACGCTTAATTTTCTTGAAGAATATCTGTTATACACAGGTATTGGGCTTTAAATACTATTTCTGAAGGTTTTGAACGGGTTGAATGGCTTCTTTCTTATCTCTGGAACAATGAAGAGCTTCCTGGCGGTCTTCAATGCTAACAGGTTTGAAATTTGTAGTCTTTGGCATAAAAATGGAAAAAAATGCTTGTTTTATAGTTGGGGTGGCTTATACTGCGTTTACGCATAATAGGAGAGGAAATGAATGCATTTCCTATGTTTATTAGGCATATTAGTTTGAATGGCGCCAACAATTAATGGAGGTTAAGTCATGAAACTGGTGGTTTTTGAGTTCAAAGGATCAAAACCACGAATGGTTATCACGTGGCATTTCCGTGGTAAATGGTTTTGGAGTAAACCAACGTGATCCAATAAAAGCGAAGCACGTGGAGGGGGGAGAAAATCCCAATACCTCCCATTTCGCGTAGAAATGAGACGGGGAATTTTGCATAGGTTTATTTGTGATATTGTGTTTCAACCGTCGGATCTTAGGGTTCGATTACGAACGGCCCAGATTTATTGATGAAGTTGCATCAGGGTTTGGTAGTGGGGCCTGGATATATTAACGCGACAGTGAGGTTTAAACTTTAGAAATAAGCGTTTTAAACAAAGTTTTTAAACCTAAGGTTTTATATAATATGGGGCTGGATTGTAACGTTTATATATTAAATTAAAATATTTATCAATGTTTCAATCATACATATGGGCACGGGTTTAATATTATATGGTTTTTCAACGTTTGACAGTTGTTTAAAACTATAGGGGTGGGGATATAGTTTTAATGATAGGTTTAAACCAATGGAATAGGGTGGGGTTTTTATTTATCATATGGGATATTTAAAACATTGGTTTAAACGTAAAATAGAGGGTTTGAGGGTTATTTTATATATAAAGGGTTTAATATTATACAGGAGGGAATAGTTTAGGGATTTAATAAATAAATTAGAAGTTAATAAAAAAAGGATAATGTAATGAATAAAAATACATGTTTTAACTCTAATTTAAAGTGCAAATAAACATAGCTTTGCCTTTGTTGTATTATTTCACACTTTAACTTAGGAAAAATGTATTTTGAGGGTTTATGAATGATTTTTTGAAAGGGAATGGAATTAATTATTTAGAGTTTAACTTTTACTAAGTAAAAATGGGTTTTTACTTAAGAAAAGGGATTATGATCATGAATGAAGGATAAATGCTGATGAATGTGGGTTTTTTGTAGGAGTTAAATATTTTTAGCCAATCAGTCTTCGAGCCTTGGGTATGGTCCCAACAGAAGTCAGAGAAATGCTCTGAGCCTTTTTAAGTGATAGTTTAGAATACTGAATAATTGTAGGGGAGGGGAAATTAGTGATTTTTGCCCAATGGTGCTTTTTTACATGCTTGCACAACTTTTTTCTACCTACCCATATTTATTTCTAACATTTTTTACTTCATTTTTATGGGTGCATTTAAGCTTGCAACCCTAAATCCATTTTCTTTTAAAGCATAAAAACTATCTAAGTCTGACCTTATTTCATCCGAGGACTCAGATTAAACTGTTGAGCTCCTCATTTATTCTCTATCTTAACTATTGATTTGTCAAGTTTATATTTTTTGCATATATTTATTCTCTATCTAAAGCATGAAAAGTTAAGATTAAATTGTTTAACTAAACATGGATTATGGCATTTATTGACAATTTGCACATAATCATTATTCTTGCAGTAAAAGTAAATGGTAGTGGCATTTTCACTTGCTCACTTTCAGGTCTTATTCTCATTTCTTTTTCTTTTGGGGTCTATCTTTTCTAAGTCCTTTGATCATTCTTTTAGGACTTTTTACCCTCTTTTATTTTTTATTATTTTCAAATATGGGAAAACAATCTTGCAAAAAGCCAGGTATGTACATATTTACAAGACTATCATATTCAATTCAAAAATTATGAATCATATTATTATAGGACCCTAACACAGGTATCGATTTTTCACAATGTTTTGATGGTTTATAATGTTTTCATATCAATGTAGCACTACCACAACCAAATATTTAACGTGGTTGATATATTTAATGAATTATTGTAATTTTTTATTATAATTTATTTATTATTATTATATGTTAATAAATATTTTTTCATTATTTATTTATTTATTATTTTTAAATGATTAATATTTTTATTATCAATAAAACATAATAAAAATACTTTTATTTTTCTAATTAATTAATTATTGAAATTATTTATTAAAATTAAAATATTTTTATAATAATTTCTTAAATTAAATATTTATTGAAATAATTTTATTTTTATGTTTAATTAATTATTGCATTTATTTATTAAATAATTTAATTAAATAATTATTGTAATTATTTATTGATTTTTAATTAATTATTGTCATTATTATTTTTTTAATATCAATATTTAACATATAATAAATTTTGATATTGTAATTATTTGTTTTGTATTTAACAATATCAATATTAATTTTAAGTATCCCTATCGAAGTTCTTCGACCACGTTAACTAATGTGATTGTGGATGTGATAGATATACACATATCGGTGTCTATCAACCACATTTATTAAATGTGGTTGTGCTAAATATAAATTTTATTTTCCTTAATATTGTCATTTGTTCCTTTAATGTTTTCTTTCGATTTTACCCTTTGGAGACAATATTGTAGTGTAACCGATCTTTATAATCAAGAGGTTGATCTCGGATGTTAACTTTACTATTTATGAAGTTGGTGAGTTTTAGGGTTGTTCTATAAGGGCATATGTCACTTTAAGAACACTTGTATTATGTTTTATGATATAATATTATATGTTATATGGTGTTTTTTTTTTTTTTTTTTAAGAAGAAAAAATTGCTAGATTTATATAAAAAGAGATAGATCGAGTACATTGATTAGATGGATATATACACATATATTTGAGTTGTTTTATATGCTCAAAGTCTCGCCAAAAATAGTTCACATATAATTAATATAGGAGACCGAGCATGTTCTAATACTTCATATCAAATATTCTGGAAAGGAATCCAAAAATATATATAGAAATGTGAGTACATCGGATTTGAAAAAAGACACACGAGACAAATACAAAAGGTATATAGAAAAGGTGCACACATATGCTAAGGGAGTTGTAGCAAACCCTCCTCCCTTGTGACATTATCTTCAATATACATGTACCTCATAACCCCATATAAACGATGAAGACCATCCTTATATAGGGTGTCTGCCTCCATGTTAGCTTCTCAATATATGTGATCAATAGAAATATCCGGGAGGGTCCCCTTGAGATGTTTGTTTCGTTCAATCCATCGACATAAGGAAGGGGTATAAAAAACTATATT
This sequence comes from Pinus albicaulis, assembly GCA_034641835.2. Lineage (NCBI taxonomy): Eukaryota > Viridiplantae > Streptophyta > Pinopsida > Pinales > Pinaceae > Pinus > Pinus albicaulis. The sequence goes on along the minus strand of CM076581.1, from coordinate 876,307,537 downwards.
TCCTTTTATACCTTCAATGAGGTATCTCAAGTCACCATAAACATGAATATTATTTACCTTCTTATCTTTTGAAAACCAAAGTAATCCCCATAATGATAATATTTTAACCCTTGTGTTGGTTCTTGGGCCTCCATTCCAGGAAAGCTTTTAGTGTAGTCTTTAATTTATCCTAAGCATAATGTCGCATCCACATATTCCAAGTTGAGGCGCTCCATAAAAAAAACCAGCAGGAAAGCAAAGTACATGTGGACAGAAATGATAGGATACATATTTTCTTGAGCAAGTATCTATGGGGAAAGTTGACATCCAAGTAATGATCTTGTGGAAAATATTATTTATGTTTATCAGAATCCCTTCATCTGTAGCGCAAAATGTGATGCATTGTTCAATTTTGAGCAGCCATCAGTCTGGAAGACATAAAACTAGTGAAATATGACTCCATATATGTCTGGTAGTGGGACATAGATAGAATATATGTATACATGATTCTAAATCATTTCTGCAGAATATATAGAGTTGAGGTCTTGAGTTCCATGCTTCAAGAGATTATCTCGTGTAAGTATTTTATTTTTCCACACCATCCAAGTAAAAAATATGATCTTGAGGGGAATGCACCATTTCCAATTTTTTTGGAACCAAGATGGGGTTTGCAAGTCATAGATATGCTTCATGTAGAATTGATATGAATCTTCCATAATAATCAAATGATTGTGGAGTCTCCCACTCTAAGTGATACTATCTCCTTGCTCATTGTGGCAGAGACCAACCATTTGAAGGTGTTTAATATATATGGTCCAGTCTTCGGCACATTGTCCCTCAAGTCCCAACACTTACATCTCTTTCCAAGTTGGGCAACCTACTTGGAAATTACTAATGACCTGATATAAAAAGAAATATCCTCTTGAATGAATTGTATCTAATGTATGCCCATTTAAAAATAATTCTCTGTTTACGCCTTTGATGTTATCTGACTTGATCGTAATCTTATGCATGTTTCCAAAAGCCCACTTAATTCTCATTCACCACCAATGAAGTATTTTAATGAGGCTCTGCCATAAATAATATCCCTTTATTCTGGTGGGTTTTAGATCTCTATACAAAGTGCCAATATCGACTCCCTTCAAATATTTGTCGTGGATTATGTCCTGCCAGATTCCATGTCCATTCAGAGCTCTCCAGAAATATTTGATCAACAAAGAGAGGCCAAACAATTTATGGTCCAAGAAACCCCAACCACCGTATTCCTTTGATTTAGTCAGTTAATCCCACCTGCATAGATGTGATTTAGAGGCCACTCTCGTTCTAGACCATAAGAATCTAGATATGGTAGTTCTAATCTTGGTAGAGATAGTAGAAGGCATCATAAATAAGTATGTAGAGTATCATAGTAATTTGTTGGAGAACAACCTGAATAAGAATACATCTACCTCCCACAGTGAGCCAATTGTGGGATCATGTATTCAATATCTTATTTTATTTTTCCACCATCCATTTCCAATCGTTATTTTTGTAGTTTTTGGGCTTGAGTCTGAAACTCAGATAGGTGAGACCAACGGCAAGGGGGGCAATTGTTACGCCAAAAATTCCAACTTTAATATCTATATCCAAATTGTCACGAGAAGAGAAGAAGAGAATAAATTTGTTGCCATTTTCTAATAGCCCATAGGCCACACCATATCATTAAAAGATATAATGTAAAGAAGACTATTGTGACCTAGAAATAATTCCAAAAGTAAAGATATCGTCAACAAAACATAAATGAGTGATGTTCACATGGGTAGATATGCATAAACCCTGAAAAAGGCCCCATCACTGTGCCTCCTTGATTTTAAAAATAATACCATACATAAAAATAATAAGTAGTCAAGGGGAAAGTAAACACCCCTATAAAAGTCCTCTACCCACTCGGAAGAAAGAAGTGTGGAAACCATTGATTAGAACAACATAACAAACATAATATATACAAGCCATAATCCACTCTACATTATGAGATTGTAGACCAATCTTGTTAAGAATGAGTCGGATGTAAGACCAGTCCACACAGTCGTAAGCCTTATGTATATCCACTTTAAAACAAGATCCTCCTTATTTTTTGTATCAATAGTATGAATACATTCCTCCACAATAGCAATAGCGTCATGTATGAGATAATTGTGAAAAAATCCAAATTTTTCCCAGGAGATGTATGTAGAGAGGAAATTTGTAATGTGCCTTGCAATCACCTTTGAAATCAAATTGTAGGGGATGTTATAGAGGATGATTGGTTGGAAATCCCTGAAGTGATGAGGGGAAGAGGATTTCAGAATAAGTGCTATGAAGGTAGAATTTATAGAAATTTTAATATTTCCCAGAATTTTGGACTCTTCCACAATCTCTAATATACTTTGTCCCATCAACTCGAAAAAAATGTAACAATAACTCCACTTCCCATGTCCCCAAGCCCAGGAATTTTCCTTTAGCAAATTATTTTAGAACGTGTAATATTTCCTCCGATTGTACTGGGAGGAAGTGGGTTGTGTTTGATATATCATCGAACATGATAGGATAAATATAAAAGGCCCATATCTGATCCATGTAGTCCACATCCTCCCTGGTCTTATAAAACTTCTCAAAGTATATAAAAACTTCATTGTGTGTGTCTTGAGTAGTGATTTTAGTCTCCCCATCACACGATTCAATGTAACAGATGACATTGGTATGTTTCGTGCGATTTTCATAATGATGATCATATATAAGTGAGGTTGACAATATATAAATGATGTTGGTTTAATAGATAATAAATCTTTCATTTTTAAGTTGGTTTGTTAATTCTTTCTTTTCTAAATTTAAAATATGTATTATTATTGTATTTGTGGAATTACATGGTATATAGTGATTGATATAATTTTGAAAGGCATTAATTCAATTTAATTTTTATGTATATAAATCCATTTATAGAAATTTTAGAGAAAAACATGGTATTTAAAATTATTTATTTCTTTATTGTTTCAAATTTGACTGGCTTGTACAATTTGAGTCTTATTACAGGACTATGTAAGAAAACTATCATATAATTATAATGGATGGCCCTATGACTAATTAATGGTAACTTTGGAGCTAGCATTAATCGATGATATAAATTCTATTTCCTTTTGCGTAAAAAATTATTTGGCTATTTTATTTCAACTGCCACCTATTTTACTATCTGCAACATATTCTTACTTCCTCCTTCAACCTTTCACCCACTTCATCCTTAATTCTGCCACCTATTCTCACTCATTACCTCCTTCAAAGGCATCCCCACCATCCATTTCATATTTTACCTCCATACAATTTTTCCATAATAGTTATATCTTATTCCCTTCGCCCAGGTTAATGATATCATATTCCCTTCGCCCAGTGCAATGAAGTAGAATTTTCAAGTACCATATCCCCATCACCCTTTACATTGAAGCAACATTTCCAAGTACCATATCCCCTTCTCAAAATACAATGAAACAATGTTGCCAGAGAAATATTACTTTCGCCCTGTACATTGAAGATTCTGTCAAATAATTTACTTGATCACCAAGAGGCCAGTACATTGAAGCATCAATACCTTGAATTCCCTTCTACAAGGAAAATACACATCTTCATAGTGGCTAACATAAGAAAATTATACTTTACATAAAATCCTACAAATTCTAGTATGTGAATAGCATTAAGTTTTAACTAACAATCAATTTGAATGTAGACATAATTTGAATGTATGTTCCCTAACTGTTTGTATCTCTTGCTTTCTCTTTCCGTTTTTCAAGAAAAATCAAGCATTACAAATTATTTTCCCTAATTTTCCATATATCTTGCTTTCTCTTTCCAGTTTTCAAGAACGCTCAAGCATTACAATTTTTTTCTATGTTTGAAATAAAATTTCCTCATGTTTAGCCACAAAATTTTACTAAATATATTATTGATAAGGAAGATAAAGACACATGAGTTCTATGTGTATGTTTGTGCCTTTCACAAATTGTATATTGTTGGAAGTTATAATAAAAAATCTACATTAAATGTTATCAATACCATAAAGAATGGATGGTAGGCCTATGACTCTCTCAGACTCAACTGGTCTTTAGTTTTCTCTCAATTGTTTTCTACAATGGGAATAAATATATCAAAATTAAACTAATTTGTTATATTTATGTTTACATATTCCATTGGTTATGTTTATGTTTACACATTCCACATGACAGAGTAAGGTATAAACATTTTTTACTCAATTATTATGAAATACATGATAGAGTAAGATGCAAACATCTTTTCCCTAATTCTTATGATTTCAATCTTAAAACAAGAAAAGTTTCAAATTAAAAATGAACATTAAAGCTTAGAAAGTATTAAAAAAATAAAAAAAAAATTAGGTTTTTTTCCCTTATCAATAAAATCTATTGTTTTACCCTGTACAATTCTCCTCCACGGTAAGTATAGGAAGGGGTGAACTTAGCTACCACATTGTGCAAGATGATCTGGAGTATCTAATATCCTCTAGGGGAGAAATTCATAGGAAGGGGAGGAATAAGAGCTTACATAGCACAATGGAATGGATCCACATAAGTTTGTAACAAATTATAGTCACTCCAACAAAATATTAATTACAATTGAAGTTGATCAAATTCCTTAATTATTTCCATGATTTCCTTTAGTTGTGGCTATTAGGTTCTTGGAAGACTGCAAATCTGTGTCAACTCCCATGATCACTGGATGCAAGCTATGTGCCGATGATGGATCTGCTGATATAGATCAAAGAATTTACAGATCCATGATAAGAAGTCTGCTATACCTAACAGCATCTAGACCAGACATTATGTTGGCAGTAGGATTTGTGGCTAGATATCAAGCAGCACCAAAACAAAATCACCTTCTAGCAGTCAAAAGAATATTAAGATATCTACAAGGAACTGCACACTATGGGCTATGGTATCTAAAAGGCAAGAGCTTCACTTTGACAGCATATACAAATGGAGATTGGGCCAGCTGTGTGGATGACAGGAAAATCACAGGTGGAGGTGCAGTCTACTTGGGAAAAAATATGGTGGCATGGCTAAGTAAGAAACAAACATCTATCTCTCTATCTACAGCAGAAGAAAAATACATAGCAGCAGCAGCATGTTGCACACAAGTCATGTGGATGAAACAAACCCTCCAAGACATGAAGGTAAGCATTGATGAACCTATCTCTATAAAATGTGATAATACAAGTGCAATAAGTATATCAAAAAATCTTGTACTTCATTCAAAAACTAAACACATCCCAATCAAGTACCATTTCCTAAGAGAACAAGTAGCACAAAAGGTAGTTAAGTTGGAATATGTGTCAGCAATAGAACAAACAACAGATATATTCACAAAACCTCTTACTAGAGAGCCATTCGAATATCTGAGAGACAAACTAGGGGTAGTATCTTCTGATGCTACTCTCTGACATAAAAATAAAGCTTCATTCCAGGGGGAGATTGGTCAATAAAGAGAGTCCCAAAAGAGCCAGAGAAACTAAGTAGGGCATGAAACAGGTCCTCAAGATCAGAGTAACATGGACGAGATTTAAAAGCACACTGGGAAATGAGCAACCCTTTGCCATTGATGTCAAAGGGGGAGGAAAAGCAAGCAGAGGAAGCGTATTGCCATCAATGCCAAAGGGGGAGATTGTTGGAAATGTTGTCATTGATGGCAAAGGAGACAGCATAGAAGCAGAGAGAGAAAAAGACGCAGCAAGATGTAGATAAGGTCGAGCAGCAGCAAAAGAAGCAAGGCGGTAAAAGAAGAGGATGCAGAGACAGAGTACAGAGTACAGAGTACACTGACAAAGTGAAACAGTCATGCACAAGACAGAGGATGCAGAGACAGAGAATACAGAGGCAGAGAAATGGTCGAGCAGCAAAGAAAGGTTGCAGAGAGTACAGTGAAACAGAGACAGAGAATGCAGAGGCAGAGACAGAGAATAACAGAGGCGGAGACAGAGAATAACAGAGGTGGAACCAGTAAGGGTGCAGAAAGGGCGGAACCAAAAAGAAAAATAACAGCGGGGTTATGTGCATATGGGTTAATGCACAATCTATATATTTAAATGAAGAATGGAGGATAAATAAGCAATTGAAGCGAAACTATAAAATACCAGAACCCAGACTCTAGAACGGAACCATGAGGAATAGTGAAGGTGGTTTCAGTGGAAGAAACAACCAGTATCATGTTGCCCTTGAGTGGTAAGTTGAATTCACCTTTTTGAATGCGATCTATGTCGATGATGGCCAAGTGTCCTAAAGTGGTTTTCGAATACAACTTTTTTCGCGTAATTTTGGAGAATTATGTGACGATCATATAAGTTGCACGATATTGTGCGTCGTCCGTCAGATGGGGGTCCAAAGCTCAGTTGGAGTGCGAGAGAAGATTGACCGTCCGATCAGAAGAGAAGTTGCAGGGAAGAGAACCGAGGTTGTGGGACCTACATTCATTGCTATGGGGCCAAATAATTATGTGAAGTTCAGTGTATTATGTGTATTACAAAAGTTATTAAACAGGGAGAAGGTAAGTTACATGCCCATGAATGCAATACTTATGAAGTGTTGGGTTAATGTTATAAGCCATGGTTGAAAGGTTATAAATGCTTGCATGTTTAATTAAGGGCATCAAATCCATTGCTATAGCATTAAGTGATAAGGTCGGGAGTATGAGAGTGTCTTATTATATCATGTTCAAACCTGAGAGAGCGGGTTAAGAATGTTGTGCGTCGGTTTAATACACTTGATATAATAAACAAAGGAAGGGTTTCAATATGATATGAGCGTTTGTGTTAAAAGGGGACCAATATTGTAATATAAGGCATATAAAACATTGTATATGTGGATATAGGTTGCGGTGGGCCGAGTTGAATTATTGCATTAATGGTTAGTTATTAACCATTGAAGAAAATTTTGAATGGATGATATGTATATACATAAATTGTGGACCCCGACTATGTTACGGATTAACAAGAGGTAAGCCAAGCCTTAGACATTGCATTATAGTATTATAAACGAGGCGAAGTATATGTGCAGTGTGGGCCCCATGTAAAAAGACTAGTTCAATGCATGTTTATTCCGAGAATCTTAACCCAAGCTGAAGGATACATAAGAGCTATTTCGAGAATCTTAACCCAAGCTGAGGGATACATAAAAGCTATTCCAAGAATCTTAACCCAAGCGGCAAAGTATATATATATGTGTAGAGCTTTATATAAAAAGGACCAAGATTACAATACAAAGAATATGTATTATATTCTTGTGCGCGAGATTAAAAGAACAAAAGGTTCTATTGTTCAGGTTTAAAACAAACGAAGTACCATAAGGTGGGACCCTCACGAATCGCATCGGAGAAACTTATGGTAGCGGAACATGTTAATAAAAGTTTTGATGGTGATTGCAGACCTGATATGTTATAAAGGGTGACACATATTTGTTTGGGTTCTGGCTTAAAGTGCATTGGAGCGATTCATTGCATCGGAAGTAAAAGTGTGATTGAACAAACTATTAAATATTGTGATCGCGATTGTGCGATCCAATCGCAACCGTCGAATCATTGAAGATTGCAACCGTTGGATCTAAAGAAAGTCAGAGTGGGGTCTATAGTGACCCATAGCATTGGCGGAGATTCAAACACATAAATTTAAGATTTTCCTTTGTTAAACCCTTCGACGGGTAAAAGAAATTGTAACACAGAACATTGAAATGCCGAAACATTATATGACGGGGCCTTTGCTAATCGCATCGGCGCAGTGAAGTATAGTGAACAGTGAACCATTGCATCGGAGTAAAGAAGAACATCAGAACATACCATTGAAAGTTCTGATTACGATCAATCGCATCGGAACCATCGCAAGAGGTGTAATTGCATCGGAACTTAAGAAAAGATCAATTAGTTGAACAGAAAAGGATTTTTTATATATTAAAAGGGTCCATTATGATTATATCACTGAGATGCATTTGTGTTATATTGAAAGGGAAGTTTATATGTTAAAACGCCTTTATTATTACGTCGAGAGTTGATTTGCGTTATATAAAAAGCGTAGTTAAATATGTGCAGGAGTTACGCAACAGCAATGAATAGAAAATCATACAGAGAGGAAGAAGACAGAGACAGCTGCAGAAAAGACAACACGCAGTGATCCAAAAGGCTGAATGGGTTGAGTTGGATTTCTCATTGTAACTAAATGTAAATGTTTTAATTGGTTTATATTGTTTGTGATGCACTGGCAAGTCTCCATAGGAAACAAAACTCCACTGTAAAACTGAAAGTTGTACAAATTGCTGTAGTTTTCTAAATGAGCTGGATAAAGAAGTGAGGAGGCAAAAGGCGAAGAGTTAGGGCTATTCATTTTGAATTCCCTGTGGAATACAAACAGTTATGAGGAAAACTGTATAAAGGATGTCACAGTAATATGTAGAGAAGAATTAGAGAATGTAGAGTATGAAGAATTGAGGCAGAGAAAATAAGAAAAAGGAGGAGCAGAAAGAGATGCTACAAAACAGAGCTGGTATCTAAGGTAAATCAACAAATATTTTTATTTTGATAAAATGAGGAATTTGGAGCTTCCCTATCAAGTTGAATCTTGATAGATGTCATTTTTAGCTGACTGAGGTTGGAGCTTCCTATAGGTTGGTGCCTACAAAAAATCAGTGGTGAGAGGGAGTTGGAGCTTGCCTTTGCATCACAACAATAATAAGATGTGGTTTTCTCCCTTTATGGGTTTCCACTTATATCTGTTGTCTCTCTGTGTGTTTCCTATGTGTTGATGTGTTCTACCCAATCTGCTTAAAGCTTGCTGCTCTCATAATAAGTTTGGTATCACGTTATCTTAATACTTGCTGCTACATATTAAAACTGTTCACATATTAAGTTGGTTATAAAATTAAGTTCTAAATAAGCTTTATGAAAAGTTTTAAAAAGCTCATGTATGTGTTAAGTTGATTCACCCCCCCCCCCTCTTAGTTTAACTAAGGATTCAATAATTGGTATTAGAGCAGGTTCCTTTTGTACCAGTTTAACAACTGAAAGGAGATCCTAGGTCCCCAGGATGGCTAGTCAAGAAGGAAGCTCAACCAATAAATCCCCTTTTTTCACCGGTGCTAATTATGCCTTCTGGAAAATCAAAATGAGAGCATACATAATGTCTCTAGGAATAGAAGTTTGGGCTGCTGTGGAATTTGGATATGCCCCAAAGGCAATTGACTCAGAGAAAGAAGCTAAACAAGATTTTGTAGCCAATGCAAAGGCCATGAATGCAATCCTAAATGGACTGTGTGAGGCAGAATTTATCAAAGTAATGCACAACAATACTGTCAAAGAGATGTGGGACACTCTAGAGAACATCCATGAGGGAGACAAGAAGGTGAAGACTGCCAAAATTCAAGTCTATAGAGCCCAATTTGAAAATTTAAAAATGAATGATGATGAAGATATTTCCAGCTTCTTTTTAAGGGTTGCAGAAATATTAAATAACATGAAAGCTCTAGGGGAAACCATAAAAGAAGATATAATTGTTAAAAATATTCTGAGATCTCTTCCACCCAGCTTTAACCCCAAGGTTTCTGCCATAGAAGAAACAGATGATTGGGAAAGCTTGACCATGAACCAGTTACTTGGAAATATAACAGCCTATGAGATGAGACTCCCACAGAAAAAACCAAGTGTGAGGGAGGCAGCCTTTAAGACAGAGAAGAAGAAAGAAGAAAAGGAAGATATATGCTCTTGCTCTGATGAAGAAGAGGCCAAATTTGTCAAGAAACTGGATAGAGGCTTAGGTAAATATAAAGGTAAACTTCCATTCAAATGCTTTAACTGTGGAATATTTGGACACTATGCTACTAAGTGTCCTCATAAGAAAACCAGGAATCAAGCTCAAGAATCAGAGAAAACTATATCAAAGAACTGGCAGAAAGGAAAGAAATTCAATAGAAAATCTTTCTATGCTTAACAAGACAGCAGTGCATCTGAAGACTCAGATGAACCCTCAAGTGAACAAGGAACCTCTAAATTTATGTTGATGGCCATAGAAGAACTTGAAGGACTCCTTCAAGAAGATGAATAATAAGGTGAAGTTGATCTTGAGGGGGAACTAAGAAGTGCCCTGGAGGAGATTGACAGACTCAAACTGAAGTGTAGAAAACAAAAAGAGATTCTCCTCAAGTATGTAAGAGAAGAAAAAAATTCAGAAGTCCTCATTCAGCTGAAAGCAGAGCTTGAAGAAGCCAAGAAGATAGAAAACATGTTACTTAAGCAAATCAAGGATAAAATTTAGGAACAAGAGAAGTTCGAAGAAGAAGTAGTATGCCTGAGGAAGAAATTAGAAAATTCCCAAAGGAAAGTGTCAATAAATTCTTCTCAAATGACAAGCTCTAGTAAGTTGAATGAAATTTTGGATGCTCAAAGATCTCATTTGATAAAAACTGGGATAGGCTATGAAGGAGAATCAAGTAAAGGCAAAGAAAAGGAAGACAAAAATATTATTTTTGTAAAAGCAAATAAGGATGATGAAGCAGCTCAAATGATTCCTACAAAAGAAGAAACATGCAATGAAGGAGACAGAAACCAGAAGGAACCTCTAATAATAAAGAATGAAATAAATACTCAGCCAACAGAAAAAGGCTCATATACCCCTGAGTATGTCAAATTTGGAATCCATCAAAGGAGATTTTTCCCTCCTATGAAAAATGCCACCTGTTATGCCTGCCACGAGTTGGGACATATTGCTACATACTGTCATACAAGGAGGAGTAATTCAAACCAGCAAAGGATGCAAACAGTGAAGAGACTGTCTCAAGCAAACAAATGGAGAAGACATCCTCTCATCAGGTATGCAAATTTTTTCTATGGATATTGTTTTTACTGTAAGGAATTTGGCCATAAAATCATTGAATGTAGAAAATATGGACAAAGATTGATGTTCAAAACCTCAAGGAGGTTTATGAATCATGGATAGTTTACTCATACTCATAATCCTGCTAAAAATATGATTAAATGTTGTGTATGCAATAAAATTGGACATATGCCTTCCAAATGTCCTCTCAGAGAATGTGGGTCATCATCTCAGAAAAGGTACCAATCAAAAGGATGCATACATTGGAAAAAGAAGGTGAATAAATGTGATCTGGCTCTAACAGCTCAAGACCTAAAAAGCCAATGTTATTTGGACAGTGGTTGCTCAAAGCATATGATTGGAGATAGAAGCAAGTTTATAACTTTTGATGAAAAAAAATCTGGAAATGTTACTTTTGGAAATGATAAAGCAAGAAAAATCAAAGGAAAAGGCTCAGTCAACCTAGACAATGGCAGAGGAAAGGCCCAAGAAGTACTATTTGTGGATGGGATGAAAGCAAATTTGCTGAGTGTCAGTAAAATGTGTGATAGAGGTTGTGAAGTTCTATTTAGAGCACAAGACTATGAAGTCAGATCAAGCACCACAGGGAAGACTCTGATCAAAGGTGTTCGAACTGAGAGCAATGTCTACATAGTGAAAGAAGAGAATGAAGCATGCCACCTTAGCAAACTTGAGGAGTCATGGTTATGGCATAGGAGATTGGGACATCTTAACTTCGACCGTATCATCAGACTAAGCAAGAAGAAATCAATCAAAGATATGCCAGCAATAAAAAGGCCTTCAAATACCATATGAAAATCTTGCAAATTGGGAAAACAGACCTGGACATCCTTTAAGACCAAAGATGAGCTATCAACAAGTAGGCCACTTCAGCTTGTACACATGGACCTGTGTGGACCTTCAAGAACTAAAACACCAAGTGGAGAATCCTACTTCATGCTAATAATAGATGATTTCTCAAGAATGACATGGGTTGCATTTCTCAAATATAAATCGGAAGCACTTGAGAAATTCAAAATATTCAAGGCACTGGCAGAAAATCAAACAGGATGCAAGCTAAAGTGCATCAGATCAGACAGAGGAGGTGAATTCACAGACTATGACTTTGTAGAACTATGCAATGAACATGGGATAAAGCAATAGTTTACTATTGCAGGGACACCTCAACAAAATGGAGTGGCAGAGAGACAAAACAGGTCTGTACAACAAATTGCAAGAGCCATGATGCAAGAAATTAAAATTCCCCAGACCTTCTAGGCAGAAGCAGTACACACAGCTGTTTATATCCTTAACAAAGCTCATTTAAGACCAAACAGTGACAAGACTCCTTATGAACTATGGCATGGTAAACCAGCATCAATCAAGCACTTTAGAGTCTTTGGAAGAAAATGTTACATAAAGAATAATGATGAAAATCTGGGGAAGTTTGATGCAAGAGAAGATGAAGGAATATTTTTAGGATATGCATCCAAGAGTAAAGGTTACAAGTGCTACAACAAGACTCTTCAAAAAATTCTAGAAATAATTGATGTAATATTTGATGAAGAACTACCAAACAAGACAAGAAGTACAGACTGCAACAATCCTCCAGAAGATCATGAAGAATAGAACCAAGATGATGATGAAACAAGAAAGACAACAGAAGATGTTGAACTGATCTTGAAAGCCCCCTCAAGATACACTCAAAAGAACCATCCAGATGATCAAATCCTTGGGAACAAGAGTGTAGGAGTCCAAACAACAAGACAACTATTTGAATAGACAGAAGAAGTATACCTAGCTATGTTACACAAATAGAGCCAAAGAAGTTTGAAGAAGCTAGCAAGGACAAGTATTGGGTGAATGCTATGAATGAATAATTGGACCAAATTGAGAAGAACAATACCTGGGAAGTAGTTCCAAGACCCACTGAGAAAAATGTCATAGGCTCAAAATGGGTATTCAAGAATAAAACGAATGAACAAGGACAAGTAATCAGGAATACAGCCAGACTTGTATGCAAGGGATATTCACAAATTGAAGGTCTTGATTATGATGAAACATTTTCCCCTGTAGCCAGAATGGAAGCTATCAGAATGTTTCTGGCCTTTGCATGCTACCATGACTTCAAGGTATATCAAATGGATGTGAAATTTTCCATCCTGAATGGAGATCTAGAAGAAGAAGTCTACATGGAACAACCAGAAGGATTCTCATTAACAGATAAAGAAGACTATGTGTGCAGACTAAATAAGGCTCTATATGGACTGAAACAAGCTCTTCGTGCTTGGTATTCAAGGCTGGATAAGTACTTGCAAAAACAAGGCTTTAAGAGAGGAGGAGTAAACAACAATCTATACATAAAAGCCCATGAAAATGAACTCGTGATTGTTGTAGTATATGTTGATGGCATTATGTTTGGAAGCAACAAAGATGAGTTAGCAAAAGGATTTTCTGAAGAGATGAAATTAGAGTTTGAGATGTCTATGATTGGAGAGCTCACCTTCTACTTAAGACTTCAAATTCAGCAAAAGAACACAGGTACATTCATCTCACAAGAAAAATACTTAAAAGAGATGTTGAAAAAGTTCAAAATGGAAGACTGCAAACCTGTGTCAACTCCCATGATCACTGGATGCAAGCTATGTGCCGATGATGGATCTGTTAATATAGATCAAAGACTTTACAAATCCATGATAGGAAGTCTGCTATACCTAACAGCATCTAGACCAGACATTATGTTGGCAGTAGGACTTGTGGCTAGATATCAAGCAGCACCAAAACGAAATCACCTTCTAGCATTCAAAATAATATTCAGATATCTACAAGGAACTGTACAGTATGGGCTATGGTATCCAAAAGGCAAGAGCTTCACTTTGATAGCATATACAAATTCAGATTGGGCCAGTTGGGTGGATGACAGGAAAAGCACAAGCGGAGGTGCATTCTACTTGGGAAAAAGTTTGGTGGCATGGCTAAGCAAGAAAAAAACATCTATCTCTCTATCTACAGCAGAAGCAAAATACATAGCAGCAGCAGCATGTTGCACACAAGTCATGTGGATGAAACAAACCCTCCAAGACATGAAGGTAAGAATTGATGAACCTATCTCTATCAAATGTGATAATACAAGTACAATAAGTATATCAAAAAATCTTGTACTTCATTAAAAAACTAAACACATCCCAATCAAGTACCATTTCCTAAGAGAACAAGTATCACAGAAGGTAGTGAATTTGGAATATGTGCCAACAAAAGAACAAACATCAGATATATTCACAAAATCTCTTACTAGAGAGCCATTCAAATATCTGAGAGAAAAACTAGGGGTAGTATCTTCAGATGCTACTCTCTGACAGAAAAATAAAGCTTCATTCCAGGGGGAGAATAAAAAAGAAGACATCATTCCAGGGGGAGATCAGTCAACAAAGAGAGTCCCAAAATATCCAGAGCAACTAATAAGGGCATGAAATAGGTCCTCAAGATCAGAGTAACATGGACGAGATTTAAAAGCACACTGGGAAATGAGCAACCCTTTGCCATTGATGTCAAAGGGGGAGGAAAAGCAAGCAGAGGAAGTGTATTGCCATCAATGCCAAAGGGGGATACTGTTGGAAATGTTGTCATTGATGGAAAAGGAGATGGCAAAGGAGAAAGCATAGAAGCAGAGAGAGAAAAAGAGGCAGCAAGATGTAGAGAAGGTCGAGTAGCAGCAAAATAAGCAAGGCAGTAAAAGAATAGGATGCAGAGACAGAGTACAGAGTACAGTGACACAGTGAAACAGTCATGCACAAGACAGAGGATGCAAAGACAAAGAATACAGAGGCTGAGAAACGGTTGAGCAGCAGAGAAAGGTTGCAGAGAGTACAGTGAAACAGAGACAAAGAATGCAGAGGCAGAGACAGAGAATAACAAAGGCGGAGACAAATAATAATAGAGACAGAGAATAACAGAGGTGGAACCAGTAAGGGCGCAGAAAGGGCGGAACCGAAAAGAAAAATAACAGCGGGGTTATGTGCATATGGGTTAATGCACAATCTGTATATTTAAATGAAGAATGGAGGATAAATAATAAATTGAAACAAAACTATAAAATACCAGAAACCAGAGTCTAGAACGGAACCATGAGGAATAGTGAAGGCAATTTCGGTGGAAGAAACAACCAGTATCACGCTACCCTTGAGTGGTAAGCTGAATTCACATTTTTGAACGCGATCTATGTCGCTGATGGCCATGTGTCCTAAAGTGGTTTTCAAATACAACTTTTTTCGCGTAATTTTGGAGAATTATGTGACGAGCATATAAGTTGCACGATATTGCACGTCGTCCGTCGGATGGGGGTCCAAATTTCAGTTGGAGCGCGAGAGTAGATTTACCGTCCGATCAAAAGAGAAGTTGTGGGGAAGAGAACCGAGGCTGTGGGACCTACATTCATTGCTGCGGGGCCAAATAATTATGTGAAGTTCAGTGTATTATGTGTATTACAAAAGTTATTAAACATGAGAAAGGTAAGTTACATGCCCGTGAATGCAATACTTATGAAGTGTTGGGTTAATGTTATAAGACATGGTTGAAAGGTTATAAACGCTTGCGTGTTTAATTAAGGGCATCAAATCCATTGCTATAGCGTTAAGTGATAAGGTCGAGAGTATGAGAGTGTCTTATTATATCATGTTCAAACCTTAGAGAGCGGGTTAAGAATGTTGTGCGTCGGGTTAATACACTTGATATAATAAACAAAGGAAGGGGTTCAATATGATATGAGCGTTGTGTTAAAAGCGGACCAAGATTGTAATACAAGGCATATAAAACATTGTATATGTGGATATAAGTTGCGGTGGGCCCAGTTGAATTATCGCGTTGATGGTTAGTTATTAACCATTGAAGAAAATGTTGAATGGATGATATGTATATACATAAATTGTGGACCCCGACTATGTTACGGATTAACAAGAGGTAAGCCAAGCCTTAGACATTGCATTATAGTATTATAAATGAGGCGGAGTATATGTGCAGTGTGGGCCCCATGTAAAAAGACTAGTTCAATGCATGTTTATTCCGAGAATCTTAACCCAAGATGAAGGATACATAAAAGCTATTCCGAGAATCTTAACCCAAGTTGAAGGATACATAAAATCTATTCCGAGAATCTTAACCCAAGCGGAAAAGTATATATATATATATATATATATATATATGTGTGTGTGTGTGTGTGTGTGTGTGTGTGTAGCGCTTTATATACAAAGGACCAAGATTACAATACAAATCATATGTATTATATTCTTGTGCGCAAGATTAAAATAACAAAAGGTTCTATTGTTCAGGTTAAAAAAAAACGAAGTACCATAAGGTGGGACCCTCACGAATCGCATCGGAGAAACTTATGGCAGCAGAACATGTTAATAAAAGTTCTGATGGCAATTGCGGACCCGATTTGTTATAAAGGGTGACACATATTTGTTTGGGTTCGAGCTTAAAGTGCATCGGAGCAATTCATCACATCGGAAGTAAAAGTGTGATTTAACAAACTGTTAAATATTTCGATCGTGATGGTGCGATCCAATCGCAACCGTCGGATCATTGAAGATTGCAACCGTTGGATCTAAATAAAGTCAGAGTGGGGTCTACAGTGACCCATCACATCAACAGAGATTCAAACACATAAATTTAAGGTTTTTCGTTGTTAAAACCCTTCGACGGGTAAAAGAAATTGTAAGACAGAACATTGAAATGTCGAAACATTATATGGTGGGGCCTTTGTTAATCGCATCGAAGAATTCCAATCGCATTGGCGCAGTGAAGTGCAGTGAACAGTGAACCATCGCATCAGAGTAAAGTAGAAGATCAGAACATACCATTGAAAGTTCTTATTACGATCAATTGCATCGGAACCATCGCAAGAGGTGTAATCACATCAAAACTTAAGAAAAGATCGATTAGTTGAACAGAAAAGGCTTTTTTATATATTAAAAGGGTCCATTATGATTATATCACTAAGAGGCATTTGCGTTATATTGAAAGGGCAGTTTATATGTTAAAACGCCTTTATTATTACGTCGAGATTTGATTTGCGTTATATAAAAAGCGTAGTTAAATATGTGCAAGAGTTACGCAACAGCAATGAACTAAAAAGCATACAGAGAGGAAAAAGACAGAGACAGCTGCAGAAAAGACAACACGCAGTGATCCAAAAGGCTGAATGGGTTGAGTTTGATTTCTCATTGTAACTAAATGTAAATGTTTTAATTGGTTTATATTGTTTGTGATGCACTGGCAAGTCTCCATAGGAAATAAAACTCCATTGTAAAACTGAAAGTTGTACAAATTGCTATAGTTTTCTGAATGAGCTGGATAAAGAAGTGAGGAGGAAAAAGGCGAAGAGTCAGGGCTATTCACTTTGAATTCCCTGTGGAATATGAACAGTTATGAGGCAAACTGTATAAAGGATGTCACAGTAATATGCAGAGAAGAATTAGAGAATGCAGAGTATGAAGAATTGAGGCAGAGAAGATAAGAAAAAGGAGGAGCAGAAAGAGATGCTACAGAATAGATCTGATATCTAAGGTAAATCAGAAAATATTTTTCTTTTGATAAAATGAGGAAGTTGGAGCTTCCCTATCAAGTTGAAGCTTGATAGATGTCAATTGTAGCTGACTGAGGGAGCCTCCTGTAGGTTGGTGCCTGCAGAAAATCAATGGTGAGAGGGAGTTGGAGCTTGCCTTTGCATCACAACAATAATAAGATGTGGTTTTCTCCCTTTATGGGTTTCCACTTATATCTGTTGTCTCTGTGTGTGTTGCCTATGTTTTGATGTGTTCTACCCAATCTGCTTAATGCTTGCTGCTCTCATAATAAGTTTGGTATCACATTATTTTAATACTTGCTGCTACATATTAAGACTGTTCACATATTAAGTTGGTTATAAAATTAAGTTCTAAATAAGCTCGATGAAAAGTTTTAAAAAGCTCATGTATGTGTTAAATTGATTCACCCCCCCCCCCCCCCCCCCCTCCTCTCAGTTTAACTAAGGATTCAACAGTGTGAAAATGCTTTATTTGATAAACCACTTATCTATTTAGTGTACTTTACTACTTTCCACTTGGTTTTGGGCATGAAACTAGACATTTATGATTGCTTCAAATTGCCACACTTCTCCATTTTTCTTTTTTGGACACTTATCAAGGAGTTCATTGTGGCTCAATTTAAGGTGATTAAAGTTCAAAAAAAAAATAGCACGGTTAATAGTTGGTGGATATTATATTTATCACATAAGTTGAAAGACTTTGAAAATGAGAAAAATATTATATATAAAAATAGTAATTTGATTAAAACAACTTTATAATAATAAACAAAATTAGCTACTAAGCATTACAAGAATAAAAATCCCACATGAACAAATTCTTGGTCGACTTATGATATATGTTGAATCAAACATGATTTTTTTACTTCATCAACAATATTAAGTAAAAAATGAAAGAGAGTATTAATAAAATTAAGAAAGAAATCAAATAAAGTAATAATAAGATTATACGGAAAACTATTATATCTACAAGGTTATATTATTTTAACTAATAATATAAAAATGTAAGCATCATATTTACCATCAAATTTAAGCATCATTTAAGTATTTTACAAACCAGTTGTACACCAAAAACATATTTTACATTAGATTAATCACACATAAATACATCAATAATTGGTTGAAGATAGAAATTATATCTTAACCACACAATCAATCAGTTGATAAAATATCTCTACCAAACACTAATCTAGGAACTATTTTACTTGGACTAAGCATCTTATAACCAACTAATTAACAAATACATTTAATGATGAAAAAAACAATTAATATGCACAAGACAAGTAGGAGTTAAATCTCCAAGTCGCTCCCTTAACCACTGTTGGAAATATCATGTAATATGTTGTCCTTGATGGCAACCTACTTTATGAAGTGATGGAAACCTACTTGATGAGTTTCCTTTTGATAAGAAACCTATTTGTTAAAGATGTGAAAATGGCATTTCTACAAGTCAGACAGAGAAAGGAATTCCAGTAAATACGAGAGAAATGAAATAGGAAATATTTCTCAACGTATACACAGGTTTGATGAAGGAAACCCATGTATGGAGGCAATGTATATGCTACTTGGTATATAGGAAACTCGCTTATACATCCAGAATTAGTATATACACAGTTTTTATGAAGAGAAATTGTGTATACACACGGGTATGAAGAAGAAAAGTCGTGTATGCCTTTTGCGCTCTAAAATTATGATAGCAAGGGGCATTACCATGGTATTAGCCCAAAGTATTGAGCGTTGTATTGCCTATTTTATTCCATCCAAGAATACCATCGGCAGTTTTGTGGTTTTGGCTCATGGTATTGGTAAAGGCTAAATCTATATAAGGAGGAGAAGACCATAGTGCAAGGGCGTACATGTGTAAGTGCTATTACTAAATACTTCTCTTTGAAGTATATCTGCATGGGATTAACTATGTTTTATTGGTATATATGAATCTATGATGCACCCTTGGATACAATTATGGATCAAGATCTCTAGACCTGAAATGACTATGTACTTGATCTATTAAAGAGATGATTAGATCTGTGACCTAGTGCATGTTTGCTAAAGTGAAGTGAAAAAATCAGGGTAACTCTATAGATCTGAAACATTCTGCAAAATTAATATTTACAAATCTATATGCTAGTTAGTCTCGGTAAAAGAGCGTATATATGTGTCTTTGTCTCAGAAAAAGCGTGTATGGAAGTCAGGGTTTTTTGAAGCTTACTGCAGAAGTTATCTATTTACTGGTGATATATTTATGTTGTTTGTCAATGAAGTCTTCATGTAGATCTGGTTTGTTTGAATCCTGTATATGCCGCTAAGTTGAATATGTACAAATCTAATCAATGAGTGAGTAAATATGTTTAATGATGACTGAATGAATAAGGGTCCTGCATTACTGAAAATATATATGTCTGAAAGCCTTAGATCTGGTTCTGAGAGTGATCATATTCTATAAATTCAGTATTCTTAGATCTACACGTCGGTTGGTGTGAAGGAAAGCGTTTATACACGCATAATCAATAAATTGAAGTAGCGTATGTATTTTAAGATAATGAATGATCGGGGTTGAGATTGATTCTGCATACTGATTCTGATATCTGGGTTGATTATTGTGTTTTGGGTACAATGATCTCAATGTTCTAATTGAAATTTGGATTAAGTTTATTGGTGTGGGATCCAGTGTGAAAATTGATGAAACGTGGTATGCAGTAGCTCTAAGGGTTGAAGCCTTCACTGTGGAAGTAGAAGCTTCCTGCCAGTAGAAGCTGGTGTTCTGATCATGGGGTTGGAGCTCCTTTATAGTAGTGGCTGGTAAATGAGATCAGGGGGTTGTAGCTCCCTTCCAATAGTAGCTGGATAATGAGAGAAGGTTGTAGCCCTCTGCAGGTAGATGCCTACATACTGATATGAGTCTACATTAGTACAATATTGTAAGCAGTTTTCCATATAATAAATATTGAAGACAAAGACGATAGCAGCAGTGGTTTTCTCTCGAATTGGGTTTCCACCTTAAATCTTGGTGTTCATGTGTGATTCTCTTGTGTGATGATTTATTCTGCTATTACTGCACATATTTATTTCTTAACTATCTGATGCATAACTGATAATCTGAGTTAAATTTTGTTTCTGCAAGTTTCTGTTGATATATCCGCGTGTATACGCTTGTCAGGTTCATTAAATTCATGTATAGTATTCAGTAAAGAAAAAGTAAAAGTTATCAGTGAGCTATAAATATTGATTCACCGTCGCCCCCCCTCCCCCCCTCTCAATATTTTTCCCAACAATTGGAATCAGAGCAAGTCCTTTGAAGAAGCTTAATCATTAGAAGGAAGATATTCTAAGATGATAAATAAAATTGGAATAACATATATCGGGCCTCCTCTCTTCAATGGAAATAATTTAATATTCTGGAAAACAAGGACAAGATCCTATCTTTAGTCTCTTGGAGCAGATGTATGGGCTATAGTTGAAGGAGGAGGTTATCAATATCCAGCTTCAGTTCCAATAGATCCACCAGCAAGAAAGAAATATGAAGCCAATGCAAAGGCGATCAATGCATTATTGAGGAGTTTGACTGAATTTGAATTTGTCAAAGTCATGCAGTTGAATATAGAAAAGGAGATATGGGACAAAATAATTCTGAGCTATGAAGGTGATGCCAAGGTAAAAAGTGCTAAACTCCAAACTCTCTGAATTCAATATGAAAAACTCAGAATGCATAATAAGGAAATCATTGCTAGTTTCTTTTTACGTCTAGATGATATTGTAAATCGTATGAGAAATTTGGGTGAAACCATAACTGACACTACTCTAGTAGAAAAGGTTTTAAGATCTCTAACTCCCAAATTTGAGTCAAAAGTGTTTGCTATTGAAGAGAAGAAGTATCTACAAACTCTTCCTAATGTTCAACTTCACGGGATTCTGACTGCATGTGAAATGAGGAAAGGAAGTCCATCCAAAGTCAAAGAATCTCTCTTTATAGCTACTGCAAAAGGAAAGGAAGTAGAATAACAGTAAGGATTAGGGCATGTTTCAAAAGAAGATGAGATAAATTTTGTAAAGAAGCTACAACTTGGCACTGGAAGGTTCATAGGTAAGCTTCCTTTTAAATTTTTTTCTCGTCGAAGAGTTGGTCATTATGCTGCTAAATTTCCCCATAAAGATAACTATGGAAAGGGAAAGGAAGTGGCAAAAGGAAATAAGAAACAGTTTATCAATAGAAAAAGTTATTATACTCATGAAGATAGTGATGGTCTATCAAATAGTGAAGAAGGAGAATCCGATCAAGATATTAGACTACTCATGGCTTTTGAAAAAGACTCTAGTGAGGCTAAAGATACTTTTATGGATGCATTAGAAGAAAATGATTTTCTTGAAGAAATAAATCATCTCAAAATATGTTTGGAAGAAAACAAAATTGCCATAGATACTCTAAAGAATCGGCTTATAGAAAAGGAGAAGCACAATGAGAAATTAGAATGTGAAATAGTAAGTCTAAGAAAGGAAATTCAGAAAGTGAAAACTTTAAATCTTAGATTTGCTAAAGGATATGAAACCCTAGTTGAGATTATCAAGGTACAATTCTCTCCTCTTATAAAGACAGGTCTTGGATATATCGGAGAATCCTCTCAGTCTTCAGCACCAAGCTATCTAAATGCAGGTAAAGCTAACCAACAACATTTTGTCACTCAGTAAAAGAACAAAGAGTCCACCCAGGTAAAGCATGACCACTTCAATTCAAGGAAGAACAATAATAGAAATATCAATTAGCAGGTAAACATAAATAGAAGGTTTCATGACCACATAAATTTCTTCTTTAATGGACAATGTTTCTCATGTCATAATTTTGGTCATAAAGTTGCTCAATGTGTTGCATACAAAACCATCATGACCAGAGAAGCAATAAAGCAAAGAAATAAGATTGGAATAAAAAAGAATACTTATAACAATTTTTCTCCTCTTCAAAATGATAAAACAAGTATTATAGGCCATAGGCCATAGTATTAAGTAAATAATATTTTTCTTTCAAGGTGATTTGAGATGCAACACCGTGCTTGTTTTTTAAAAATTTCTATTTAATGTTCTATAATATTTTAACAATGTATTACTACCTTGTTTATTTTATGTTTTATATGCACATATTTTCTCTTAATTACTTTAAAGTGTTATTTACTTCTCATCTGCTAATAAGCCCTTAAGATGTTATTTTAGCTAAAGTTTGCAGGAGAAAACTTCAGACAAAAGAGCATATACCTTCAAATTCCAAGGTATGGAGAAACAAGGACTTACATGCTGAAATTTGTGGTATAGCTTTATTTGCAGAAGGGGAAGAAAATCAATGGTACATTGATAGCGGATGCTCAAAACACATGGAAGGTGATAAAAATAAACTCCTTTCATACAATGCTCTAGAGAAGGAAAAGAATGTTACTTTTGGAAATGACTCTCCTGTTGTCATTAAAGGAAAAGGTTTTGTTTTTCTAAAAGAAAAGTGAAAGCTAACAATGTTATGTATGTGGACGGATTAAAGCATAACCTGTTGAGTGTTTGAGTCAAATGTGTGATCAAGGAAATGAAGTTGTCTTTAGTTCAAAAGAATGTGTAGTTCGTGAACTTGATACATGAAAAATGGTAATAAAAGGAACTATAGCACAAAGCAATCTGTATGTATTGAAAGGTGGCCAAGAGCAATTCTACTTAGGTAAATCTTCAGAAAATTGGTTATGGCACAGAATATTGGGACATTTGAGCTTCTCTCAAATAATAAAATCTAGCAGACTCAAATATGTTCATGATCTTCCCAGCATCACTCTACCTAGAAGTACCATATGCAAATCATGCCAATTTGGTAAGAAAACTAGGGTGCAATTCAATGGAAAAGACGGATCAGCAAGTAAGCCTCTTGAACTTATACATACTAAGTTATGTGGTACTATAAGGAAAATGTCACCTCGTGGAGTAGAATACTATATTTTATTTATTGATGACTTCTGTAGGATGTGTTGGATCAGTTTACTGAAACATAAAGATGAAGCATTTGAAAATTTAAGATCTTCAAAGCCTTGGTTGAAAATGAATTAGATCTAAAAAATCAAATTTCTTATATCTGATCGAGGAGGAGAATATATATCAAATGAATTCTTTGATTTTTGTGAACATCATGGCATAAAAAGACAATTTTCTGTAGCTAGAACCCCACAACAAAATGGTGTGGTAGAAAGGATGAATAGAACAGTTCAACAGATGGCACATGCTATGGTTGATGAATCTGGAACTCTTGATATCTTTTGGGGAGAAGCAGGACATACTGTTGTAAATATTCTTAACAAGGCTTATGTTCGTGTGAACAATGATAAAACTCCTTATGAGCTCTGGTATGGTAATCTTTCCACTGTAAAGCATTTTAGAGTTTTCAGAAGAATTTTTTTTATCAAGAACAATGATTTAAAACTTGGTAAGTTTGAACCTAGAGCAGATGAAGGAATATTTCTTGGTTACTCTTCTAGAAGTAAAGAATATAAATGTTATAATAAAAGACTTCGGAAGATTGTTCAATGTATTAATGTTGTAATTGATGAGTCCCTCACAAATCCTAAAAGGGAAATAACAACAACAACAAATGAAGATGATGATGATGTATATTTTCCCTCACAAAATAGCAACAATATAGAAGGAGAACCCAATGAAGCACCAGAAGAAGATATATCTGAAAAGGTTCCATCCAGGTATGTTCAAAAGAATCATCCAGAATCTCAAATTATAGGAGAAAAGGGATCAGGTGTCCAAACAAGAAGAACTCTTGTAGGATCCCCTAGCTATTTGGCATTATTATCCACTATTGAACCACAAAATGTAAATCAAGCTAGTCAAGATGAATGTTGGATTCAAGCCATGAATGAAGAACTTGATCAGATTGAAAAGAATCATACTTGGGAATTGGTTCCAAGACCTCGTGA
The DNA here is from genome assembly GCA_034641835.2 of Pinus albicaulis. Classification (NCBI taxonomy): domain Eukaryota; kingdom Viridiplantae; phylum Streptophyta; class Pinopsida; order Pinales; family Pinaceae; genus Pinus; species Pinus albicaulis. Next base: position 876,283,170 of record CM076581.1, on the reverse strand, counting down.
TAAAAATGTTATTGGAACAAAATGGATATTCAAAAACAAGTTAAATGAAAATGAAAATGTTATTAGAAACAAAGCTAGACTTGCTTGTAAAGGGTATGCTCAACAAGAAGGTATAGACTTTGAAGAAACATTTTCTCTTGTAGCTAGACTTGAAGCCATAAGAATGTTTCTTGCTTTTTCAAGTTTTCAAAAATTCAAAATTTATCAAATGGATGTAAAAGATGCTTTCCTCAATGGTGATCTAGAAGAAGAAGTCTATATAGAACAAAAAAAAGGATGCATTCTGGGAAATGATGAACAACTTGTTTGAAAACTTAAAAAGGCTTTATATGGTCTCAAACAAGCTCCTCGGGAATGGTACTATCGTCTTGACAAATATCCTCAACAACAAGGTTTCACAAAGGGATCTGCTAACAGTAACTTATACACAAAAATAGAGAATGATAAACTATTGATAATTGTTGTGTATGTTGATGACATCATTTTTGGAAGTAATGAAGAGTCCATGAGTCAGAAATTTTCTTCTATTATGTAGCAAGAATTTGAAATGTCTTTACTTGGGGAACTAACATATTTTCTTGGCTTACAAGTGCAACAAGAAACAGATGGTATATTTCTATCAAAAAAAATATCTCAAGCAAATTCTGAAGATGGGATGGAAGACTGCAAACCTGTGAGTACTCCAATGGTAACTGGATGTAACCTCGGTTCTCATGATGATTCTCCCATGGTGAATCAACCAGAGTATAGATCCATGATTGGAATTCCGCTTTATCTAACCGGGACAAGACCATACATTATGCATGCAGTTGGGATTGTTGGATGATTCCAAGCTAATCCAAAAGAGTCTCACCTTCAGGCTATAAAAATAATATTCAAATATCTACAAGGGACTCAAGACTTTGGTCTATGGTATCTAAATAGTGTTGATCTCACTCTTCATGCTTACACATATGTATATTGGGATGGAAATGTTGATGATAGAAAAAGCACTAGTGGTGGTGAATTCTATATGGGGCCCCGATTAGTATCTTGCTTCAACAAGAAACAAAGTTATATTGCCTTATCTACAGTGGAAGCAGAATATGTGGTTGTCGCATCATGTTGCACACAAATTCTTTGGATGATGCAGACACTAAAAGACATTCAAATCAAATTCTGATCTCCCATCTCCATTTTATGTGAAAATACAAGTTCCATTAGTATCTTGAAGAATCTTGTTATGCATTCCAAGACCGAGCACATTCATATCAAGTATCAATTCCTATGTGAACAAGTGCTTGAACAAAAGGTTAAATTGGAGTATGTTCCCTCCAAAGAACAAGTTGCTAATATATTTACTAAACCTCTTCCTAGGGAAGCATTCGAATATCTCAGACAGAAGCTGGGAGTTGTCTCTGTCACTCTTATCAAATCTGCTTAATTTCAGAAGATTAAATTCAGTACGTTGGTTTCATAAAGGCGAATCTCGTACATACGTGAGTTTCTGTGCATAAAACTGTGTATGGTTTTTGCTGACAGAAACTCTCTGGGTCAGCTTTCAGAATAATTATGGTGCTATTAGGTAATATCTATTGTTGTTCCAGTATTCATCTTACTGTACCTTTCTTTGATATTTATCTCCTTGATGAAGATGCTTTTATGAGTTGGTTGTTGAAGGTTTCCAGGATGCACAAGTTTAGGGGGAGCACCTGTCCTGTGGAAAAGGATGCATTGTTGGCATTCTGATTGGTTGTTGTGTAATGATCTCCTGTTTGAGATTCTTTGGTTTTTGTTATAAAATGTCATTTCTGTAATTTGATGAAAAGGTCATGTTGATACCTATGATGTAAAATTTTTATATTCATTCATTTAAGGACTTGTTCAAATTTGTAAACCCACATTGTTGGGTAGTTGAGTCAAATATGTAATTCCACTTGGTTGGATCATTGATGTAAGTATGAGTCCTTGGTGATAAGAAAGGTCATACTCGGTTGAGTTATAGAGTCATGTACTTCATTGAAAAATCTGTTTCAATATTTAGCATGAACTCAGGGGGAGCATGGTCAATATAGTGCACATCAGATCTGCAAGCCTCTTCTTTCTACAAGGAAAGAGAAACCTTGTTTCGGTATTGATCTGCCCTTTTCCCTTGATGCCAAAGGAGGAGAGTATTTTGGTGTTTGAATAATGGTTATGATTAATGTATCTATCTGTTGTGGTGATCAAACACCATCATGATTGCCATCAATTCCAAAGGGGGATATTGTTGGCAATATGATGTAATATGTTGTCCTTGATGGAAACCTACTTGATGAGTTTCCTTTTGATAAGAAACCTATTTGATAAAGATGTAAAAATGATGTTTCTACAGGTCAGACAGAGAAAGGAATTCCAGTAAATACCAGAGAAATGAAACAGGAAATATTTCTCAATGTATACGCAGGTTTGATGAAGGCAAACCGCGTATGGAGGCAATGTATATGCTACTTGGTATACAGGCAACCCGCATATACATCCAGAATTATTATATATGCATTTTTTATGAAGAGAAGTCATGTATATACACAGATATGAAGAAGCAAAGTCGTGTATGCCTTTTGCACTCTAAAATTATGGTACCAAGGGGCATTACCATGGTATTAGCCCACAGTATTGAGCATTGTATTGTCTATTTGATTCCATCCAAGAATACCATTAGCAGTTGTGTGGTTTTGGCTCATGGTATTGGTAAAGGCTAAATCTATATAAGGAGAAGAAGAGGATAGTGCAAGGGTATGTAGGTGTAAGGGTTGTTACTGAATACTTCTCTCTGAAGTATATCTGCATGGGATGAACTCTGTTTTATTGGTAGCTCTGAATCTATGATGCACCCTTTGATACAATGATTGATCAAGATATCTAGATCTGAAATGACTATGTACTTGATCTATTGAAGAGATGATTAGATTTGTGACCTCACGCATGTTTGCTGAAGTGAAGTGAAGAAATCTGTGTAATTCTATAGAACTAAAACACTCTACAAAATTAATATTTACGGATCTATATGCTAGTTCATCTCGATAAAAGCGCATATATATGAGGCTTTGTCTCAAAAAAAGTGCATATGGAAGTCAGGGTTTTCTGAAGCTTACTACAGAGGTTATCTATTTATTGCTGTTATATTTATGTTATTTGTCAATGAAGTCTTCATGTAGATTTGGGTTGTTTGAATACTGTATATGCTGCTAAGTTGAATATGTACAAATCTGATCAATGAGTGAGTAAATATGTTTAATGATGACTGACTAAATAAGGGTTCTGCATTACTGAAAAGATATATGTCTGAAAGCCTCAAATCTAGTTCTGAGACTGTTACACTAAAATTTATCACCATGACATTTAGCTATCTATATGGGTTCATATTTACATATTTATTGCTCCCTTAGAGGTCCAAAATCATAAAGTTCCTAAATCAAGTCTTGAAATTGGGAAAAAGCTTATTAAAACCCTAAAAATCCTAACTCCGCACTTTTCCTAGTCATTTCCTGCGATACCGCGGTTTGTTGCTATAAAAACTGCGGCACATCCCACACGTTCTGCTCATTAAAACTGTGAACCCCCGTAAAAGGTAAAATAAAAAGAAAAGTAAGTTCTAGAAGCCCAATTGGTTGAATATTCTCCCAACTGGGGCCTTCTAGAAGTGCTATCTGGTCGAGCTTTACCCCTTCCATTCATGAACCTTTATCCCTTCATAAATGGAACTATCCCTTGGTTTTTGGGACTAAAATCCCATGATGAGAGGGCTTTATCCCTTCCTTATTGGAGTTGAAACTACCTCCCTTATGCTATAAATTGAGACCATGTTTCAGTCTCAAGGGTACTTACTTCTTAGCTTGTAGAAGAGAATTGTTGAAGAAATTATACTCTCCACATTTGGCATCATTGGCATGAGAGAGATTACATACTCATAGCCATAGTCTTATGTTGATTCAGAGAGTTGGAGTCTTGTCAAACTGAGGAAAACGGTTGTTCGGGACCCCAGAAGAACCTGTACAAACATCAAGGCATCAAGGTTGTAATGTTTCTTCTTTTTATTCAAAGTTAATACAAATGGATTTTATTTTCTCATTGAGTTGTTCATCTATCTTTTGAATAATTTAATTCTTGGATTCCTTGATCACTAAGATAGATTATTGATTTTGAATTATCATATCTTGCAGATGCTTTTGATCTTGTTTTCTTGTCTTTGATTTCAAATCTTACATGCTGGATCGATACCTTCTGGAACAACTGGATTGAAGACCGAGTAAGCATTGGACTTTAGGTAGGAGCATCTCTTCATAGTTAATTAATAATTCTTAAGCATAATGGTCTAGATAAAATGGTCTACATTTGTCTGTTTGTTTCTAGATATCCTTAGGATACTAGGGAGATCACTCTTGTCCACAAGAGGGAATTTTCCGTCTAACAAAATGGCGACTCCACTGTGGAAAATCAGAACTTAGTTTTCTTTTTCATTTTTTGATTTGATTTTTGAGATTTCTTTAACTTAGACTAGCTCAAAATTGGATTGGGTAGAAAACTCAATAGGATCCCTGACTGTAAATCTGTATTTTTATTTGTTCTCTACTTTTCCTACCTTTTGCACTTTTTGTTTAAAAACAGAGCGGTAGACTCTGCATCTTTTAGTGCAATATAGTGCGGTACCACACCTTATTCCATTAAAAAATGCGGAATTCTGGAAAATTTTAGAAAAATTAGAAATTATGTTTTCTGAAATCCCATTACTTGATTCTTGGTTGTTATCCCAATTTGTATTGACTATTAAAGACCTCTGTGAAAAGTTTCTTTTAGCAATTCTATGTTTAAAGTGATATTTTCAGCTAGTTTGCTTTTATGAGTAAATATTTGCCTTGTCCTCCCGTTGCTCTGAATCAGAAACTTTTGTATACCTCAGATACTTTGTATGTCATTGTTTTTCTGTTGAGTCATTGAACTTGATGTAATTATTACTCTTATGAAAATTTGATTTTGTTTTCATTACCAAACTTAGAAAACCTTTTGGATTGATAAGGTCTGAACTTCATTTTAAACTTGTTATTGGATGCTTTATTTTATTACTAAAATAAGCAGAAATATCTTGGTTAGATTACAAACTAAACTAAGACATCCTTTAACTTTTAGATAGATTTCAAGATTAGAGATTTCTTTTAGTTTTGAATTTTATAGTTTTAAGCCTTTTAGTTTTCTTTTGGAAGAAGTTTTATTTTTTTTTCTAATCTAAATAATGTAGGGAATTTCATTTTGAGCAAAGATCTTTTTGAAATTGTGTTCTCTAAATTATCTCCTTTTCAAAGTTTTTCATGTAGAAAAGAAAGAATTGATATTTTGAAAATTATTGAAATCTCTCAACTCTTTCCTCTAACTCGATTTCATTGAAAAGAAATGAGTTGTTTCTCATATAGATGCATTATAATGTATTTTGAGTCGGGTCATTAAATATCACCAAAGTTTCATTTTCGTACCTCTTGTCCTAAGAAACTGCCAATTAAAAGTAACGCTTAATTAAAATCAATCTAGAAATTTTTATTTTCTAGGGCTCTTTTCCACCAACATAACTTAGGCTAGTGCCTTGGAATAGGTTTTAGTTAACTTTCCAAGGTAATAAAAACAAACAAGTAGTCGATTTTTCGGTAGGAAAATCCAATTGTAGCATGTATGCTCTAGGAAGTTCCTCCTAAAGGAGTCAAGAACGAGATCATATCCGAACCAATGAGGTAATCATACCTATCTCATTAGGATCGATAGAATATGTGCACGTATTACAAATGGTAAACCTTGGATAGACCATTATCGAGGAGCCTGGGGTCACTTGTCGGTAAACCTTGGATTATGTCAAGGAGCCTTCAAGGGGATTGAGCTTGTTACTCTGCTCTTGCCTGTATATCGGATCGTAGATTGTTCCCCCAGGTATATGTGTTCCCGTTGGTGACCTTAGTGGCCATAAACTTTAGGATTCTTTCCCAAGGTGATGGTGGAGGGAAGGTCCCATTGTACCTGGAGCAGACGTCGGCTAGACTCACTTGGACTCTCCGGAAGGTTATATTCACTCGAGATGGTTTAAGTGGAGAAACTTGCACCAGTCTGTTTCATTAAGCAGGTTTTTGGGGTAACTATTCCAACTGCCATTTCTGCATTAGAATTCTATGATGTTGGATTTCATCACCAATGATGCAGGGCCATTAGACAAAAGGACAAATCCATGTATTTTATTAAAACTTAGGGGTTTTGAGTTTTTTAAAGGAGCTGGATTTTTATAAATGATATGAGTAGGTTTTAATGATTTTAATTAAATATTGTGAGGATTTTGTAAATGTTCCCGAATGATTGGAGAACATGAGGGAAATCAGATAGTTTAGATTTGAGATATTTAGGAATTGATTATAAATCCTAAGTTAGATTCAGTTTCAAGATTTTAGGGATAGAATCTAGATTTTAGGAGTTGCAGATTTTGAGGATTTTGTTAAGAGATTGAAGGGATTGAACCTAAATTGCTTCATCCTAATTTGTATAAATTATCAAGCCTTAAAGGAAGAATTCAGTAGAGTGTGAGGAATTAGAGTAGGAACGGGGTTTTTGTAAGCCTTCGGGCAAAGTTGGAAGAAGGCCATTGATTGAATATCAGGCCTGAAAGGAATTCTTCCATGTAAATATTGTTTTTAAAACATAGGTTTTATTTATGAATTATAGAGTTTGCAGATGAATTGGTTTTGAGAATCTGAACTCTGAGTGATTTATATTTATTGGGAAAATTAACATCAATCACAATAGATCGATGCTATTTAATGAAAGTGCCATAGATTTTGATTGAGGTATCAAAGTCCAAGGAAATATACCTATTTAAAATTGCAATTATGTATGTTGTACATGGTTACAGGAACGAGCTTTCATGCTAGTTATACAACCAGACGTGTGATGGAAAGGCATACAGCAGCCACATCTGAATTGAAGGGCGCACATTGCATAGAGGAGCAATGATGCGGACCACAAGCATGGAGGTAAGGCAGCATCATGAATTAAGTGTTGTAGCATAATGGAGTGTTTAATTTCGTTATGGAATGACATAACAAATTTCATTAGATGGATTGAATGTTCTAGAAATTGCCGAGTGGAAATCGATGAAGGGTTCGATTGGCATAATCGATATCGATTTTTATATTAAAGCCATGATACAGAAATCGTTGAAGATTGAATATTGAATTCGTTTAATCCTATGTGAAGTTTCAATAGAAATCAATGAGTTTTAGTCCTTTGATGAAGGACGCAAACATGTTAACCTCTGATTTTGAGCATATTTAAATCTGGCATTGAAACTCTCTTTATTCGAATCAATATCAGTTGAGTCAATCCATAGCATTGTTTGAATCAATATCTGAGAGATCGATCCACAGCATTAAGCGGATAAGTCGAGTTTAAAAGGAGCAAATTAAACTTAAACACAGTTCAAATACCAGATTTGAAGTTGAGCGGTTTTATGGAATGATACCACTGGTATTGCATAGCATTTGGGCTAAGAAGCGGTTTCAACAAATAGAACGCGATCCAGTTAGATCTTGACACGTCAATGTGAAATTACTGCCTATTGCGCATTGTTTTCATGTGATAAAGCCCGAGCTAAAAGGTAAAGCGATTTTCGTTTGATCCTGAAGGTAAGCGATCTAAAGGTGTTCGCATTTGAAGATGCGGGGTTGTTAACGTAAAGTATGATCAACGTTCTTTTCACTAGTGAATGTTGATGAGGTATGATTGTTGTGGGACCCAAATGAATTTTAATGTTTGCTGGGGTCTTAATATAAAGTCCAGGGCTTATTAAATGTTTCTTAACATTTTATTTGGGGACATAATATATGTTGATATATATTATGTTTGGTGTGAGATGATGAAACCGTGAGGATTATATTTGCATGAAAGGATATGAAGTCTGGGTTGATATGTGTGGTTTTATAACCATACGAATCTATATTTTAATATCTCAAATCTGAGATTTGAAATAACAAAGCTTCTGCATAGTGTTAAAGATTAGCCCAGATAATGAATCAAATTAGTTTTAAAATGAACATGCATTTTTTGATATGATTTAAGATAGGGCGATTGTGGAATTAGTGGGGTTTTCCCTCTATCAAGTGGCATCAGAGCAGGAAGGCTTTGTTGAAATTGAAGATTTTTTTTAATTAAATCTGAATGAGTGCATGTGATGAGAGAATGAAGGAAGATCAGATTTTAAAATCCGATATGCAACAAAGTACACAGAATTGCAGTGAAAAGAGATTTTCATAACTGAAGGAATGAAGAAGAAGATCATGCAGGGATCTTGCAGGTAAAATAAATTTTAAATCTAATTTGAAATTTGTAATTACAGAATTATGGTTGCAGATAAGATGATGATGGCAGTGAACCTGATATTTGGCTAAAGTTTGGATAGGGAGAACAATTGCAGTGTTATCAAGAGGAGGTGAGTTGAAGGTATAGCCTAGAGAGAGTAGAATAGAGTGCTCAAGAGGTTCCAGAAAAAGAGCCAGTGCTTGCCAAAAGACCAAGTCCAGTGAAGGGATTGGTGAGGTAAGTGGCAGCAGGAGAGCTTGTTGTTGCAGAGGCTTAGTGAAAATCATGATGAGTGAGAAGCTCATAGATAAGATGATCATGGAGGATCAGGGAATAGGTTCAGAAGAATACCATAGAGGTAAGATGACTGATAAGGTCAGAGAAAGAGAAATTGCAGTGATGAAAGTACAACTGGAGGTACTGAAGGAATGGCTGCAAGAAGAGGAAAACCAGAAAGGAGGATGGATCTTTCCACTGAAGGGAAAGAGAGTAATTTGGAAACCATTACAGATGAGGTGGAGGTAAAAGGAGATTTCCTTATTGAAGGAAGAACTCAGGGTTCTTGAGTCAAAGATGGAATTTGAATATTCCACATGCAAATCTGTTCAAAGGGAAGTGCTTGAGAAATCAACCAAGACTGAAAAGTCTTGTGCTTTAAAAACTAATGAGTTGTGTATGTTTGCAGGTACATCATAGGGAGATGAACAAGCTTTAAAGTTTTTTAAAGAGAAGGAGAGAGAATTGAATCTGAAATCTGTTCAGATCAATGCTGAGATAGTAAGATCTCGGGAGGAATTGAAGACAGAGAAGTCTAATGAGAATCTTCAACAGAATATTGAGGCTGAGAATGAAGGACCATATGATTATTGGTCAAGAACAAATGAAGGTATGGAAAGTAGTGTGAAGTTTCCGAAGTCTGTTTCAAATGAAATTGTTGAATTGTATAAGAAATTAGATCTTCAGAGAAAAGAATTGGAGAAGCAGAGGACTTACACACAGGATAATTTTCTAAAGAAGCAAGACAAGAAAGTTTTCATAAATGACAATCAGAGAAAAGAGGATAAGAAAATGATTCAGCAAAATGAAGAAGTTCATTTTGGTGAATCACAACAGAGAGACATTCATGAAGCAGATGAAGGGAAAAAGCAGAGACTAGCTGACAGTCTTGTGGAAGATGCAAATCAGCATACTGATGTGCTGACAAAGGAGTTGGAAGGAAAGTCAGAACAACATACTGATGTGTTGTCAGAAGAGAAATCCAGTGAATAATTTATGAGTCTTGAAAGAGACTTAGAATTGTAGAAAGAATAATTGGTGACTGGATCATCAATTGAGACCATTGGGTCTTGTGATTTTAAAATTGACAATTTGTTTATGTTTACAGGTGTTGTGGAAGACAATCCGTATCTTGGAGTTGTCTTGAAAGAAGAGGAACTGTTACAAAAAGAAGGTAAGACAGTCATGTCTCATATGTAGAAACTTGTTACTATTGGGGACAAGGAGCAGTTGGCTTGTCTGAATAGCCAAGAGAATACTAGAGGACAGACTTTTGGAACTGCTACAGTGATGGAGAATCAGAATTCTATTATGATAGAGGATGAGGATATAGTGCTTGAAGATATTGATTTGATTGCCAAAATCAATCAAGGAAGTGAAGGACAATTACTGAAGATTGTCAAGGAAGAAGAGGGATATGATGAAACTAAATTGCAGCATACTAATGATGTGAAACAAATACAAAAGATATGGCTTAAATGTTTGCTGAAAAAAATTATACAAGAAGAAGGAATTGCAAACACTGAAGTGAAAATGCCTGAAGTTGTGAAAGGAGCAGATACTATTTTGTCAAATTTGATTATGCTTACTAGTATACTGAAGGATTATGTTACTGTAGGTAGAAAAATAAATGATAATTTATTTTCTAAAAGTAAATTTGTAGGTGATGAACAGAATAAAATTGTTGCAGAGGGAGATATCTTAAGAGATATTCAGGAAGTTTGGGAGGCAGCCACAGAGGCAGCAACATGTGGTGTAACATCTGCAGGAGTAAGAAAAATGTTAGCAACAATCGGTGAGGCAACATTGACAGCAGCAACATCAATGTTGGTAACAAGAAGGGAAGTAACAACAACAATAGCAAAAACAGCTACAACAACTGAAATTAAAAGAAGTGGGCAAAATAATTTCCAAACAGGAGATAAGTTGGATAGAGAAATTGAAAGCATCAGAAGACTGATGATGAAGGTGTCTCAGAAGCAGCAGACAGCAGCAAGAAAGCAGAAGAATTTTAACAACGGAAAGACAAGGACAGAATATGAAAGTATAGTTGGTGGTAAGTTGCAGAACAAAATATAGAAACCTGGAGAAGTGCAGTTGAAGGATGATGCAACTGTTGGACAACAACAAAACAAAGTATGGGATCCAGGAGGCAGATATTAAAGGCACATGATTAGGAGATCATGATTAATTTTGACCTTGGGAGTCTGATGCAGGGGCATTAGACAAAAATAAAAATCCATGTATTTTATTAAAACTTAGGGGTTTTGAGTTTTTTAAAGGAGCTGGATTTTTATAAATGATTTGAGTGGGTTTTAATGATTTTAATTAAATATTGTGAGGAGTTTTTAAATGGTCCCGAATTATTGGAGAACATGAGGGAAATCGGATAGTTTAGATTTGAGATATTTAGGAATTGATTATAAATCCTAAGTTAGATTCAGTTTCAAGATTTTAGGGATAGAATCTAGATTTTAGGAGTTTGCAGATTTTGAGGATTTTGTTGAGAGATTGAAGGGATTGAACCTAAATTGGTTCATCCTAATTTGTATAAATTATCAAGCCTTAAAGGCAGAATTCAGTAGAGTGTGAGGAGTTAGAGTAGGAACAGGGTTTTTGTAAGCCTTTGTGCAAAGTTGGAAGAAGGCCATTGATTGAATGTCAGGCCTGAAAGGAATTCTTCCATGTAAATATTGTTTTTAATATAGAGGTTTTATTTATGAATTATAGAGTTTGCAGATGAATTGGTTTTGAGAATCTGAACTCTGAGTGATTTATATTTATTGGGAAAATTAGCATCGATCACAATAGATCGATGTTATTTAATTAAAGTGCCATAGATTTTGATTGAGGTATCAAAGTCCAAGGAAATATACCTGTTCAAAATTGCAATTATGTATGCTATACATGGTTACAAGAACGAGCTTTCATGCTAGTTATACAACCATACGTGTGATGGAAAAGCATACAGAAACCACATCCGAATTTAAGGGCGCACATTGCATAGAGGAGCGATGATGCAAACCACAAGCATGGAGGTAAGGCAGCATCATGAATTAAGTGTTGTAGTAGAATGGAGTGTTTAATTTCGTTATGGAATGACATAACGAATTTCATTGGTTTCATTGACTGTTCTAGAAATTGCTGAGTGAAAATCAATGAAGGGTTCGATTGGCATAATTGATATCGATTTTTATATTAAAGCCACAATATAGAAATCGTTGAAGATTGAATATTGAATGCGTTTAATCCTGTGTGAAGGTTCGATATAAATCAATGAGTTTTGGTCCTTTGATGAAGGACGCAAACATGTTAACCTCTGAGTTTGAGCATATTTAAATCTAGCATTGAACTCTGTTTATTCGAATCGATATCGATTGAGTCAATCCATAGCATTGTTTGAATCGATATCTGAGAGATCAATCCACAGCATTAAGAAGAGAAGCCAAGTTTAAAAGGAGCAAATTAAACTTAAACACAGTTCAAATACCAGATTTGAAGTTGAGCGATTTTATGGAATGATACCACTGGTATTGCATAGCGTTTGGGTTAAGAAGCGGTTTCAGCAAATAGGACGCGAACCAGTTAGATCTTGACATGTCAATGTGAAATTACTACCTATTTCGCATTGTGTTCATGTGATAAAGCCCGAGCTGAAAGGTAATGCGATTTTTGTTTGATCATGAAGGCAATTGATCTAAAGGCGTTCACATTTGAAAATGTGGGGTTGTTAACGTAAAGTATGATCAGTGTTCTTTTCACTAGTGAATGTTGATGAGGTATGATTGTTGTGGGACCCAAACGAATTTTAATATTTGTTGGGGTCTTAATATAAAGTCTAGGGCCTATTAAATGTTTCTTAACATTTGATTTGGGGACATAATATATGTTGATATATATTATGTTTGGTGTGAGATGATGAAACCGTGAGGAATATATATGCATGAAAGGATATGAAGTCTGGGTTGATATGTGTGGTTTTATAACCATAAGAATCTATTTTTTAATATCTCAAATCTGAGATTTGAAATAACAAAGCTTCCGCATAGTGTTAAAGATTAGCCCAGATAATGAATCAAATTAGTTTTAAAATGAACATGCATTTTTTGATGCTTTAAGAGAGGGTGATTGTGGAATTAGCGGGGTTTGCCCGCTATAAACCAACTAGTTTTTTTAGTGCGAGAATATACTGTTTGTTTGTGGATTGATCTCTTAGATTTTTCTAGGTGTGTGATTCATTTGGTTTTTTCCTTAGAGACTTTAGGATTTTTATTGAAATTTTCTTTGATTGCGTCTGATTAAAGTGTTAATCATGGCTTAACTACCGAGACAATCATGTAGAATGCAGGGGAAAACCCCTGATTATACACCAAGTCAATTAGAAAGACTTAGATCTGAAAGAGGAAAAACATCGGGAACAGGATCAACAGAACAGGAAGAAACATCCATTATTATTCATCCTAATTATGAAGTAGATCAACCGCAAATAACAGAGTTTACTCCTCATAAAATCTCAATTTCCGAATTAGCTGAACTTGCTTCTACAACAAGTGAATTATCATCTACTAAACCTGAAATTTATGAGCTAGAAACTAAACCTGCTACGTCTGAATCTACTTTAGAGTTTGTTACTCCAACTTCTGGTAATACTGATTCACCTAGAGTGAAGACTCGGATCACAGAAGATCTTCCTCCTAGTATCATTAGTATTAAAGAAGTTACTGACACTGAAGAAGAAGTAGTTCTTCCTTCGCCTCAGGAAAATTTGGATCTTAGAGAACGTGAATCAATTTTTTATAGTCCTTTTAGACAAGATGCTTGGTATTCTTCATTGACAGACTTTCTACAAAACGTTGGTCTCAATTATTCGCCACCCCGAATTCCATTTCCTTCTACACCGAGAGTTTACAGATCTCCTTTAAACATGTCTGGTGAGTCATCCATGTTTTCTGAATCTCCAGAAACATATTTGTATGGTGGTCCTTCAGTTCCTGCAGTATACCAGTTGCTCTCTGGTACTTTCTCAGGGGCATCTCCTTTTCCTGATAAACGTACACTATCATATGGACTACATGAATCAAATACCAGAACTGTAAATGCGGAAAAAAATTATATGATGTCTGGAAACATTCCAAACCCTGACCCTCAAGGTAGTAATTTACAGCTTGGGGGGCAACCTCAAGTTAGTAATTTACATCCTGGGGGGCAACCTCAAGGTCAGTACATGCCTCAAGGTCAATATCAACCTCAAGGTCAATACATTCCTAAAGGTAAATACATGCCTCAAGGTCAGTATCCAACTTAGGGTCCACAACCTCCTTTAGGGCAACAATTTTCCCCGGAACAACAATTTTATCATGGAGGTGGGAATTATTCAGTAAATTATCCAACTTATGTTCCAAATTATCAGCCTAGTTATGGTCCTTCTTATCCACAACCTTCTATGGGACCTTCGTATCCCAGACCTAATATAGTGTGGGATCCATCTCAAGCTCAACAGAATTTGCAACCTAATATGCAAGTACCTTTCAACCTGGACAACCGATTGGTTATAATCACGTTTAACAACTTGTCCAACCTATCCAACCTGTACAACATGTCCAATCTATCCAACCTATTCAATCTAATGTTCAGGTACCTACATTAAGTAGTGTTTAGCAACCCAGTATGAGTACACCTAGAACTCCAACCCAAACTATTGCGCCAATTTCTGTTCAGCCTACCACACCTATTCCTGGAGTATCTGAAGCTCCCGTTTCAACAGCTCCTCAGGTATCAATAAAAATTCCTCAAGTTTTTGTTCCATAGTTTGGACCTGCACCCCAGACTACTATTCAGATGCCTGCAAGAAAACCTGGTACAAGTACGGTTATAACAAGCCAAACTCAGTTTACTTATCAACCTTACCAAGGGTCATATCAATATGGACCTCTAGTGGAAATACAATATATCAACCATACCCTGGGTATACGTACCAAACACCTACTCAACCCCAATATGGTCTAGTTAATCCTGGTTATCTAGGGGGCATACCAATTCCCAATGCGCAAGCTATTCCAAGATAACCTGGATATCCTCCAACTGGAACTGGTATAGTTTCACAAGACCCTAACCATTTGTTACCATTCATAGCAACTTTGGATTTACCTGATTTAACGCACCTTACGAATGATCCCATATTTTATCATCCGTATTGGCAACCAATGCCACATAAGTTTCCCAGTGATATCCCAAAGTTTGAAGGAAAATCAGGAGAGGACCCTTCCAACCATGTCATGACTTACCACCTATGTTGTGCATCCAACTCATTAATCGATGATTCTATTCAACTTAGACTTTTTCAGAGAATGTTAATAGGAGTAGCTACCAAATGGTACATTGAACTGCCATGAGGTTCTTTTAACAATTTCAATGCTCTAGAAACCGCTTTCTTAACTCATTTTCAGTTTCCAGTCAGATACGACAATGACACAGAAGTATTAACTTCACTAAAACAATCCACGTCTACATACATATCAGATCATATACATGAATGGATACGTAGAAGAAGTTTGGTGAAAGTTTTTATCCCAGATCAGATATTGGCAGAATGGTTTATCAAATCATTGCTACCAAAAATCATTCAAGATGTAGCTAAAGGAGGGGTTGTTACATAAGAACAAGCCATCGCTCAAGCTCAGTATCTTGACTTGGTATATACCCAGTCAGGTACTTTGTACAAGAAAATTCCTTATTTACTACATCTTGGTCAGATAACAACAACTCCTTCAGGGTCTCATGCCACTGACGGTGTAATTGGTTCAGTTAGCACAACTAAGAGTAAGAAGAAATCTTCAAAGGTTACTTCTCCCATAATAACTTTACCTGATTCACCAAAAGGAGAATATTCCCTAGAAACTTCTGCCGATATTCACATTGTAGATTCATCTACTACAAAGTCAAAATCTGGTAACAAGAAGAAAGGGAAAAATAAAAATAAACAGACTTCATCTCCCAAAGAAAAAACTGATAAAAATGAACCGACTGACGATAAACGAAAACCTCGTTATCCTTGTCTTATCTGTGACGAGGATCATTTCACCAAAGAATTTCTGCATAGGGCTGAGGTATCTAAGTTCGTCAAAGGTTCATCTACCCCTGCTATCTTGAAGGATCCCTTTCCTGTTCAAGATATAAAAATGATTGGATCTTCTTCTAATACATCAGTGGATATTTTGATGATGTCTCAAGTAATGGTTGCGACTCGATCGCAAGATTATGGTAGTAAAAATCATGTTGCTGGTAAAGAAGTAGAAAATTCTAATTCTGCACCAGCTACATCTCCTTCGGTTTCTGATCCACTTCATATCGAGAAACATAATCCTAATTTAGTAATCAAACTGCCTACTAAAGGTGTACTTCGTAGATCAGCTTTCAATCCACATGCAAGAGCTGCTTAGAATTACAACATTGTAGATGCTTAAGCGATATCTCCTTCAGCAATGTTGGCCTTATAAGTGCTGCAATCATGCCCAGCACAAAGGAACTTACTCTTATCAGCAATTGGAGTTGTAGATCTTCAGGATTCAAACCTCATGGTCTTCGATTTAGAAAATTTTACACCTCGTCTCCCTCATCAAATGGCTTTTCAGATCCCAGTACTAGTCAAAAACAGAAGTTGCTTTTGTACTGTTATTGATGAAGGAGAATCTACATGTATCATGTCGTTAAACTGTTGGAAATCACTTGGTTCTCCAACCCTTAACCAATCTCCGACAATCCTCAAAGCTTTTGATGGAAGAGGATTCCATGCATTCGGAATTTTGCAGGATCTACCTATAGAGGTCAAAGGTAAAACCATTAATTTAGATGTGGAGGTAATTGATGCCCCTCTAGATTACAACCTTCTTCTGGGTCGAAGTTGGTATTATGCTATGACTATTGTCGTGTCATCCGTCTTTCGATTAATCATGTTTCCTCATCAAGGAAATATTTTGAAAATCAATCAGCTGTCATATTATTCGTCTGACCAAGCTTCTACGAATAGTTTTTAGCACGTTGGAAAATCGACTATCCCTTATGAGGATGTAGGAGTAGGTTTAATCAAAAATTCTGCTTTAATGGGAACTTTTTCTATGCCTCCACCTAACGTACCGCATACTATTGCTAATATCAATATGATTACATCAAGCATTATTCCATTTGATGATCCTTGGATAGTGCCTTTAGAATCATAACTAGATTCATTCAATGGCGTGATGCCTTTGAGTCCTTTTGAGATAGAATACCAAGCAGTACAGTCATTTTCCAATCCTTTATCAACTGATGATGATCCAATGAATGTGATCAACGAAGAATCATTTTCACCATCAAGCTCAGCTATAACGTCAATTCCTGATCCTTTTCAACAAGTGTTTCATACTGATGAAAGCATTTGTGAATTCTTGTCTGTAGATGAATTACCATGCGATGATCTCCATCATAGTTCATCATTTTTACCTAAGCTTGATAGATTTGAAAATAACTTTTCATATATTTGTCCAATTGATTATGTCAACAAACCTCAGAGTCCAATATTGATTGCAAATTCGAATTCTGAAATTAATTTGGGAAATATTTCTTCTACGGTTCCCATTGACATATCCATTAAACTAGGAATTATTGAAAACATTCATATAGGTGCTTCTTGTACGTCAAATGAAATTTCTACATATAAAGCCCTATTTCAAGAATTTTGTGAAATATTTGCCTGGTCTTATGAAGAAATGCCAGGAATTGATCCCAACATTGTCATTCATGAAATAAAGACTTACCCAGATGCTAAACCTGTCAGAGAGAGATTATGTTTGATACATCCACGAAAAGTTGCTGCTATTAAAGTTGAAGTTGAGAAATTATTAAAAAAAGGTTTTATTTATCCAGTTCCTTTAACAGATTGGGTATCTAATATCGTTCCTGTTACAAAAAAAACAAGGAACAATACGAGTATGTGTCGACTATAGGGATATTAACAAAGCTTGTCCAAAAGACAATTATCCAACTCCTTATATTGACCAAATCATTAACAATTGTGTTGGAAATGAAATGTATTCATTTATGGATGGATTTTCTGGATACAATCAAATCAACATACTCCTTGCCGATCAACCAAAAACAACATTCTTTGTCCTTGGGGAACATTTGCTTACTGTAAATTACCTTTCGGATTGAAGAATGTTGGGGAAAATTTTCAAAGGGTAATGTCCTATGCTTTTCATGACATTAAACACATTGTGCAACCATATCTCGATGATTTAACTGCTCATTCATTGCACAGGAAAGATCATCCTACCCATTTACGAGCGATTTTTATGAGTTGTAGGTATTATAAGATTCGCTTGAATCCCCACAAGTGTGTTTTTTGCATACAATATGGTAGATTACTGGGATTTTTTATTTAAAAAGAAGGCATTTGTCTCGACCCTTCGAAGGTTGAGGCTATTATCAGTTTACCTCCTCCTTCCACACTTCGCCAACTCCAAAGTTTGCAAGGGAAAGCAAACTTTCTGCGTAGATTTATCCAGAACTATGCTAAGTTAACCAAAGGTTTTACAAGGCTATTGAAATATAATGTTCCTTTTATTTGGGATGAGATCGTTGATCGATGTTTTGATGCTTTAAAACACGTGTTAATCCATGCATCGTTATTGCATCCACCAAATTACAGCCAGGATTACTTTTTATAATTAGCGGCCTCTGATTCCACTATTGGAATGGTATTAGTTCAGGAGGATGAATTCCACAACTAACATGCAATTTACTATCTCAGTTAGAATCTCAATCCAACAGACTCTTAAATATTCGCATGTGGAGAAAATGGCCTTGGTAGCAGTTCAAGTTGTCCAATGTTTTCATCATTACATTTTCAATGTTACGAAAAACAATTGTGATATCTAATTGCAACCCGATGATGTATATTCTGACTAAACAATTGCTTGGGGGAAAATACTCTAAATGGATAGTGATCCTTCAAGAGTTTGATTTAGAATTTGAGAAATCAAAATCAAAGAAATCATTGATGTTCGTCGAACTTATGTGTGACTTCCCGAATAGTGAGACATAAACTGTGGTAGAGCATCTGATCGCTGATGAATCTCTGTTTCTTATCATTAAGTTAGACCGTTGGTATAGGGATATCATCATTTATCTCCAAACCCAAAATTTTCGGCCTGAACTTTCACGTTCACATCGACGAAAGGTCCGTTACCAATCTTAGCAATACAATATTATTGGGGACACGCTTTATTGTCGTGGTGCGGATTCTGTATTATTGGGGACACGCTTTATTGACTATCATTCTGGAGCATGTGGCGGTCATATGTCTGGGTACGCCACAGCCCAAAAGATATTGCATGCTGGTTATTTTTATCCGTCATTATTTAAAGATTGCATTCTCGCGGTCCGAAAATTCCATAACTGTCATATTTTCGAATGAAAGATGCGTGCATCACCAACTCCTCTTCACCCCATAGTTACTGTAGGTCCTTTTGCAAAATGGGGCATTGATTTCATTACATATAACCCTCACTCAGTCGGGGGGCATGGCTATACTATTCTCGCAGTAGATTATTTTACAAAATGGGCCGAGGCGATGCCTACATTTGCAACTGATGGCAGAATTGCAGCTACATTTGTATTCAATCACATGATTGCTCGATTTGGTGTATCCTAAGCTATCATTACTGATCATGGGATTCATTTTCGAAACATCATGATGACCGAAATTTTCGACCAGCTTGGTCTGCGACATGATAACTCTACTCCATCTTATCCATAGGCTAATGGTCAGGTTAAAGCCGTTAATAAATTTTTAACCACTATGATTAAAGGGATAATTGGAATTCATAAATCGAATTGGCATACTATGATTTTCTCAGCACTTTGGGCATACCAAACCTTAGGAAAAACTACAACAGGGTTCACTCCTTTTCAACTGGTTTACGGATTAGAAGTTGTGTTACCGATTGAATGCGAAATACTGTCACTCCAATTAACCATAGAGTTACTACCAGCCACTTCTGAAGAGGAAAAACGCTTTTTTTACTTAGCACAATTAGTTGAGACTCGGCGCACCACTGCATTAGTAGCTGAAGTTCATAAAAAACGCGTTAAAGCTCAGTACAACCGAAGTGTTACACCTCATGTTTTTTCGGAAAGTGACCTAGTATTTGTATATGACCAAGCTAATGATAAACTGGGAGCTGGGAAATTTGAACCCATGTGGCATGGTCCTTATATTGTCAAGCGAGTGCTTGCAAAAGGGGCTTACGAATTGATTGATTATGACGAGGTCTCTTTAGATAAACCCAGAAATGGACATTATCTGAAAAGATATTATGCTTGATTTTTGTATGAAGATCCTACCTGTACATTAGTTATTTTTCTAAGATTAGCTGCTTTATATTAGATGAGTGTGTCTAGTTTAAGTTTGCGTTGAATACTATTCCTTCTTATCTTGATTACTCTTGATATTGCAGATGTCGACTTCCCTTCAAGCGTACATTGGTTTTGCTGATGGTGCCTGTTGTAGTACACGGAATATCTCTTCCACAGCCTGGGTTATCTATTCACCCATCGATGAGTTAGTTTCTATGCATGGGGTAAGCCTTGGTCAAACAATGAATAATGTTGCAGAATATAGCGCAGTGATTGAGTTATTATCTGATGCCATTTCATTTGGAATTCAGCATTTGATTGTTAGGCTAGATTCAGAACTCATTGTATTACATTTAGACATAGTATATTGAATTAAAAATCCAGTGTTACTGAGATTATTTTGAAGGTTTGTCTATTGGAAAGGCAGTTTGATTACATCGAATATCAACACATTCCAAGAATATTAAATACATTGGCTGATACATTAGCTAATAATGTTATAAATATACATTTGCAACATTAAAAAAGTAAATTAAAACATCATTCGATATGTGTTGAACAAGATAGCTGAAAAAAGTAGTCATATCATAGATAGAGTTTGTGTTTCAAAAAATAATGCATCATCTAAGACCATAGGTTTAAAACAACTTATGATCTGAAATATAGTGATACAAAAAACAAAAGTACAATAGTCTGCGATGATCATCCACTATCCATGGTGATGATCATGATAAAATACTATCGCCCACGCCACTCTACGCAGGTATCTCTGAAACTGCCAAGAACACCAGTGACATGCCTTTGGAGACGAAGAGGAATATCATCCATCGTTGTCTCTGGGATGTCTCTAGTCAACCTTTCTAGGTTGTGCTCTAATTTAGTTAAAATCTCTGCTGCTTGGTTCTGTGGTGGTGCTGCGGTGCAATAGGATCTGTCAGCTTCCTCTCGAAGCGACAAAGATTGGCTAGTCTTTGTGGACCAACATCTGCATTTAAATTTTTTTATCAGTATTGGACGATTGCAAAAAAAAATAAAAATTAGAGTTAAAACATATCAAAAAAATTCATTTACCTGATTCATCCCATTGTGTCCCTGGAGGTAAGGACATCACGGGGTCTCCTCGAAAGTCTATGCCTGCATACGGGAAATCCTCGATAGCAAAGATTTGGTTCTCTAACCAACAAAAATATGATGGAGTGAATCGGACTACCGTGTAGCCGTCACCACCATGGCAAGCCCTTAGTGCCACCCATCGTACCATACGAGGCTCTCTAGGTTCACCATGGTGAACAGAGATCAACTGAGGGGAAAGGGACGGAATCCTCTCCAAAGCGAAAGATACTAAGATAGTACCATATCCAAAGTTTTTCAACTTTGAGTTCTTCGCTCTGTTCAGTTGACCCTTCATATTGGTCGACACCCCTTCACACCAATTGAAGATTGTACCTCTGTAACATTCGACAATTGTCTGAATTTGTGACTTGGTAGCCACATGTGGAGCTGCACTTCCACATAATCTGGTAACAGTGAATGCAATGACTTTCAGATCAAGACTTATGATAGTTTTTATGTCTATCCGATTGTCTTTGGGATCAACTTCTTCATTACAGAATTCTTGTTTGTAGCTAGCGATAGGCAGGCCACCTTGCCTAGCTCCGACCAAAGAGATAGGTTCACCTATTTTTGATAAACCAGTGAGGAAGTAGATGTCTTCAAGCTCAATTTCTAGCTTGTGATCTCTAATGATAAAACATTGTGCTTGAACGTCCCATTTATTCACCAACTAGGTCATTAGCTCTACATGTGCCCTCATGCCCTGAATGGCCCAGAATTTGTATAATCCGCAATTTCTCAAAACACTCATTTTGTTTGGATTGTTCATTGCCGCATCATCTACCTCTTCATTCTCGCATTCTCGCCACTCCAACATTGTGCAATGACCTGCAAATGGACGCATTTAATGGTTAAAAGTTATTAGAGTGAAAAATTTTAGCCATTTTTGAGAGAATGTATCAAATTTAATTTACTTACAGCGCCTCCGTAGTTTTTGTATAGGGATAGTACCCCTACACACGACCTTCATAGAAACTGTGGTAGCCCAATAATTTTCCTTTAGGAAAATTATCGAGGTTTGCAGGTAACCAATGGCTGACCCGCAGAACGCCGTGAGCGAAATTTTGAACCTTTCTCTCCCCCCCAAAAATGAATTTAAAAACTAAAAAATAGAATTTAAATGGATGAAAATGAAGAGAAGAGTGTTGTGGATTACCTAGATTCGACGGATTTAAATTTGAGCGGTCGATTCTCCCTTTA
This sequence comes from Pinus albicaulis, assembly GCA_034641835.2. Taxonomy (NCBI): domain Eukaryota; kingdom Viridiplantae; phylum Streptophyta; class Pinopsida; order Pinales; family Pinaceae; genus Pinus; species Pinus albicaulis. The sequence goes on along the minus strand of CM076581.1, from coordinate 876,260,844 downwards.
TCACCTCCAGAATGTTTTTTGCCCGGAGCTCTCAATTTTCAACTCTGAACAGAAAAGGTGAAAATGACTTTGTTGAACTACTTTTTATAAGATTTTTTGAATAAATAAAATATTATTTTATTTATTTTCCACTTTAAAAAATTATTTTTTGAAATTTTGTACTTATTGGAAATAGATATGTTTAATTTTTTGAGTTTATGTGCAGAAAATAGGATTGTCAGGTGTAAAGGATTATTTTGATGATGAGTACAATTTTATCACTTTTTCGGGCTCTTGAAAATTACGAAAAATTGAAACCCTGGAGTTCTCTTTTAAGCCCTTTTCAGACTCTCTAAAATTGAAAAGATTGTTAAGTACTTGACTATTCTAACTCGTTAAAGGAAATGAACAGACGTCCCTTCAGTATAAGTTTACCCCTTTTTTGGACTGAAATGGACTATTTATGGAAAAGGTATACGTTGGCTAATCATGGTCAATAGAATTATCTCCTACATTATTTTATCCTTTTTCAGGCTTGGGAGACTAAATTTACGAAAAAGTACACCCACGGACTTTTCTTAAGTTTTTCTTCTGACTCCCTAAATCTGAAAAACACCAAGTTTTACCTATACTGGACTCATTAAAACTTAACAGTAAAGGACCTATCAATTATAAACAGGAACGAAGCACTCCTTCTTAGGGTTAGATTTTAATACTAAGTTGGACTCATCCGAAGGATGATCTTATATAACAAGAAAATGTTATCCTCCTCAAGCTTGTAAAAAATAAAGAGGTACTTGCCAGAAATGGTGAGGGAAAAAGAGAGAAGATGAATCAAGTTATCACACTTCGTTTCAAAAAGTTGTATACCACTCTTGAACACAACACTTTTGTCACGTTCATATTTGGGTTGGGAAAATCTTTTGGCCAAATAGTTAATCGAACCACATTGAAAGTCTTCAACCAGTTTCTGGGTATTAGCTTTAGGTCAATCGTCACCATCTGCAGTGTTGTTATGTGTTCAAGACATCAGTTTAATAAACCATTCTGTTAGGAATCTGTAATTTTAGTAGATTGGTAAGACTAAAACTGCAAAAGAAACATTATTTCAACCACTTTGGGATTCTAGGATCTAGCCCTCCTGAATCCGGAGAGGGATCTCTCCAATAAGTGAAAAGATGGATTTGTCTTTGAAGTTTGGGGTAATAATATTAGGCTAGTTATGAAGGTCAAGGGTTTTCTTTGTTTTTGGATGGTTGAGCATGAATATTATTTGAGAGGAAAGTTCTAAGTGCAAAAAGTTTCAAAGGTGAGAAGTTGCAAGTGAATAGAACAACTTTGTCTAAAAAGATAGATATAACGTTGGTTTTTAGTCCATTGGGCTATGGAGTCATAATAGGGCTTTAATTGAGCAACAACATCAAGAGTGATCCAAGGGGCAAGTCATCTATACCACAAGATTATTGAGATTAGGGTGGTGGAATGGAAACAATAAAGTGGTGGAGGGGTGGAAACTGATAATAATTTCACAGGGGATTTATAGTCAGTCCAAACAAGAAAATCCTCTTAAGTAACTATTTAAAACCAACCAAGAATAGGGCTAACCATAAACTTCTTGGGAAAGTCTGTATTGAAGAATCTTAATTGAAAAAAAATCCGGTAATCTGCATAATTACCTTCAGAAAGTATAAAAACACATAAGAGAAACGAAGTGTGACCTAAGATCAAGTAAGGTACTTTTAAACCTAATCTGCTTTCAGCCAATACCAAGGGAAACCTTCAGAATCTACCTTTGGAGAATACAAGCTAGAAACAGGGAAAACCATCACTTTTCTAGTCTAACTTTAATAAGCAAATCAAGAAAATAACTTTCAAGAACAATGCTTAAAGCAAACAGTAGGACAAGGGAACGCCAACATTCCTAACTGTTTGGACTGTATTGAATCATTCTTAAATAAACAAATTGGAGGAAAACATTGAGATAAAGCTTATTAGTCAGAGAAGGGTACTGGTAAACAGTAAATCCTAACTCTACAAATGTTGTTCTTTATTAGAGAAAAGTGAACAATATGACATACATAGAAGGAAAAACAATAACAAAGAAAGGGGCACTTCACCAGTGATATAGACCAGGATCCCAAGAAACAGCGTGTTATTGATGTCAAACCAGTTACAGTCTTCAAGTCCAATGTTTCAGTTCAGCAATCATCTTCACTATTCAACCTAACTAATCTAAACGCAAACAAAGCTTCAAGGACCAGTGAACACTATTTACAATCAAAATTTTAAGCTCAAATGTATTTCAAAGTTTTGCAACCAACATTTTCTCATCTTCTACAACAGTATTTATAGAAGAATGAGGAAGTGAGATTTGATAAAATATCTCTCAAGACAATTAATATAGAGTGATGACTTCTCGGCCTTTGATGGGCTCGATGAAGAATTTTACAGTTGTTTCACTGTATTAATTGATTTACATTTTAAGATTAAGCTCGGTGGGAGATTTTGTTGACTTTTGAGGCTCTGTGTCATGTTGGAGTAACTCTGCAGATATTTTTTTGCATTAGGTTCCTTGCAGAAGTAACTCTCTGGCTGCGTTGAGGCAAATATCTAATTTTTCTCAATAACTTCGGCCTCTGTTTGAATGCTTGTAGCTACAGGTGGCACTGTGGTAGCTGAGAGGAATCAATTTGCCTCAGATGTGGCAGTGGAGGCCTTTCTGTCTGATAAAACACTTATGATTTTCCTTTAATTGTGTTTTAATTTGGGGGATTAGGCTTTTGATAATAATTCTTAGCCATAATCCCCACCAATCTGTCTTCAATCTTCTGTTCTGTCGCGTTCTGTCTTCAACACTGATACTCTTTTAATTTAAATTTAAATAACACAGTGTCTTGTTGATGTGTAGGCCGCGCAAGGCTCGTATGGCATCAATGCCTCATGACGCATTGACGAGACGTTGAGTAGAGCCTTTTATTCCCTTCCCCTTTGATAACCAAAAGGCCAGAGGATTGTCACTCTCGGCTTTCTTTTCCTTCATATTATGGGAAAAACCTTTGAAACCTGCAAAATAAACAAAACATTATGAAATCCTGCATTTTTTGGTTTTACTGCTTTGGAGGCTGCGGGGAGGAGCGTGGCTGTTGGATGGCAATCATCCAACGGTGGAGATTTATTTAGAGGAGGTCAAAGAAGAGCGGAGGAAGAAAAAATGTGAGGTCCGTCAATCGCGCAGAGATCAACGGCAGGGATTACGTGTTGGAACCATCTTGGTAGAAGGTGGAAGGCGATGAAATAATGTGGGAACGATCTGGGACCATCTGATCTGGACACGTGGACGGTCCAGATCCGATCGGAGGATCGCGATCGGGGGTAACACTCAAATGGCGCCGATGTAAATTTGCGATGCGATTGAGCGCTGGCCGTGGATCTGAGGATCAGATCAACGGTGGAAAATGAATCGGAGGGATGGCTGATCGAGAGGAACAAACAAATGCACCAATCGAAAAATGCGATGCGATTGAGCGCTGGCCATTTTATCGGCTTACGGTCAACGGCGGGGATTCCTTTTTAAGCGAACCGGCAGAAAATCCTTTAAAACTTTATAAAACCCAAAGTTTAATATTATACGAAGTTTTTGGCTTCGGGGGCGGGTTTTATACATATGAAGTGGATAGGCACCCGACTGCGGGGCCTTTATTTATATGGAACATGATGGGCCCAGGGCATGTATATTAAAGAGTTAATCGCAATCGGAGCCTCGGGTTCAGGCTTTTCAATAAACCCATTGGAATTTTGCGATGCGTTTGAGCGCCTTGGGATCTTTAACACTTGGTCCCTGGTGAAATTCATATGTAGTAGAAAGGCGGGGGGGCAGAGTTTATATATATATGACCCAATTGCATCGGAAATTTTTGATGCAGGTCTATCAATCAACCCTTTGTGAATTTCTCCGATGCGATTGCATGATCAGGTCTTTTTAATCTAACCATTTTTTATTTGAAAATCATTGTATGGGCGCGTTAGACCAAAACTTTGGATAAAAGGGATTTTTGTATTTATAAAGGAAAAAATGGATTGGGAATGGATTTTTTCAATGTTTTAAGCGCCGAAGGCGGGCCCATAGGTTATATGGCAAAAAAATATGATCGGGGTTTATAAGCACGGGGCTTAATCACATCGAGGTTTTTGTAATGGAAAAAAGACTTGCGCACTTGGATATTTACGATGCGATAAGCGCCAAAAAGGGTTAGCGCTTGGTTCCAGCCCCAAAGCGTATGGTGGGGAAGTGGTTAGGACTTAGCCCAAGGGGGCTTGAGTCCATAGTAATAAAAATCTTGTTTTTATGAAATTTTTTAGAGTTTTCAATGGATTTGGGGGTTTCGGTATAGTTCAAAATGAGTTTTAAACTATGTAAAGAGGATTTTCATGAAAGGGAGAAGAGGAATCATGAAAATAGAGGAGTTTTATGGAGAAAAAAGGGAGCAAATGAAAGTTATTTTTGAGTGGGTGGAGGGGGAAAATGATGGTTTTACAGTATTATTTTCTTATGAAATCAACAGAATTTCTGAGTATAAAATAGGAACAGTAGTGAATATTTGGACAGAGGCATGAGGCCTTCAAGAGTCTTCAAGAGCCAACACTTTTTAGCAATAAAATTTGTTCCTTGAAGGCTCTAAAAAGTCTTAGCCACCTTTTTCTATAACAAATTTTATAGGTGGCTAACAGTGGCTCCACTTGGGGATGGTGCCTTCTTGAAGGCATCAAGAACTTCAGACTTGCATTCTCTGGGAGGCTTACCTGTGCCTCATCCATTGGGTTGCCCTTCCTTTGCTGGGATGATCTTGCTCTGAAAACATATTAGCAGTCATAAAAACAACGGATCTTTCATCTACAAGATTTCTACCTACCGAATCCTACAGATCTAACATTTTCTCTTCATTAGAGTTCACTTGGATTGGAAAACTCTTTTACAATATTTTGTTCTTTTGAAAGCAGGAAATCTAATCTATTTCTGCTCCTTATTTCTCCCTGAACTCAGATTAAACAGTTGAGTTCAGATGCTTCTCTACCTAATCTACTAATCTGTTAGGATTAAACTATCCAACAGATTTTTATTCTCTAAATTCTACAACAGAAATTCAAAAGCATACAAGTCAGGATTGAACAGTCTAACTTGATGTTGGTCTATAGCATAACAAACAAGTTGCACATAGATATTATTTTGTAGAAAATTAAATCAAAATGGAAGGCTTAAGATCTGAAAATTCAAAGCACTTCCTTCATCTTTTTTATAGCTCTGTTTTGACTTTTGTTTGAGTTATTCTTTCTTTGTCTGACTAATTCAGATTTGAGCTGATTAGAACCAAATTTACCTCTGTTTTGACTCAGAATTTGAAACATATTGGAGTCAATTCTTGCTTGGAAACTTAGGTTCAGTTTTTGAGCTTGTTTGAACCTTTCATTTCTACCCTAAACTATCTACTAATAAGCCAAGATTAAACAGTTTGGCAAATCGAATTCACTATCCTATCAGCAGAAAATTTAAAGCTAATTAGTCAAGATTAGGATGTTTGACTAACTAGAAGTGTGTTTTCAAGAGTGGCATTTAAGCTTGCACACTTTCAGAATTTGTTTCTCTTTTTTGGTATGGGGCTATACCTTTCTTGTTTTCACAATCTGCCCTCTTTTATTTATTTCTTTTGTTTTTGTATTTTGATTTTTATAACTTTGAATGCAATGGTGGATGAAATATTTATAATGGAAAAAAGATAAAAAGGCTTCAAAACATATCATGGATCAAGAGAAGTAATGTTTAAGCATCCTGCGATTGACAGGACCTCCAAACAATTCTGCTCCATTCAACTCTTGTAAGAAATATGCATTATTACCAGCAGTTTAATGGATAGAGTAAGGGCCAAGCCATAAGTTGTCAAATTTCCCGTGCTTGCCCTTTTCTTCCCTCCTTGAATCCCACTTTAAAACTTTGTCCCCAATCTTGAAATTGCTTGACTTTGTTCTTCTGTCAAAAAGCTTTTTAATGCTGATCTGCTTCTGTAATGTTTTGTTATAAACCTCCTCTCTGGTTTGCTGAAGATGAATGGTTTGATTTATTCTCCTGATCATGTCATTATCTTCAGTTTGCAACTCTTGAATCAACTTCATTACTGGTACACCAAGGCTGCTTGGAAAAATTGCATCAGTACCATACACAAGCTAAAAAGGTGACATGCCAATAGATTTCTTGAAAGTCAATCTGTCAGCCCAAAGTGCATGAACAAGCTTTGTGTGCCAAGACTTCTTGTTATCCTCCAACAGTTTTTTGATTGTGTTTACTAAACTCTTGTTTGAGGATTCTGCAAGTCCATTACCTTGAGGGTAATAGGCCGTGGAATGCCCCAATGTTATCTGATATCTGTGACAGAATTCAACCATCTTCTTTGATCCAAATGCTACTGCATTATTAGTGATGATCTTGGTAGGACAACCAAATCTGGAGAGAATGTTAGTCTCCATGAATTTTATAATAACTGAATCATTGGCCTGCCTACAAGCTATGGCTTCTATCCACTTAGTGAAATAGTCTGTGGCAGTAAGAATCCATCTATGCTGGGCAGAAGATGGTGGATGGATTTCTCCTATCAAGTCAAGTCCCCACTGTTGAAAAGGGGCTTCAACAGTGATTGGATGCAGGGGCAGGGGTAGCAGTTTTCTTTTGCCTTCAAAAAGTTGACATTTATGACAGGCAATGATCATTTTTTGTATATCAGGAAAAAGAGTAGGCCAATAGAAACCAGCCCTCAAAATTTTGTTGGTTGTTGTCTTCCAGTATAAATGACCTCCACACTCTCCTTCGTGGAACTTGTGCTTAACCTTCTCTGCATCCAACTCAGGCAAACATTTAAGGAATAGACCACTTGCATTTTTCCAATAAAGACATTTATCAATAATGTAATAGTTTACAGTTTTTAACTTTAGGAATCTTGCCTTTGTCTTTGTCAAACCAGAAGGTGTATTTAAATTAAGAAAAACATAAATAATATCAGCATACCAAGGAGAATTCATAAAATGATCTTCAACAACAGGAGTTGAGAATCATTCTTGATCATCCAAAGCATCAATCATATTAATATTGAGAACTTCAAAATTGGATTCAGCCATTAATCTAGCTAGACCTTGGCCTTTGATGAGTTTAGTGGGTTTTATCTCTAAATCATATTCAAGGATAACAGCAATCCACTTATCTCTCTTACCATCTGGGTCCTATGTTAGAATGTCTTTAACTACTGAAGTTGGGACGAAGGCAATGATGTGTGAGTGAAGAATGTATACCCTGAAGTATTTCAATGCTTTAACCAAAGAAAAATCTTGCGTCTCCATAATGTTATACTTCAGAGGGGCATCCCTCAATGCCTTGCTAAATAATGCAATAGGCTACTCTTGTCCTTGTGGATTTTTCTGCAAAAGGACAAGAGCTATGGTATGTTCTAATGCAAATGAAAAAATATAAAAATCTTTTGAAAAAACAGGACTTATTAGAACCGGTGTTTTGGTTAATGCTTGTTTCACCAGCTTAAAGGACTTCCTTGCTTCCAAGGTCCATTTTACCCCTTGCTCCTTCTTTAACATGTTTGCGATATTCCTAAGGAGCTCAGCCAGGTTGGGGATGAATCTTCTCAAAAATTTAATCTTTCCAATGAAAGATTGCAACTCTTTGATGTTTCAAGGATGAGAGATTTGCAATATGGCCTCAATCCTCTTTGGATCTATCTTAATACCCTCTTCTAAAATAATGTGCCCAAGAAGTTTACCTTCCTGGAGCCCAAATAGTGTCTTCTTAGGGTTTAAAGATATTCCAAACTTTCTGCATTTCTTGAAAACTTTTCTTAAGTGTTTTAAGTGTTCTTCATCTGTTTTTGAAAACACAGTGACATCATCAAGGTATATAATGATGAAGTAGCCCAATTCTTTCGAGAATGCTATGTCCATGGCTCTTTGAAAAGTTGCTCCAGCATTCATTAGACCAAAGGGAATTTTCACATACATGAAAGTGCCCCATGGTGTAGTAAAGGTTGTCTTTAATCGATCAGCAGGGTGAACTAAGATCTGATTGTACCCTGAGTATCCATCAAGCAAAGAAATTCTTCTAGACCCTACCACCCTTTGTAAAATGTGATCCATCTTTGGTAAATGATAGTTGTCTTTTAATGAAGCTTTGTTTAAGTCTCTAAATTCTATACAAAGCCTGATCTTTCCAGCTTTCTTCCTAACCGACACCAGATTAGACACCCACTCAGAATATCGAATAGGGACAATAATACCAGCTTCATACATTTTCATGATCTTCTTCTGAACCAAAGGCAACTGCACAGGGTTTATTCTACGCAGTTTTTGTTTAAATGGTTTGTGGTTTTCCTTGAGGGGGATTTTGTGCTGTATTATTTTAGTGTCATAGGATTTAAGATCTTTGTAACTCCACGCAAAAACATCAAAAAATTCTTTAAACAGCTGTATGTATTTGAATTTAATGTGAGCTGGTAAAGATTTAGACAGTTTAATCAATTTCGGTTTTTCCTCACTACCTATATTGCACTCTTCCACTTCAGTCTCTACAGGTTCCATTTTTGGCTTCTTGGCCACATCGTTAAAATCAAACAACTCTACTAAAGGTGCCAGACCGCTTGGCAAACTTTCATCTTTAGAGTCCAGAGTTTCTAACTCATCTGTTTCTAGCTCTGCAGTCATTTATGTTTTGTTTTTAATTTTGTCAGCCAGAATATTGATATTGACAAGTTTAGGAGACAGCTCTTTTTTGCCAAGAAAATTTTCTTCACAGCAGTCTGTATCATAATCTGAGTCCGAACTGTGTAGTTCGAATTCATTTCTGAATTGCATGAAGTCTTCTATTTGTTTGTCTCCGTCAAACACCTGCCAATACTTTTCATTATCAGGCACGGCTGTTCTGAACTTAATTTGAGTTGTGAAATCTATGGTGTTTAAATGCGTTAAGCATGTTCTAGCTGCAAAGGCTAAATTGTGGGCCACAATATTTCTTTTTCTTGGGACAAAAATTATCTGGTATTCCTCAAAATTTTGTAAAAGGTCTATGACATCATTTCGATAGGCCCTAAGTCTCGGGTAATTTTCGTTATATTCCCCATTGACTTGCCTAATGATTAATTCTGAATCTCCATAAACTTCAATTCTTTTGGCTCCTATTTTTTTCAAAAAACGTAAGCCTAAGAGAAGGGATTCATATTCCGCTATGTTATTCGAACATTGAAAGTTTAATTTGCAAGAAATGCTTTCTATGTGGTTGTTTTCAGTTTTGGTAATCCAAACACCTGCACCAGCATTGTTCTTAGTGCATGACCCATCAAAATACATACTCCATAGAGGACTATTTTCGGCTTCATCCTAGTCCTTGTCCTCTTCAATTAATGTGCTCAAGGGTTGTTGTGGAATCTCAGCACTTAGTTGTATTTGTTTTGATTCCCCAAGATTTTCGTTTATTTGAGGGTTCTTTTCTTGATTGTGAATGTTCAAAAGTAATGGGCACCTAACTTGCAGCTCAAAATCTTTGTTTGGTTTGCTACTATCTTCAAATGCAGCAAACTGTTTTGACACTTTTGCGTTATGTTCCTCTTCCTCCCTATCGGCCATTAATCCTGTTAAGGTGACTTGTTCACTAAGTGTTTCATCATTAAACATAATGAAGGAATCAAGGCCTGTATTTACAGAATAGAGAGGAGAGTTTTGTGGTCGGTCTTGACTTGTAACTATGTATTTCATATGGGACTCCCTGTAAAGTCTTCTAGTCTGATTGAAAACAGGGATAGTTGCATAGGTCATGTCCATTTGCATAGTCCCTTGTAACTTAGCCCCCCAAGATCTTGATAATAACATTCCATACTTTGGGGGCACATCAGCCACAACAATATCCATGACTAAACATTTGGCTGGAATTTGGGCAAAGTTAACACAGAGGTCTTTAATTAATCCTAAACATTTCACCCTGCTGGAGTCAAAGGAGTAAAGGTCTTTATAAGGTCTGGTGATTTCTAGACCCAGGCTCTCCATTACAGCTTTGGGCATTAAATTATGAGAAGCCCCGGAATCATGCATAGCGTTGTGCAAAATTTTGTCATGAACATTTAAACTTACATAAAAAGGAGGAACAGGTCCTTCTTGATATCTACCTTCAATCTTTGGACCGAAAATAAGCTCTGGCTGGTCATCATTAAGATTGACTGTATCCTCATTTTCCTCTATTTTTAAAGCCTTCAAAATTTGGATCCTATATACATGCTGGGCCGCTAACTCAGTCAGGGGAACAGAGATTTTAATTTTGGAAATTTCCTGCTCCAGGCTGAAAGGAATTTGACTCTTTAAAGCGCTTGTCTCAGCCTTATTAACTGACATTCTTTCAGCAACATGTGTTTGCTGATTTTTTCTATTTACATTTGACAAAAGAGTTTTAACAAGAGTACTAGCTGAAGTGTTAGTACTGCTAAGGTCTGTACTCTGTTTTGCATTGATTTGAGTGCTTTTCTCCTTACCTTAATCGGAATTAACAACCATTTTTTTGTCTTTTGGCTTCGAAATTTTGGGCTTACTTACAGTGTTGTTTCGTGAAGATTTTTCAGAGGCTTTGTTGTTGGGGGTTTGTTGATTGGTTTTGCTTCTAAGGTCATATTCTCTTTGAGACTCTATGATGACGTTCTCCATGTCTTGATAATAATTTTCATCATCATCTCTTTTGTCATCATAAGGTGTGTAAAGACCTTGTTTTCTATCATAATGAACTTCAAAGTCATCACCATCTACTCCCAACATATTAATATCATCACCCTCTACTTGCTCATCTGTTTCATCAACCTCACTTACATAGTTTTGATGGAAAGTAGGAGTGATCTGTTGATCATCTTTCCTAGGTCTGTTTGGAGGTTGATTTCTTCTAAAATTCTGATTCTGATTCTGATTTTTATTTTGAGGAGCATTTTGGTTTTGGCTTGCTTGTGCTCTCTTAATTATGCTCATCTATTTCATCATCTCCTCCATCATTTTCTCCATTTTTGAGTTTGAAGTAGAAGGTGTGGATTCCTCCCTAAAAGATACTCTCTTCTCATTTTTCATTCTTGCTCTTTTCTCCATCAAGTTGACTTCCACAGCAAGAGCATCTTTTTGCATCTCTTCAAGAGTTGCAGGATCTCTCTCTCTCAGCTAATAGGCCATCTTGAGGTCAAGCCCCTCAGGAAACTTGTTTAATGCTGAGCCTTGTGGAGCTTTTAGATCTGGGGAAAGGGCATTATACACACTGTTAAATCTAGTGCAGTAAACTTGCACACTTTCCCCAGTGTTTCTATGGAGGTTCTTGAAATCAGAAAGGACTTGGAGAGGATTCTTCTTCACTTCCCATTTGTTTAAGAAAGTCTGATGGAAGGCTTGGAGATCATTGATACTATGGGAGGTTAAGCCTTTAAACCATTTTCTTACCTCTCCCCCCAGACTCTGAGCAAATAATCTAAGCTTGACAGAATCATCATCAATTTCATTTCTGTCGAAGTAATCATTCATCTTATCCACATGTTGTGATGTAGTTATAGCATTTCTAGCATCATATAATGGAATTCTGGACTGATAGTCCTGTGGAAGATTGACTAATGGTGCAGGAAGGACTAAGGGAGCATACCATGTTGCCATGATATGTGGTGGGGGTGGATTTACAGGAGGTGGATTAACAAGGGGGAAGGTGGGCTGGAATGGAGTGGTTTGAACAGTGGATGTAGGATGAGAAGAAGTGGATGGACCAGGATTAGATTGTTGAGCTGATCTTGGATGAGAGACCCCTAGGTTGTGAAGGAAATGTAAATCCGGAGGTGTGGTTTCTCTACTACAAAGATGTTCACTTGTCTCCGGGGATGAAAGTGAAGACTCAGAGTCTAGCTAAATTATATCATCAAATGACCTAGTTCTAAATGGATTTACTAAGTCAGCTTGTGATTGTTGTAGAGTTGTAAGATTTTTAGGAACTGAATTAGCTCTCAAGGGTGATCTGAAAACAGTTGATAATTTAATCTTAGGAGACTTCCTAAGGATACTTTCTGGATTATCAACTATCTTAGGTGGATCAGGGTCAGGATGGGCTCTAGCGTGAATATTTCTAGGAGCCACTATGCTGTGTTTTTTAGACCCAAATAAACAGGAAAATTTCAACTAGGTATGACAGTATTTGAGAGGTTAACTAATCTGTTTACATAAATTTTAATCCTACAGTCCTCTAACTGAGTTTGAATGATATTACAATGATAGGGGTTCTTCCCAGTGGAGTCTTAAGGTCTGTTCAGGATTGTGGAGTCGCCAAGTGGAATTTTTTAGCTCCTAAGGAGGTAAAAGGTTTTATGGTCCATCACCATGTTTATTGGATACCAATCTGAAATATTTTTAGGTTTTCTGAGTTATTTTACAGTTGTGTGGTTTTTAAGAATGTCCTAACTCTGTTTCAAAACTTAGCTACAATTAAGAAACAAAGGCAGTCTACTATTATGACTAAGCCAGCTAATCTTTCAAGGTTTAGATAAAGACTTATGAGAATCCTAGGGTTTTCCTAGTTTGTCACTGATTCAAACAAGTTTCATCCATGATTACCATTATTTGGTAGTGCTTGAAAAGGCTGCTTTTTACTCACCAAGTTTGTATGAATTTCTAAAGGAAACTAAGATGCAAATTCGACTCAGATTCCCCAGCGGAGTCGCCAAAAATGTTAGGAATATGTAATTTTAGCAGATTGGTAAGACTAAAACTGCAAAAGAAACATTATTTCAACCACTTTGGGATTCTAGGATCTAGCCCTCCTGAATCCAGAGAGGGATCTCTCCAATAAGTGCAAAGATGGATTTGTCTTTGAAGTTTGGGGTAATAATATTAGGTTAGTTATGAAGGTCAAGGGTTTTGCTTTGTTTTTGGATGGTTGAGCATGAATATTATTTGAGAGGAAAGTTCTAAGTGCAAAAAGTTTCAAAGGTGAGAAGTTTCAAGTGAATAGAACAGCTTTGTCTAAAAAGATAGATATAACGCTGGTTTTTAGTCCATTGGGCTATGGAGTCATAACAGGGCTTTAATTGAGCAACAACATCAAGAGTGATCCAAGGGGAAAGTCATCTATATCACAAGATTATTGAGATTAGGGTGGTTGAATGGAAACAATAAAGTGTTGGAGGGGTGGAAACTGATAATAATTTCACAGGGGATTTATAGTCAGTCCAAACAAGAAAAGCCTCTTAAGTAACTGTTTAAAACCAACCAAGAACAGGGCTAACCATAAAATTCTTGGGCAAGTCTATATTGAAGCAGCTTAATTGACAAAAAATCTGGTAATCCGCATAATTACCTTCAGAAAGTATAAAAACACAGAAGAGAAACGAAGTGTGACCTAAGATCAGGTAAGGTACTTTTAAACCTAATCTGCTTTCAGCCAATACTAAGGGAAACCTTCAGAATATGCCTTTGGAGAATAGAAGCTAGAAACAGGGCAAACCATCACTTTTCTAGTCTAGCTTTAATAAGCAAATCAGGAAAAGAACTTTCAAGAACAATGCTTAAAGAAAACAGTAGGACGAGGGAACGCTAGCATTCCTAATTGTTTGGACTATATTGAATCATTCTTAAATAAACAAATTGGAGGAAAACATTGAGATAAAGCTTCTCAGTCAAATAAGGGTACCGGTAAACAGTAAATCCTAACTCAATAAATGTTGTTCTTTATTAGAGAAAAGTGAACAATATGACATACATAGAAGGAAAAACAATAACAAAGAAAGGGGCACTTCACTAGTGATATAGACCAGGATCCCAAGAAACAACTTGTTATTGATGTCAAACCAGTTACAGTCTTCAAGTCCAATGTTTCAGTTCAACAATCATCTTCACTATTCAGCCTAAATAATCTAAACGCAAACAAAGCTTCAAGGGCCAGTGAACACTATTTACAATCAAAAGTTTAAGCTCAAATGTATTTCAAAGTTCTACAACCAACATTTTCTCATCTTCTACAATAGTATTTATAGAAGAATGAGGAAGTGAGATCTGATAAAAGATCTCTCAGGACAATTAATACAAAGTGATGACTTCTTGGCCTTTGAGGGGCTCGATGAAGAAGTTTACAGGTGTTTCACTGTATTAATTGATTTACATTTTAAGATTAAGATCGGTGGGAGCTTTTGTTGACTTTTGAGGCTCTGTGTCATGTTGGAGTAACTCTGCAGATATTTTTTTGCATTAAGTTCCTTGCAAAAGTAACTCTCTGGCTGCGTTGAGGCGAATATCTGATTTTTCTCAATAACTTCGGCCTCTATTTTAATGCTTGTAGCTACAGGTGGCACTGTGGTAGCTGAGAGGAATCAATTTGCTTTAGATGTGGTGGTGGAGGCCTTTATGTCCGATAAAACACTTATGATTTTCCTTTAATTGTGTTTTAATTTGGGGGCTTAGGATTTTGATAATCATTCTTAGCCGTAATCCCCACCACTTTGTCTTCAATCTTCTATTCTGCCATGTTTTGTCTTCAACATTGATACTCTTTTAATTGTGATTTAAATAACACAGTGTCTTGTTGATGTGCAGGCCACGCAAGGCTCGTATGGCATCAATGCCTCATGAGGCATTGACGAGACGTCGAGTAGAGCCTTTTAGTCCCTTCCCCTTTGATAACCGAAAGGCCAGAGGATCGTCACTCTCGGCTTTATTTTCCTTCATATTATGGGAAAAACCTTTGAAACCTGCAAAATAAACAAAACATTATGAAATCCTACGTTTTTAGGTTTTATTGCTTTGGAGGCTACGGGGAGGCGCGTGGTCGTTTGATGTCAATCATCCAACAGTGGAGATTTATTTAGAGGAGGTCAAAGAAGAGCGGAGGAAGAAAAAATGTGAGGACCGTCAATCGCACATAGATCAACAGCGGGGATTATGTGTTGGAACCCTCTTGGCAGAAGGCGGAAGGCGATGAAATAATGTGGGAACAATCTGGGACCATCCGATCTGGACACGTGGACGGTCCAGATCCGATCGAAGGATCGCGATCGGGGATAACACTCAAATGGCGCCGATGTAAATTTTCGATGCGATTGAGCGTTGGCCGTTGATCTGAGGATCAGATCAACGGTGGATAATGAATCAGAGGGATGGCCAATCGGGAGGAACAAACAAATGCACCAATCGAAAAATGCGATGTGATTGAGCGCTAGCCATTTGATCGGCTTACGATCAACGGCGGGGATTCCTTTTTAAGCGAACCAGTGGAAAATCCTTTAAAACTTTATAAAACCCAAATTTTAATATTATACGAAGTTTTTGGCTTCGGGGGCGGGTTTTATACATATGAAGTGGATAGGCGCCCGACTGCGGGGCCTTTAGTTATATGGAACATGATGGGCCCAGGGCATGTATATTAAAGAGCTCATCGCAATCAAAGCCTCAGGTTCGGGCTTTTCAATCAACCGATTGGAATTTTGCGATGCGTTTGAGCGCCTTGGGATCTTTAACACTTGGTCCCGGGTGAAAGTCATATGTAGTAGAAATGCGGGGGGGCGGAGTTTATATATATATGACCCAATCACATTGGAAAGGTTTGATGCGGGTCTATCAATCAACCCTTTGTGAATTTCTCCGATGCGATTGCGCGATCGGGTCTTTTTAATATAACCATTTTTTATTTGAAAATCATTGTATGGGCGAGTTAGACCAAAACTTTGGATAAAAGGGTTTTTTGTATTTATAAAGGAAACAATGGATCGGGAATGGATTTTTTCAATGTTTTAAGTGCCGAAGGTGGGACCACGGGTTATATGGAAAAATAATATGATCGGGGTTTATAAGCACGGAGCTTAATCGCATCGGGGTTTTTGTAATGGCAAAAAGACTTGCGCACTTGGATATTTGTGATGCGATAAGCGCCAAAAAGGGTTAGCGCTTGGTTCCAGCCCCAAAGCGTATGGTGGGGAAGTGGTTAGGACTTAGCCCAAGGGGCTTGAGTCCATAGTAATAAAAAACTTGTTTTTATGAAATTTTTTAGAGTTTTCAATGGATTTGGGGGTTTCGGTATAGTTTTAAAATGAGTTTTGAACTATGTAAAGAGGATTTTCATGAAAGGGAGAAGAGGAATCATGAAAATAGAGGAGTTTTATGGAGAAAAAGGGGAGCAAATGAAAGTTAGTTTTGAGTGGGTGGAGGGGGAAAATGATGGTTTTACAGCAGTCTTTTCTTATGAAATCAGCAGAATTTCTGAGTATAAAATAGGAACAGTAGTGAAGATTTGGACAGAGGCATGACGCCTTCAAGAGTCTTCAAGAGCCAACAATTTTTAGCAATAAAATTTGTTCCTTGAAGGCTCCAAAAAGTCTTAGCCACATTTTGCTATAACAATTTTATAGGTGGCTAACACATTCATTGCAAACATTTGTCTCCATTCGCGTTGACCATCCCTGAGTCATTCCTTGCTAAAATTTCTTCAAAACTTGATCTAATGGTTTCGTGTCATGGACTTTCCTACGATGGATCACTTTCTATCGACGACAACTCATCATCTAGAAAGTTGATCTAGAAGCCTATCAGTACCTTGGGATCTGCATGCCCTAATGGCAGGTTTCTCACCTTCGACGACAGGTTGCATCATTGACCTTTGATCGAATGATTCTGTGAAGTGTTCGACTCCAAATCATTCATTCACATTTCATATATTGTACTAATTACTTTGAATGCCATTGTAATTATTGGTGGTTTCTCTCACACTTGTTAACAATTCACATCATTGACTAGTAATCAAGTGGTTTCTACCATGTTCGACTTCAACACAATCAATCGCATGGATAGAATCGCACTAGTTCAAAAAGCGGAAATCAAGACCCTGGATCTATTTTCTACCATCCAAGCTGTGAGGAATTTTATTATTCATGATACAGTATACTACTCATGACAGATGGTTGTGTCTATGTTGTGTCTACTATTAATGTAATTCTAAAATCATTTATGTATCAGAACATGTAGTTAGTTTTAATCTGAGTATAGGAATGCCTACCTCAACAATTATATATATATATATATATATATATATATATATATATATATATATATATATATATATATATATATATATATATATATATATATATATATATATACGCAGTATCACCGTTGAAACCCGGAAAACATTCAATGCAAAAGCATATATATATATATATATATATATATATGCTTGCATTGAACGTTTTTTCAGGGTTTCAACCAGTGTGCCTGCAGCCCGATCCTCGGAATCATAAAGCACTTCACTCCTCAGAATTCTTCAAAACTCTTCAGACTTCACATTTTAGGGGGCAATCTCTTACACTAAAATTTGTTACCATGACATTTAGTTGTCTATGGGTTCATATTTACCTATTTATTTCTCCCTTAGAGGTCCAAAATCATAAAATTCCTAAATCAAGTCTTGAAATTGGGAAAAGCTTATTAAACCCTAAAAATCCTAACTCCGCACTTTTCCTAGTCATTTTCTGCGGTACCGCGGTTTATTGCTATAAAACCTGTGTCCCATCCCGCAAGTTCTGCTCATTAAAACTGTGGACCCCCAAAAAAGGTAAAATAAAAAGAAAAGTAAGTTCTAGAAACCTAGCTGGTCGAATATTCTCCCAGTTGGGGCCTTCTAGAAGCATTATCTGGTCGAGCTTTGCCCCTTCCATTCATGAACCTTTATCCCTTCATAAATGGAACTATCCCTTGGTTTTTGGAGCTAAAATCACATGATGAGAGGGCTTTATCCCTTCCTTATTGGAGCTAAAACTACCTCCCTTCTGCTATAAATTGAGACCATGTTTCAGTATCAAGGGTACTTACTTCTTAGCTTGTAGAAGAGAATTGTTGAAGAAATTATACTCTCCACATTTGGCATCATTGGCATGAGAGAGATTACATACTCATAGTCGTAGTCTTATGCTGATGTAGAGAGTTGGAGTCTTGTCAAACTAAGGAAAACGGCTATTCGGGACCCCGAAAGAACCTGTACAAACATCAAGGCATCAAGGTTGTAAGGTTTCTTCTTTTTATTCAAATTTAATACAAATGGATTCTATTTTCTCATTGAGTTATTCATCTATCTTTTGAATAATTTAATTCTTGGATTCCTTGATCATTAAGATAGATTATTGCTTTTGAATTATCATATCTTGCAGATGCTTTTGATCTTGTTTTCTTGTCTTTGATTTCAGATCTTACATGATGGATCGATACCTTCTGGAACAACTGGATTGAAGACTGATTAAGCATTGGACTTCAGGTAGGAGCATCTCTCCATAATTAATTAATAATTCTTAAGCATAATGGTCTAGATAAAATGGTCTTCATTTGTCTGTTTGTTTCTATATATCCTTAGGATACTAGGGAGATCGCTCTTATCTGCAAGAGGGAATTGTTCGTCTAATAGAGACTAATCATATTATATAAATTCAATATTCTCAGATCTATATGCAGGTTGGTGTGAAGGAAAGTGCGTATACACGTGGAATTAGTAAAGTGAAGTAGCGTATGTATTTTAAGATAATGTATGATCATGGTTGTGATTGATTCTTCATATTGATTCTGATATCTGGGTTGATTACTGTGTTCTGGGTACAGTGATCTCAATGTTCTGATTCAAATTTGGGTTAAGTTTATTGGTGTTGATATTTATGAAGTGTTGTGTTGAAGTTGTGGGATCCAGTGTGAAAATTGATGAAACGTGGTCTACAGTAGCTTTGAGGGTTGAAGCCTTCAGTGTGGAAGTAGAAGATTCATGCCAGTAGAAGCTGATGTTCTGATCAGGGGGTTGGAGCTCCCTTCTAGTAGTGGCTGGTAAATGAGATCAGGGGGCTGTAGCTCCCTTCTAGTAGCAGCTGGAGAACAAGAGAAGGTTGCAGCCTTTTTCAGGTAGATGCCTACGTACTGATATGAATCTGCATTAGTACAATATTGTAAGCAGTTTTCCATATAATAAATATTGAAGACAGAGACGAAAACAGCGATGGTTTTCTCCTGAATTGGGTTTCCACCTTAAATCTTGGTGTTCATGTGTGATGCTCTTGTGTGATGATTTATTTTGATGTTACTACACATATTTATTGCTTAATGATCTGATGCATAACTGATAATTTGAGTTAAAGTTTGTTTCTGAATGTTTATCTAATAATTAATTTATCTCAGAATACGCAAGTTTCTGTTGATATATCCGCGTGTATATGCTAGTTGGGCTAATTAAAGTCGCGTATAGTATTCAGTAAAGAAAAGGTAAAGTTATCAGTGAGCTATAAATACTGATTCACCCCCCCCTCTCAGTATTTTTCCCAACAACCACAACTTGTCTTTGATCTTCATGTATGTAAAGTATTCATTAGCTTCTTTAAACATATTTGAAATAGCATAGAGTGAACTTCAAGTTGTCTCATAGCTCTGATAAAGGGTAAATGTGTAGTCAACAAACTGGATTCCTGAGGTCCACTCTTGATTTCCCAAATCACTCACATCCCAAAGTCAATTTCTGAACAACGTCCCAAGCTGTGGCATAACCTCATGAGAAGACCACTCCCACTTCTTCAACAAATGAGCGATCCTTCCTTAGATTCACAACTACCAAACTATCTTGAATACCATCCATATTGAGTTTTACACCACTTGCTCTCTTAAAATAGTTGTTTTAGACATAATAAATCACATTCTTGCAATAAATGAACTACTAGTCATTCTATGGACAACCTCTCATCTACCGAGATACATGGGTGCTAATCATTGTACTCGCTAATTGTATAGGAAATCCGTCTAGATACGAAATGTATCTAGAGTTAGTTTTACAAAATTACCACTCTATCTTATTTATGATATTATATCTTAACCACACAATCAATCAGTTGAGAAATTATCTCTACCAAACACTAATCTAGGAACTATCTTAGTTGGAATAAATATCTCATATCCAACTAATTAAAAAATGCATTTAATGATGAAAAACATCAATTAATATGCACAAGAAATGTAGGAGTTAAATCTCCAAGTCGCTCCCTTAACCACTACTTGTCTTTGATCTTCATGTCTGCAAAGTCTTCATTAGCTTCTTTAAACATCTTTGAAATAGCATAGAGTGAGCTCCAAGTTGTCTCATAACTCTGGTAAAGGGTAAAGGTGTAGTCAGCAAACTAGATTCCCGAGTTCCACTCTCGAACTCCCAAATCACTCATCTCCTAAACTCAGTTACTGAACACCGTCCCAAGATATAGAATAACCTCACGAGAATACCAATCCCACTAATTCAACAAATGAGGGATCCTTCCCTAGATCCACAACTTCCAAACTATCTTGAAAACCATCCATATTGAGTTTTACACCACTTGCTCTCTTAAAATAGTTGTTTCAGACACAATAAATCACCTTCTTGCAATAATTGAACTACTGTTCATTCTATGGACAAGCTCTCATATACCGAGATAAATGGGTGCTAACATGGGTGATAATCATTGTACTAGCTAGTTGTATAGGAATATCGTCTAGATACAGAATGTATCTAGAGTTAGTTTTACAAAATGGCCACTTTATCTTATTTTGGAAATTCTTAATCATGTACATTTATTCTACAAATAAAAAAGTGATGAATAAATATTTCAACTAAAAAAAATTGAACTATATAGCCAAATAACAACATCATTTTATCTAGTTTCATATGGTCGCATTGGTCACCTATCTTGTCCATTTGGATTTGGTCCACATCCTCGGCATTGTAAAGATGTTTAAATGATCCCATATCTTGAACTTCATTTCATTAGAACCAATCTAGATGCTTGAGCTCACGTGATCCTATTGCTATGAAATTTAGCTCATCAAACCTATGGTGCCATGAATCCATCTCTAAACTTTGTAGTTCATCACCCTCTTAAATTCAATCCAGGCAGAGGGCTCTAAGTTTGGCAAGGTAGAGGAAATCCTGGAGCCCAACAATTAGATTTATTATGCTCACAGGTAACAACAATTAGACCAGATTCTACAAATCCAATAAAATTACAACGCAACATGTCTTCATTTCTTATCAAATCGATCCATAACAGAAAACGACTATAGTTGTCGCCACTAATCCCACGTTCTGGTGGCCCACCAACAATGATCGAGCATCTTTCACAATTGGTGGCAATCTCCTTATAGTTCCCATCTTTTCTGGATGTGCTATGAGGGTTGAACATCGATTCATAAACCTGGAGGTCTGCAATTCCAATCCCATATTTCTTATTCTTCACAGATGCTCATTTATTTAGTCATGACAAATCGACCACACACAGCAACAACCACATGCTACATGCGACATCTAATCCAGCCACAAAGCTATTGTCATACAAGACTATAGGATCTCTCTCCTGTGCGTAGATCTTAATAGGATCTCTCTCTCTCTGACCCTCTTAAGAAATATGGGTTCAAAATAGCAAAATGTTCTAGATTATTAAGTTACGAACTTAATAATCAGACTGGTACACGGATAATAGTTATAGTACAAGAAGAATGGAAGAGATTCTTGCTACTGATAACATTAACCTACTATATAGTTTCTCTCTTGTTTATCGCATCTCCAATATAATGATACAAGGACAAAGGATGCATACGTAGTTGACATAGCTAAGATTTAAGTTAAGTAACTCGCTGGCCACCCTCATTAATTTACATCTCTACAGTAAACAGCTAGTCTGCTTACATCTCAGAACATATGGCAACTAGTCTTGAAGTGTCAATGCTTCTTCGACAGCTTACTGTTATGTTCGCCTACTGGAAATTTAGTGCTTATTTTCAGTAAGATGGGCGAAGATAATAATTGTAGGGGATCTACATTTCTTGTTATTTTCCCTTATTATTGAACATGTCACATGTGTTTCCTAGGTCGGTGAAAGTTAGCTGTTGTTATTGACCCACCAGGAGTTCAAGTCTCAAAAGATGTGGCTTGTTCTCACCTCAGAGGTCATGCTTGTTAAGTTGGGCTCGGGTTGTCATGCAAGTTATGTCAGGACGAAGTCTCCAAAGATGTGATTTGTTCTCACCATATGGGCCATGCCTGTTAAGACGATCTGGGGTTGTCACATTCAAATCCCACTTCTTGATAGTTGGTAGATTGCTTGGAAATTAGTCTCAATGGTCAAGAGTTTACATGTATATGTATTTTTTGATAGATGGATGGGACATCAAGAGTCTAAAGGGGCAACAAGTAGTAGCATTTTTAGATTTTTAGACATTCAGGAGCTCATGGTCATGCCTGTTAAGTTGGACTTGGGTTGTCATGTCTCTTGAGTCGCGCTGGGGTTGTCATGCCACCTAAGTCGGGGCCGAAGCCTCCAGAGGTGTGGGTCATGCCTGTTAAGTTGGGCTGGGTTTGCCACACTTAGTGTGACATCAAATCCCTCTTCTTGATAGGTTGTAGATCGCTGGGACATTAAGAGTCTCCAGGGTTAACATGTAGATGCGTTTCTTGTTAGAAGGTTGGGTCATCGACACTCTCAATAAGGGGCAGGATGCTGCGTTTTCTGGTTTTTGGACATTCACAAGATTCTTTTTTCTCCAATGCGTATTCTTTTGTTTGTTTGGTTTTGGATTCTTGACCGGTGATATGGATGGATTTTATTTTGATGGTAACATTAGCAATGATTACAGGAACATTTGGTCAAGTGTTGGAGTGTTGGGATCGAAAATCAAAAGATCTCGTGGCCATTAAAATTATCCGTGGATTACAAAAGTATCGAGAGGCTGCAATGATAGAAGTCGATGCACTTCGTAAAGCATGAACAACAACCTTATTAATATGTAGAGGTCGATGTACTTCGTAATGAGGAAGCTCCATCAAACCCATTATTAGATTGGATCAAACCCATTATTAATACGGCAGACTTATAAGATGGATAGAAAACCACAAATCAATTAGCCTTCATAAGCATCATTGTTCCTCTGTTTCACCTTAAATGTGTTGGTGTCCAATTAACAGATGGTCAAATCTCTCAAATCAGAATTTATGCCATTTGGCCGACACGATTTCTTCTCTTGTAAATTCATAGGAGGATCATTTCTTGAGGCAGATTCGAAGGCGGGTACATTCAGTTTCGAATTCAGAGCAACAAAGGTAAAGCAGATGGTAAAGTCCATTATTATTCATAATATCAGCATAGCCATGAACAGCACCAATAGAAGCACTGAGTTAATTCATGTGGAAGAAGATCCGAACAAGAGGGTGTTTCGCCCATATGGGACTGCCGCATACTTGTTTATCCAGATGGGGGCATACAGAGGAGGTCTTGCTAATTTTGCTATAATTGGACTTGCTTCCCACATGTAGCACATCAAGACACTTCCCTTCCATAGTCGCTCCACCTCCCGGCGTTCCTTTGCGCCTCTGGTGCAATTGCTAGTTTATTCTTTTATAATGTCATGCGAAACCCAATGGCGTGAACTTACAAGAAGAATCTAATGGTGTCGATTTCCAAAGGAATATTTTACGTTCACAAATGACGAGTCGGTGGTTCCGGCCTCCACTTATAAAATTACATGCAAAAAATATTTTTATGTTTCCCGGTTCAAGACTGAGGTGCCCACAGTTATATATAAATATATAAAAGATGGTTATCATCTGCATATGTCTTCGCCTGTTCCCCGCGGGGAAAGCATCATCTGCATTTTAGTTTGTATATAATTTTGAATCTTTATCTTGACTTCCAATTATTTACTCTGAAAGTTATAACAAAAGGAGATAGAAGAAAACAATCATTTAATAACATTAAATGTGAAGCATGCCAGACATATATGACGGGACAAGGCTGGAAGATGATCATTAAAAAATGGCATGGCAGACAGTTCGCGACTTTATTTTACCCATAAAATGTAATATATGTATGAGATTGGCATTCATTAATTCCAAGCCTATAACAAATTAATTTTGGAACTACTTTACTAGGAGGGTAGTGACTGTGACTGATTCCCTCACTCTCAAGGGATAAGCAAGATTCGGAAATAGTTTTAGGGTTTTTTGTTTTGTTTTGTTTGCACCTTTTTACGCCGGAGGCATTCTCTTTGTTGGCTTGGGGTGAGCAAACACTGTTCACCCCAGCTAATGAGAAGCCTTTCTTATCGCCCTTCCAGCCAGTAAAATTTGGACATGTGACACTTCCTCCAACCAATTAAAATCCTCCATTTGGCCCTGTTACCAGCTATTATTTTTCTTTTCATTTTTCTGTGCCCTTTTACCTTTGTAGCTTTGCGGCTCTGCCTGACTCCTGGCCGCACCACTGCAACACGCCTAAGGGAAAAAAAGAGTTGCAGCATTTTTTTGTGCCCTGACTGCTCTGTAGCTTCGTGGCTCTGCCTGACTCCTAGCCTCACCACTGCAACATGCCTAAGGGAAAAAAAGAGTCACAGGAGCCCATCCGCAATGCCCGATCGCGCTGGATCCCGCACGGTTCTGTTGGCCTGGCTGGTGCGACAAAGATCAACTTCAAATGTGGCTTTCAGTTTGGGTTTTAGCCATGTGGGTATCGAGGTGAGGGCTTCAAATATCTCTGAGGGTTTGGAAAAACTTGGGAGCTCAAGGTTTTGTTATCGCGGTGAGGGCTTTGTTACGCAGTTTTTATTCTCGCAGAAGCTAAGGTGCGCAGAGGAGTAGAAGGAGAAACCATGGCGGTCGTTTTACCACAGCCCGAAGTAAAACTTTTCAATCGTTGGACGTTTGAGGACGTAGAGGTATTTTTAATTTTACTCTTGGGCGCTGGTTGTACTGGTGTTGTTATTTGGGGTTCTAACTTTTTGTTAGAGTTTTATTGACAAGTTTTGTAGCTCAAATGTTCCAGGTGGGTTGGGATATCGAGAACCCACTGACAGGGAAAAGTATCTGCACAAACTGAAAAATCCCTTGGGAAGCAAATGCCAGAGTTGAAGGCAAGTCCCATGCAGTGCAGCTGTCTTGGACTGTAAAATAACCTTGACCTCAACTTTTGGAGTTGGTTCTATTTTGTATAATTTGTCTGTTGCTTTAATTGTGTCTAAGGTCACTTTCGACCCGTTGATATTTCACTATGGGCCTGTGAGGAACATTAAATTGCTTTGGCCACTAACTGGAAAGCTTTGGCAGGAGTAACCCTAATTTGCAGATGCAGAGGACTGAAGGATGGACATGGGAAAAGGTTTATTTCATTTTAATCTTCCTCTGCTCTTTAACACAGAAATCCCACTCTTCTCTCCAACACGTTCGATCTGCAAAGAAAGCTGGAGATTCACTTAATTTTTTGGTAGCTAGAGATTGGGGTAGAAAAGGACTTTACAACCAGTGTAGAGTGGCTGCTCAGGTTAGACCTACTCTTTTTCAAGTTTTCATCATTTGTTTCTGATTTCAAAAGGAAGTTGTGAATGAATAAACAAAATGGTTTAATAAGAACTTCACAAAGTTCGCTGAAAATGGCCATTATTTTTTGTTAAAATTTGTATTCCACTGTGCGTGGTTGGATCATGTTATAGATGGCAAGAATAGGAGAGGAGCTGGGAATCGATTTCGTCATTTCTATGTGTCATTTTTTATAGCAATTTTATGAACACATTCGATCACTTGACATTTTTTGAACTTCACAAGTATGGTCTTCAGACCTTGCAGATGACAGATGATTATTTCTACATTTTCACTTAGCACATTAGATTTCCAAGCATTGTCAAGATTTGAAACGTTGAAATGTGTTAATATTTACAACCAATTCACTTCTCATCAATGTTGCATTTTCATCCAGGTTTTTTTCCAGTTTTAGTCATGTTCAGGATTTTTGGCATCGGTAGTTCTGGGCTGGTTAAAGGATTTGTTTTTTTCCAGTTTTGGTCCTGTTCAACATTTTAGGTTTTCCATTTCCAGTTCTCATAAGATTGGACTGCACATTGAAAGGCTAATTTTACGTGTCAAAAGTAGCCATGTATAGAAAGAATGAAAAGACAAAAAAAAATGAGTAACATCATTGGGCGAGGTATTATTAGTGAAAAATATTTGGAATACCATGCGAATTTGTCCTTGATTTTAAAGGAAAAAGGGTGAAAACACATGTGACATTGAACAATATGCTATAATATGAAATAATGTTTCAGATTGCTGTCAGGAGTCTTCTTAATCAACAGAACATCCCCACACAATAGAAAGAGGACCTGCAGCAATACTAATAAAAGCAAATATTACAATGTTGTGAGTTATAGAATGCATCACCTAATGGGTGAAGAATTCTTAAGAGAAACGGTGGTGTCCGGCCTCTCCTTGTCGATGACGTTGGGCTACCAAAGGAAAAAGCATGTTATCAAACTTGGGAAAAAAATGCAAAAGATAAAATTACAAACGTAGCAGCTGGAAAATGCACCAATAACCCTTGCCACGGGCATCTTATGAATTTTGAACACTCAGAAACAAAAGGGAACGCATTCTGTTTGCCACTTGAACAATTCTGAAACTCCCTATCTGTCCACAAATGGATTTGGGTCCAAGAAGGAAAAATCTGCTAAAGTGTGCTCTGTACAAACACACAAAGAGCAGCTACAATATATTGAGAAACAGAGGAAATTAGAATAATGGATATATTGTATACATGAATTCCATCGTCGTAGTGTAACTAATGGTTTTCCCTTCTTAACTTTTTTTAAAAAGTGACCAATCTTCTCCATGGATTTTGCCTCTCTTAAAAAATCAAAATCATAATCAACATGTTTCTCCATTTCTTGAAGAAGAGGATGGTTGAGGTGCAATCGATCTTGCAAAACATGGCTTTCAGCCCTAGATAAAGCAGGTAGAGTGAGACCAAGATCATCGAGGGAAGGTTTTTGAAACAAAGGGTATTAATAACTGGGCAGATTGAAGGTCCTTAGTAGAATTTATTGCTACTATTGTAGATTATCCTTACAGAAATTCATATTGTCCTTCTCTTTTAGAAATTAATGAGACCTTTGACAGAATTATGGGCAGAGTTGGTGTTGCCCATCCATCAGAGGGACCCTTCAATAAAGTTTTAAACATAATAATTCTGATGTATCATACAGAGAAGGTGGGTTAGAATGAACACGTCACTTTACTTTGTTGCATATGCACTTGATACTAAATGGTATGTGAAGAGACCTCGGAGAGTGACTTCTATGGGTATTTAGGAGGTGAAAGAGGTATTCAGAAAAGCTAATTCGAAGATGTTCAAAATTGAGAAGTGTAAACTTGGGAGCTCAAGGTTTTGTTATCGTGGTGAGGGCTTTGTTATGCAGTTTTTATTCTCGCAGAAGCTAAGGTGCGCAGAGGAGTAGAAGGAGAAACCATGGTGGTCTTTTTACCACAGCCCGAAGTAAAACTTTTCAATCGCTGGACGTTTGAGGACGTAGAGGTATTTTTAATTTTACTCTTGGGCGCTGGTTGTCCTGGTGTTGTTAGTTGGGGTTCTAACTTTTTTTTAGAGTTTTATTGAGAAGTGTTGTAGCTCAAATGTTCCGGGTGGTTTGGGATATCGAGAATCCACTGACAGGGAAAAAAGTCTGCACAAACTGAAAAATCCCCTGGGAAGCAAATGCCAGAATTGAAGGCAAGTCCCATGCAGTGCAGCTGTCTTGGACTGTAAAATAACCTTGAACTCAACTTTTGGATTTGGTTCTATTTTGTATAATTTGTCTGTTGATTTAATTGTGTCTGAGATCAGTTTTGACCCGTTGATATTTCACTGTGGGATTTTCTTGTTGTGTCCACTGGAAGGTTGAAGCAATTGATCTTGATGGGGTATTGAACTGTGGTTTAGAAGTTTTTTGAATCGTAGATTACTTTGTTGAGTTAGATGGCTTGTCAAAAATGAGTATGATCTTTAAATTAAAATTATATCAGTGTCCTGCAATGTATTGATCTGTTGCTCTATTGGGTAGGCTTACATTAACATCGTTGTTAAAAGGAGATCTTGTTTGAGGAATTTTCTGAATCGTAGCATACTTTGTTGAGTTAGAGGTTTTTTTTTACATATAAATTTTAAATAAACAACTATTGTTAATATATATATATATATATATATATATATATATATATATACACTTTTTTGTCTTATAATGTATGTGTAGGTTGTAGGTTTTCCTTTTCATCACGCTATCAAAAAGTTACATCTGATATGTCATTGTGTTACTGGGTGCCTGATTGATTTGCCTGATGGGAAACCAGACTAGTAGAACAAATTTATAGTCTTCAGATTGCTGAGATTTTGCGTTACAAGAGCATCTAACATGACAAAGACTGCTAAGGATAGGCACGCAGGCCTTCTCTTACCGATTCCCCTTCCATGATATGCATTGACACAAAAATTGAGTGCTTAAGACCCAAGACTATAGAGTTGACTATAAAAGCCATGCTTTTATGGTTCAACGCCCTTGGCTGGTGTTCCCATATTGTTGTATCCCCAAGCGCGTTAGAGGGCTTGTTAAAATTGAGTATGATCTTTAAATTAAAATTATAGCAATGTTCTGCAATGTATTTTTCTGTTACTCTATTGGGTAAACCTACATTAACATAGCAGTCAAAAGGGGTATTTCTAAGCAGGCATTGCATCAACAAATTTGAGAATCACATGGCTATGTTCAAAATATTATTATAATTTGAATGCCTCATTACATTGTTTCTCAAACATAGAAATCCTCTGCAGGTCTACAATCTATGTATCAGATTCCATATTCTAGATGATATGAAGGAATGAGAAATGATTAGTGCATTGATTGACTAGATTATGCTTCTATTATTTGATTTTATTAGTAGTCTCTTTCAAACGGGGCCTTGTTTTAAACGTGGTGTTCGTTCATTGGTGATATTTGCTGAAGTATTAAGCAGTGGCTTTGGATATCGCTGTTATATCTGCCCTATCTAAATGAAATGAGTTTCAAAGGGGCGAATATGTTTGCAAGAAGGTCCCAAGTCCATGTTTACATCCTAAAACTTGGCATGCACCAGATGGAAACACTTACAAAAATAAAATAAACCAGGCTATTAAATTCTGTCATTTTGGCAAGAGCTGGATT
Source organism: Pinus albicaulis (assembly GCA_034641835.2). Lineage (NCBI taxonomy): Eukaryota > Viridiplantae > Streptophyta > Pinopsida > Pinales > Pinaceae > Pinus > Pinus albicaulis. Next base: position 876,231,789 of record CM076581.1, on the reverse strand, counting down.
TTTAAATCTCAAGGTGGCCTTATTCTGTTGTAGTGTAAAACACCTAGGACTGGTTTCAAAACATTCTGGTATTTTCTTGTTCCTTCTTGCTTTTGCATATCCTCCAATGGTAGTCGGTCTAATACAGTGATTTCTACAGGATGACCTATGTGTTTTCTCAGCACTCAGCTTTTGGGTATAAGTTATTGTGGTGTTAAAGACTTCCCAAGCTTCAATGGGAATATGAGTGCTCAAACAATAAGGCATACTGCTTTGCGTTTTCCCTGAGCATCTTCAATTCAAAATAAATATGGGGCCTACCAGTGTCACAAATAATTCAATATGTATTTGTGACAACTATATATTGCTTGCTAATAAGTTAAAAGACAATACTTCTATCATGCAAGCGTGCACTAAGAATGTTCTGTTGGTTTGGTCTGTTAGATTGCAATTATACGAGAATATGACTCGAACTGTTTCTTCAACTCCATTTATTCCCAGCCTTTGGATAGTGGTACCACAGCTGTATAGATGAAATAATCCATTGGATTCTATCTTGTAAAAATTGAAATAACTACTTATCTTTACATTAATGATTAGGAATGTGGATATAACATGTCCATTTCATACGTTTTCCTCTTCAATGTGAGATTTTGCACCCCATAAGTTTACATTCATTATGTATCTTTACATGTAGCACAACATCATTCACAGCTCCTCCTTTCGGTGTTCCCTTGCACCCGGGTGCAATTGCTAGTTATATTATTAGTAGCAACCGACAGGGAAATGCTGCAGCATGACAAAGCCTGCGTTGACATTACAAACTCGGACATACAGAGCATTAAACAGAGACAGATAGATGATGTTGTATTATATTACGTGTATGAAGGGCACTGAGTAAAAATGATCGAGGTTATTCAGTGAAGATAACAGAAGAGGCGTAACCACTATGCCTAGCTGGAATAACTTCCTTTTTTGTGCAGTCATTGGTAGCAATTTCAGATGTGAGTTATTGACGGTATATGAAGCATATATTTTTTTATATATTTGAAAGTAGGTTTTGAGAACTAGGGATTTTCTTTAAGCAATTTGTCATTTTGAAGGAGTTAAAAATAAATTAATAAATAATACGAAGTGAAAATAAATAATGTGGAGTAGGAACATGTTTAAACAAGTCATTGAAGCAGTAATAGCAGAGCAAGCAAAGAAATCAGAGGCCACTTCCTTAGAGAACTACAAAAAGATACTCAGGAATTCTTGTCATGAGGAGAAAAAATAATGTCTCCTACAGCAACCGATTTTTCAACCTTGAAGAAGAAAAATGACTCCCATACTCAACAAGAAGATGGGGATAAACAGTTGACTGTCAAAGAGGTGTAGAAGAAGGCCAGTAACAGCAATACCCAGTATCTAGCTTACCAGCAATCAACCCCAGACAGAGCTGATATGGAGTTTTCTATCATATCTGAAGGGAGAGCCTAGAGATGATAAATCAGTGGATAGAAGAGAAAAGCCAGAGAATAGAATTGGAATCAGACATAGACAGATGCTCAAGAAGCAGAGACGGTGGCACAGTCAGACAGAAGGACCATATTCATGCTAATAGGAAATCTCACCATTGAGGTTAAGCAAACCTTGGCAAGATCTCAACTGCACTTAATCAATACAAACATGAAACATCATGAAGCAGTCCCCAAAGCCCCCAAACAAGTCATAGAAGCTATCACAACAGAGCCTGCAATGAGACAGAGACAGCCTCTGAGAACTAAAAAATCCAATCTGGAAATTTAATAATGAGGAGAAAAACTTCAGCAATAGTGTCTTTTACAGCAACCGACTTTGCAAGCTTGGAGATGGAGATTGCCTCCATTAGTATACAAGAAAATGAGCCAAAGTAGTTGACCGCCAATGCCAATTGAAATGAAGGCCAGCAACAGTAATACCCCAGGCCAGCTTACCAGCTTACCAACAAGCAGCAAACAATGACATGACATTGATCAAGGTTTACTTTTTGTTTGGAGATAACCAGGGCCAAAAGGCACACGATAAATATTTAGTAAATTGTTTTGTTATGTTTAAGAAAAAGTTATAAGTAGAAAAATTTGTATGCAAAGAAAACGAGGGGTAAAATCTTCTCAATGGCTATCTATATAGAATAGCTACTCCCTACAGACTCCCTGACAACATGGCATTGGGGTAGTTTTGTAAATCTATGGTAATTATAATGTCAATATAATGAAAACATTTTTCCACCAGAAAAAAACAAACCAGCAGGACACACCAAAAACTTGACATGATTAATGAATTCTATGAGAGGATATTTTATGCCACTTGGGTTAACATGCCCACAAAACATTGCCCTTTGTTACGTGAATAGAAAACTTCTCCCCATCCAAAAAGACCATTACTAAGTTTAGCTCTATTTAATTCTGATGATGAATGAGGGGCCAACTAATACATGCTTGTCTTTGTAATCTCAATCTGTCATTAAGGATACATAATAGTTTTTATCTCTGTCATCGAAAGTAGCTCTGAATCATATGGTTTGTGCACAATATAGCGACACATGGGTCACAGCTTGAAGGCAATTAGGTGCATCTTGGAAGTTGGATGATTACAGATTCCAACAGAACGAAATGCCAGCTCAAACACAAGGTTTGTTGGAGTTCTGTTATTTTAAAATCAATAGCAACATTTGACTTATTTCAGAAGCCAATGGAGGGTCTAAACAAACTTATGATGTATGGTGTGCAAGAGAAGAGATCTCAGATATAAAGGAGGTCTAGTCATAAACAATCTTAAGATGTCCACAATTTTGTACATCTCCAGGACCATTTCATTCAAATATGCTACTACAGGGCTTCAAGATTACTGTATAGCATCATTATCACTATCATGTGTTTGAGTGTCACTTTTGTTTCACCCTATTAATTTTTCATGGTCAATCTACCACAAGATGGAGTTCTGAGCTAGTTTTATACCATGTCTTCAATTCAATAAAAATATAACTTACTGTTTGTGAACCGACTATATATGGTGGTTTGTGGATGCATGTTTAAAAGCCTACACATCTATACTCCATTTTATGGCATCTGCATTGTTTAGATGCACTGAACTCTTAGACATAATTTAACCATTGTGATTGTGGAAACTGTTAATAAGCATTATACATGATTAATTGTGCAAGAATAAAGTCTGTTCCAAGTGCCTCCCATATTAACAATTTATATACGAAAATTTATTGTATTTGTAAGACACTGAAGTACTCGGAATCATTTATTGACATTTTCTTTGATTGTATTTAAAATTGTTGGAATACAACTGGGTAAATGGAAGGTAGTATCATCTCATTCTTGTTGTTTTATTGGATATGTTATGCTTTTCTTTGATTGGCTCTGATTTTGCTATATGGTTGCTGAGTTGATATTACTTTTTTAAATTTCAAATGCGCAAGCTTCCTCAGATGTTAAAGTGGAAAAGGTAAGAAATGAACTTGAGAAACAAGCAGATGAATCTGAGGAAGAATTTAAGCAATCACTGATGCTTTCAAGGAACGAGGCTTCCCGGAATGCGAGTGCATTTTTCAAAAAGGCTGTGTCTATGTCTGAAAAAAGAAAAGATAGTGTTAAAGGATACGACGGAGTAGTTGAAACTACAGTCAGAGAAATATGAAAGCAGCTTTTTAACTTCAAACGTGAGAGGAAAACGAGTGTAAAGGGAAAATAAAATTTGTCAATTTGGGTTGAAAATGCTCCTGAGACTATGAAGAATGTAGCTGAAAGTGCTTTTGGTGTTCACCCAGATGATCTTAAAAACTAGTCTAAAGTTCATGAATTTTGCCTTGGCATTTCATATGGTAAGAGTGCTAATTTTTTCTCTATTATGGTGTTTATGTTTATGATATTCATTTTCGTGCATAATTATTTAAAGGGTGCTAGCTCATTGGAAGAGCACCTGCCATGCGAGAGGTTGGTGGTTCGATTCCGACTTGTACCCTAACATGAATTATTCAATGATATTGTAGATTTTTTTTATAAATATTTTTATATTGATTTATTTTAATGGAGAGACATTTTTTTGGATTCATTGTTTTATATTGTCTCTATAGAGACAATAGATAAGATTAAAGACATTGTCTCCATAAAGACAATATGTTTTTAATTCCAACTATTGTCTTTGGAGAGACAAAAATGAAATTGTCTCAACTTAAGACAATTTACCCAAAAATTGTCTAAAAACCCCCCTTTGCATTGTAGTGCAACTATTGTCTTTGGAGAGACAAAAATGAAAATGCCTTTGGAGAGACAAAAAAACTTGTGCTATATATTGTCTTTATAGAGACAATATTTTAAGACAATCTAATTTTAAGACGATTTAATTTGAGACACCTGCTTAAAGACAATATTTAAGACAATACACAAGTTTTCTTTTGTCTCAAAATTAAGACAATTTACCCAAAAAATGTCTTAAATATTGTCTTAAAACCCCACTTTATGTTGTAGTGAATGTTCTCTTCCATTCCATTCCATAAAATGCTAATCATTTCTCCCAATTAATTATATCTAATTATGCACAACATGTGCAAAGCAAGCAAAGCAACAATGAATGCTCTTCAACGATATTAAATCATGCTCCCCAATGAATATAATTACAGAAACAATATTTGCTCCCTCTCCTTAAAATGTATACCTAACATTGTCGTTCCATTCCATTCCTCAAAAGAACATTTCATCACGGTGGTATTAATGTGTACCACCATGTTTCTAAGATTTCGTATATTTTGACTTTGGTTAATGATATGGATTAATACGAAGATTCGTTGGAACGGCTTTACAAAAAAAAGAAATTTCAATTTCAAATGTGTGCGTTCTTTTTCCAGCGAAATAGAATTATCTATTTCGCTTGCATCTTCCTACATAAGTCTCATGTCAAATAGAATTATCTATTTCGCTTGGTTCTTCCTACACAAGTCTCATGTCATTGGCCCATACTCAAACACTGATTATCACAAATCCAATTTGATGTCTCTATCAACTATTAAATTGCATTTCTTCTTCGTGTTCTTCTTATGTTTGTCATTTTGACCCAATTTGATGTCTGTATCAACTATTAAAATGGATTTCTTCTTCAAGTTCTTCTTATGTTTGTCATTTTGACCCAATCTGATATATCTGTTTCAACTATTAAAAAATGCATTTCTTCTTCACGTTCTTCTTATGTTTGTCATTTTGACATTTCTCCAACAAATTCCTATGATTTGAGGTGTAGGTGTTATATATATTTTTTGAAATTGGTTAATATCGTTAGAGATGCCCAAACTCATTATTCTTAAAGTTGCTTTCAAAATTTCTACTCCAAAACGTTATGGCCATCGTATTTTTACTTCAAATCCTGGTGGCACCGTATTACTAAGATTGTTCGGAAAGTTTGTGTCCGCGAATACCTCCTGTATACAGAGTTTAAAAATCTGATTGATTATATTGTTTGTGTACTAGATAGATCAGTGTCGGTGGTTTTAGGTTCACCATAACAATTATTAGTTTTTGGTTGATTTGATTGTGTAGTAGTAAAGGATTCAAAAGAATTATGAAACGATCATTATCATTATGGACGGTAAAGAAGTAATAGTAAAGAATTTAATACAATGTATGTATTTAATTTGGTTGAATTTAAAAGGAATTAATACAAGGTTTATTTATATATAATTCTTTTTTTTAGTAATAATTGGTCTGTTTAGTGCCTCATTTGTAATCAATTCAAACGGCTATCGCTATTCGCATACACTAGTTATTTAGTTGAGGAATTTTAACATAGAGCTTTCTACGTTTTGCCACGCTTGCCAAATAAGTTTCAGAATATGATTAGGGTCATTGTTATTCCTTCGGGAATTTGAACATAGAGCTTTCTACATTACATTTTTGCCAAGCTTGCTAAATAAATTTAAGAATATGATTAGGTCATTGTTATTCTTTCTTAAGAATACGATTAGGTCATTGTTGCACACTTTTTCCTTTTTCATATTTTTTTTTATTTTTAGTTTATGGAATGGGAGAAAGAATTTGTTTTTTTTAACTTTGTATGGTAGTGTTTCCAAACACATACTTACATATGGTAGTGTGATATATTGGACATGGTGAAGATGTAGTCCTACCAAACTTACAAAAAAAAAGTTATGATATCCAAATTCATCATTGACATTTTCTATTAATAAATAATAACAAAAGTATCATCCAATTCATCAATGATTATGTACATTATATTTTTTTCTAAATAATAATAAGATAAACCTTAGCCTATATGGGGCTTAGAGTACACAAAGTGACAAGGTGTTTTGCTAATACACTTTAGGCACTTTGTGGTGTAAAGGTCATCTGGTTGTAAATATATAAAAGATATTTTTTTATTTATTCAAATTTAATAAATCCAAAATCAATATATATAAAATTAATATGAATTATAAGATCAACCTGGTTGATTTGATTGTGTAGTAGTAAAGGATTCAAAAGAATTGTGAAACGATCATTATGGACGGTAAAGAAGTAATGGTAAAGAATTTGGTTGAATTTAAAAGGAATTAATATAATGTTTATTTATATATAATTATTTTTTAGTAATAATTGGCATGGTTAGTGCCTCATCGCGTAATCAAATATTTTACAGAGAGCACCAGGGGTAACCTTATTTTTTGGTTTCAAGTATCACATCGTTTGAGCTTAACTAATACTCGTAGTCAAGATTAAGTTATTTATATGTCTTGAAAGAGAATTTTTTTCTTAATTCCAAGTTATGAACTTTTACATAAATTCACTCAATACATATTGGTTCCAACTTATCACCAAGTTTGAGCTTAAATAATACTTTACCGAGGCTTAGGTTATTTATATCTTCTTTTTTTATGAGGAAAATAATTATAAAAACAAAAATTTGAAAGTTTTACCTAAATTTACTCAATAAATATTTAATTAGTATGATCAATCATTTGAAAGATTAATTTAAAAAATATATATTATAAAATTTTCAAATTTAATATATATCTATATATATATGGTTTTTTAGTTGATACATTTATGTAAAATTTCATTTAAATAAAATGATGTAAAGATATATTAAATTAGTGATATAATTTAATATATCTTTGTAAATTGTACTAAGGAAACTTCATTATTTTTATCTAGAGATTATAAATCAACATTTATTATTTTCTATAAATAAAAGAGGAGAAAGAATTTGCAAACACAATATATTTATGTATGTCTATTAATAAGTAGTCACTACCCACATAACTTATTTTTTTGTTAGTGTAACACCCTCCTCCCACATTTACCCAAGCTAATAGGTCCACTAAGGTAAACATGTGATGATAGCCTACTATGATGTGATTAAACTCCCCTGAGGGTATAGTTAAGGAAGTGGAACCAACAAAACATAACCAATTTGACCTTCTTCGGGAGCTACGGAACCTTAAGGAGCCAACCAACCCCTTTAGGTGTAACATCCCTCGTTAAAATCCATGTAAAAGTCAATAAAGGTAAAATAAAACCTTGGTCACACATATTCCAAGTCGAATGCTTAAAAAACATCCTAGTGGGGGTTTTCATATGGTTTATTATGGCTTTGGAAATTTGCAAAGGCAATGGCTAAGGCTTTGGAAAGACAAAGTGACATTTATTGGCATTTATTGATGAAAATAATGGAAAATAGGAGAAAAAGAAAGGTGAGAGGTCACACATTGCATGTGACGAGGAAAATGAAAGGAAAATAATGGAAAAAATGAAGAAATTAGAGGCCTCATTATTAAAAATGCTTGTAAGGATAAGTTCATGGCTTTTGATCAATTCAGGTTTGGAGCTCTCATTTTCTATCTCTCTCTCTCTATCTCTCTCTCTCTCTCTCTCTCATACTTGTGGACACTTGGATTTTTTCTTTGGAGAACTTTTGGAGAAGTGTTTTATACTGGGAATTTTTTTTAGCAACGAGGCAAAGAAAGAGAAGGAAAGAAAAAGAGTACATGGGTATCGAGTAACTACAACATTTTTTTCTTGCACGTACTCGAGTTGCAAGTATGTTTTCCTCACTATTTTTGGCATGCATGGCATATGCATGTGGTCTCTTGATAATGATATGTCATTAGCATGGAGGATTGCATGGATTGATAATGGTTTTTCCTAGCCTTTCCATTTCCTAGATATTCATGGTAATGTGGGGGGTTTTTTTTTTCAAGTGCCTTTGGTTATGGGTTGAGTTATTAGTTCCTAGAAGCCTTTGTTGGAAAAAATTTCTAGAAGCCCTATAACAACTTGGGTTGAGTTACTAATCCTGGAAGCATGGGTTGGAAAAATTTTCTAGAATCCCTTGGTGGGTTGAGTTACTAGTCCTGGAAGCAATGGTTAGAAAAAATGATATGGAGCTCTATACTGACTTTTGGTAGAGACCAATTTGGTGATGGTTAGTGATATATGATCATGAGGTGGAATCATTGGTTGAGGGTTCAAGTGGTTGGCCTCTAGAATCCCTAGTTTGGTTTTGATTGATGTGTTTTATGATATACCACATTCATGCTTGGAATATGGCATGGGGGTGACTAGCTGAAAGAAAGATTTGTTTCAGCCTAGTCCATGGTTGGGTGGTTTGTGGAAGTCCCATAACTAGTTGGCCTATGAAATCATGAATGAGAAACTCTTTCTCCTTGGTATTTTACACGTAAATATATTGGTTTATGTGTGGCTTATATTGCTATTATACCCTTGATATTTTATTTTTAATATGATGGTTATGAGCTAGATTTATGATAGTGATAATGCATGGCTATCATCATGTTTTGGTTAAACATTGAATGTACAAATGAATGTATGGATTAATATATGGTAATGAAGTTATTATGATGAGGGCATCAATGCTTCTTAATGATTCTAATATAAGTGTGAGACCCCTATGCTCATATCGATGTTTAGTCCCTTTAGCTATATTACATATTTGTGACATGTTTTACGAAATTCTTGTCATGGTTAGGAGGGGTCTAGTCATGTCCTTGTTCAATTAATTGCATTTGTATCATTATTCTGATTTTATCTTTCATTCATCGAAGTGTCATGGAATTCGGGGTATTGACCTAGGTCCTAGCCCCTTAAATTTGATAGTAAATCACACAATTGCTAGCATAACAACGATGAGAAAAAGGTTGTAGTCACACTCATAGCGGATCATCAAAGCGACTGGGGATCTCGATCAAGTGTAGGGCTTGCAAAGGGAGTCAGGGGGATTAATGCGCAAAAATGCTAGTTTGTCTCAAGGGGCTAGTCACCTAAAAGGTTTGGAAGGTTCTGCGGGGATTTAGTTGCAAGTGTGTAAGTTGTATGATGTTGTGTCCCATTACTTCCACTTCCTTAACTAACACATACGGAGTTGAATCATATCATAATAACTCTTCTTCACATGTTTACTCTGGTTGGTCGATTGTAAATGTGGGAGGAGGGTGTTACAGAGTGGTAACAAAGTATGGTTCACACTTTGGACTAGATGGGAGGTGTGTTGGTCATGCATTCATGTCGGTTTCACATGTGTTACTTATGCTTGTGGACTATGTGCTTATTTCATATGCCTTGTTTTGGTCATGGTTGCGGTGATGTCACCATGTGAAGGTTGATGAGGTTGTTGTGGAATGTGGCGTCATGAGTGTAAGATTGGTTATGCATTTTTTATGCATGTCGAGTGATTACGTGCTTCCAAGTGTATATTGGTATGGTTTTTCATATTTATGCAAGAGGTCATGGTATGTGATTGATATGTTTGTGCATTGATGACTTGACTATGGTCGGAATGATGTGTATATATTTTTTTTATCTATATGCTACATATTTACATGTTTTTTATTATTATGTTTATATATGTATTGCATTTATTAGTTGATCTTGCATGAGATATCCTCCCTGAATGATGCTAAGGTATGTTGGTTTGCTTATGATTTGGTGTTGCTAACATAATATTCCTTACAGGAAAGAGATCAAGATGACTAGAAAAATGGTAGACTAAAAATATTCTCCTTATGAATCAAATGAACAGCTTGATGTTGGGAACTCTTATGACTTAGAAAACACATTAAGGAGTTTGAAGGAAGAAATAAGAAGTTACAGAGAAGATAATGATAGAATCATACATGCACAAGAGAAACAAGCGAGAGATTCGCTGAGTAATTCTTCGCATTTTTTTCAAAATTGCATAGATAAGGACCACTTTGGATCAACTATAGACAGGAGGATGGGACTAACGGGGGCATATGGAAGTAGGTATCATGGTGGTCACGGGTCATATAGAGAGGACACGATCAGATATGGCGGGTTCTTGGACACTCCAGATAGGAGAGGTTATAGCCCACATTTATTATTCTACTTCTAGTTCAGATAGGAGCTGCGATCGTCATCATTATCATCCTTATAGGAAAAGTGACGGGGGGATATTTTTTTAGATGAGTTTAAGAAATAAAAAATACACCTACATTTTATGGAGAGATGAAGAGATCACGGAGATGTAGAATCATGGTTTCTTGGAATGAATAAGTTCTTCAGGGGTACATGATTACTCAGAGAACATGAAGGAAAAAATAACTACATTCAGTCTTAAAGGTAAAGCATATATCTAGTGGGAAGATGTAAATAATGTTAGAGATATTCATGAAGAGGAGTTGAGTTGGAGTGAATTCGAGAAACTACTGAGAAATAAGTATCTATTGGAGAGATACTATGACGACCATGAAAAAGATTTTTATGAGTTAAAGATGGGCTCTATGACCAATGAGGAGTAAACTAGCATATTTTTGGATTGGTTTAGGTAGGTGCCTTACCTCAAGGAGGATAAGGTCAAGATTCAATGATTTGTCGGTGAGTTTATGATAGCATTCAAATACGGGATTGAGTTTTATGAGCGCTAGGTCATTGGAAGAGGCAATTTTGGAAACTAAAGCATTGTTATGAGCAATCGAAGTGCACATACGAGACTAAGCATGATTGGAAAGGTAACGATAAGAATAAAGGGAAATGGGATAAGAATCGGGCAAGGCCTAATGAGACAGGGTAATAAATATAATTCGATGTTGCACAATAAGTTCAATGCATCTAAAAAAATGGTAGGGATTTCGAGTTTGAGGAGCATAACAAGGTTGCGAGGCTAAAAAGCTATACAATGTTGGACTTGTGGCTAAGATCATCGCATGAGAGATTTTTCCCACAAAAACATTATGGTATACCATAGATGTACAATTATCGGTAGGAGCACTGCTTGTTGGGGATGTTGGACATAGTGTTCCTCGGATGTATGTAGCATTAGATAACATGCGGGGAAGATCACAAATCTTCTATTATCGCGATGGACAATAAGATTTGTGATCAAGGTGTTTCTATTTTGATTAACCTTAGATCTAATTACGGTTAAGTTAATCTCGACCTCACTTGGATAAGTGTGGTTTGAATAAAGAAGTGCATGCAGGAATATTTTTTAGTGCGATGGCTACACGTGCCCGAGGAAAGATATTTCAACATTAGGTAAGAGCTTGTACATTTGACTTGATGGCATGCCTACCTCAACACATTCGAATGTATTGTCGTTGGGATCATATAACATGATTTTGGGTATTCAATGGTTGTATCTTCATATGGCCAAGACGGATTATTATGACAAGGATATTTTGTGCTTGGATGACAATGGGGAACAAATAAATTACGTGGGGAAAAGGCATTGGTGAAGAATTTGGAAAGGCATGAGGCATTAATTAGAATTTTTTTTATGAAAATAATGGAAAAATAGGAGGGAAAGGAAGGTGAAAGGTCATAGGTTCCATGTGAGAAGGAAAATGAAGAAAATAGAGGCCTCATTGATAAAAAAGCTTCCGAGGGATCGGTTGGAAAGCCTTTTTTTCTCATGCTTTTGCTCGCACTTATGGCTCTCATTCAATTCTCTCTTTCTCTCTCTCATACTCTTTGATACTCAAAGTTTTCTTGGAGCACCCTTGGAGGAGTGTGGCATACTTGGTAGTTGGTGATTTGGAGCAAGAAGGAAAAGGAAGTGAAGGAATGAGTAAGAGGACATCATTATCGGCAGCTACAATAAGTTTTGATTGTAGGTGCGTGAGTTGCATGTATGTTTTACTCACTAGTTTTGGTATGCATGGTGTATGCATGTAGTTTCTTGGTCATGATGCTTTGTCATTGGCATGGAGGATTGCTAGGATTAACAATGGATTTTTCCTAGCCTTGCCATTTCTCTGGATAACCATGGTGTTGTGGGTTCATTTTCATTGTTTGTTTTATGTTTGGTTCTCATGATTCCTTTAGTTATGGGTTGAGTTATTCTTTCATGGAGCATTTTTTGGGAAAAAATTATTTTGATCTAGATAGAGGCGGTTGTTGGGTTAAGTTACTAGTCCTGGAGCCTTGGTTGGACAAATGCTGCGAGCCCAAAAAAAGCTGGGGGGTTGAGTTACTAGTCTTGGAGCCTTAGTTGGAACAAACACTTTGGAGCCCTAGAGAACTTGAGTAGGTATCAATCTGGTGATGGTTTTGATGTACGATCATGAGGTGGAACCACTTGGGTTGAGGTTGAGTGATTTGGCCTTTGGAAGCTTGGTTTGGTTTTGATGGATTTGTTTTATGAGATCCCACATTCATGCTTGGAATATGGCATAAAGGCGACTTTACGAAGAGATATTTGGCTCGGCCATGTCTATGTGGTTGGTCTGGGACATGTGGAAGTCCCGGACTTCAGTTGCATTTCTATATGGTAATAAGAGCTCTTTTTCGCTTGTATTGATAGGTAAATATGTTTTTTTATTCTATGGCTTCTATGGTTTTTATATGCTTGTCATTTATGTTGCTTATATGGTGGTTATGACTAAGTTTTGTGATGGTGATGAAGTATGGATCTCATCATGTTTTGATTTATAATTGAATGAATAACGTGTCTATGCCTAAATGGACTATAATGCGGTTAATGTGATGTAGCAACAATGCTTCTTAATGATTCCTAGATAAGTATGAGATGCGTATGTGCAAATCGTTATTTAAACTTTGTATATTACATATTTTTGACATGTTTGACGAAATGCATGTCATGGCTAGTAGGGGGATTCGAGTCAAGCCCTTGTTCAGAGTTTTCTTGTGCATCATTTTTTTTGTTGTTTTATTTCATTTACTGAGCTTTTCATTGATTTTTTGGGCAATGGCCCTAAAGGTCGTAGGTCCGAAAATATGCCTTAAATATCGCAAATACAAGCAGCATTATCGCCAATTAAGTCCCTGAAACGCATGCATGCCTATGTCATGGGAGATTATAGAGCGTCCAAGACGCACCCATGCCTATATTGTGGGAGTGTTCGGGCATTAAGTGGGTTAAAAATTTAGTGGGACCCAGGGGGCTAATTACTTAAGTGGTTGGTATGGCTTCTAGGAGTCTTCTATATACATATACCTTGAACAAGAAAGTTGAAATTATGAAACATCTATTGCAATGTGTAAAAGGATACCTTCACGAGAGGTAGATCATAGTGAGTCTTTGGAAGGAAGTAATAATATTAACTTAAGAGAGACACACAAGAGCATGAAAATATTTGTTTTCGAAATAGTTCACATAATGATTATTAAATTCAATACAACACACATTCAACAAGATAAGTACCAAATCCATGAAATATTTTAATTTCTCAAGTACATATAAACACAACATATATTGTAAACATCCCAAGAATAATCATAAAACATTTGTTATACATGCATGAAAATGTGTTGGATCATTGAATTTCAATTAGCCTGAAAAATCCAAGTACACAATTACAATGGTTGGGCACTAGTTCGAGTAGTAGAACATTAAGTGACTTATTTCTTCTCTAAATAAATTTTTTTTATATCTTATTCCAAGTAGAGAATCCAAGACTAGCTCTCCAAATATTAAGCCTCCAAAATCCTTTTCCTTCGGTTATGAGGTTTCTTTTATAACAAGGGGGAATGAACTTTCATATCCCCATTTGTCTTGAGTTACACTCATTACTCTTGGACTTCTATTATGACCTTTGGACTTATATGCAACTATTAAACTTGTAAATGAATTTTGGGACTTATCTATATTACTTTTTGGAATCCTCCTAAAGACATTTTTTTCCATATATAACGAGTGACTTTTCATGTTCCACATATGAATTTTGGACTTCCACACATTACATTTTGTCATTTTCATTGAATATATATCATTACATTCCACATGGTGATGTTTCTAACACATGGACACATATTGGCCATTATGATGGCACATGTACAAGTTACAACTTGACAATGATGACATGGAATTCATGATGAGGTGGCAATGCCAAGTTGTTTTCATTGTTTCTTCATATTTCATTCTTGATGGTAGATATGATTTATGCTTCATATTAATGAAAGGATCCACTTTTTATTCACCTTCACCCTCTAAAGTGTCTTTGATCAATATTAAAATCCTCACGAGTCATCATGCAATGTATCCTTTTTGTCTCATTCCATCATCTGCTTCATGTCCCCATGATAGCTCTATTTTTTTCTTCTTCTCCACATGTGTTTCTTTATGCTTTATTATTCCTATATGCTTTGAGAATTACCTTTTCATGTTAGGCATGTAATCCTACCAATGGAAATAATTCATGACAAAGCGAAATAATTCTTAAAAACATATAGTCTATCACTACCTAGTTCATTGGTCATCTCACGATAGGCCTCTCAGATGGTTGAAATAAGGAGGATTGATTAGGGGGGCATAGTAAAACTCACCAGTGGATTAGGAAGGCTCCAATCATTAATTTTTATTGCGTTTGAGGTAGTGAAAGGTAAAATATCACAAGAGGCCTTCAAAGTGCACTTGTGTGCTCAAGCAAGAGAAAGAGAGAACTCTGGGGTGTAAGGAGTAGATCTGAAGGAAAAAGGAGAATCATCCACCGGATTCGGGGGTGCATTTGTGTGTTTGAAGGGACAAAGGAGGGTGCGGGGATGCACATTTAAGAAATAAGGGATAAATATTCAAGCCTTCCCGGCGATATTATGTGCTCAAGGGGAACTAGGAGGGTTAAATTCTTCAAGTCGAGGGAGCACACTCAAATGAAAGATTAGGTCTTCGTTATTGCGCCATGCGACCAAAGGGAAGAGAAAGAGTTAATTATTAATGCTTCAAGAGTGTTTCAAGCACCCTAAGGGAAGGATGAAGGCTTTGTCTTTCAGAGTGCACCATGCGTCCTAAGGGAAGGATGAAGGCTTCGTGCTTCAAGAGTGTGTACGTGTGCTCCTTGTTTTGAAGTTTGATTTTGAAGGGATAGAAGGCCCTTGTTCTTCGAAGTGTTCTTTTCATTGAGGGAGGTAGCAAAAGGCTGAGGTCACTTATCACAGGGGAAGTACTAATACAGCACGTGAGAGGGAGGAGACCTTAGAAAATACTTAGTGAAAAAGTATGGGAGGAAAAGATACATAAATTAGGCTCATGAATATATGTGCTCATCATCTAGTAAGATGGATAATGCCTTTATATATTGAACCGAGTAGGAGGACCAAGAAGAGCTCTCAAAATAGCCAAGTCGGGGGACCAAGTCTGAATAGGATAGAGAAATGCATACTAACACAACTCAAACATTGAATGAACACATTAATTCCATCAATAAAAGCTAAAGGAATGCATAGGACTCATGAACGAGCGGTAACACCTTAAAACAACATCAAATTGACACCTATTTCTAAGTGCAATAGTTGAAACAAGACATTGCAACACTTAGAACACAAGTTATGACAAAAGGGTCGATGAGACCAAAAGGTGCAGCAAGCTATAGGAATGTGTCTATCTCATATTCTAATGATTTGTGATACAATGTAATGTAGAAGAGTGTGCCATGACTAGATTTGGTGGCGCACAAATGTGTGTGACACATATAGGAGTGAAAAACAACAAAAAGTGACACAGTGACGAGGAGGAAAAACATGAAGACAACACTTGAAAAATGTGAATGACCTTGAAAGTGACACATTCCAAAGAATATATAAAATTAAAATGACACTTGTTAAAGTGAAAGAGATAAAAAGGAAACAATCGTGAACGTAAAAGTGACACTTGGGAAAGAGACATCGTGTAAAAAGTGATAATTATAGAAAAAATCACCCAAATAAAAGTAAAAAAGAAACAAAGTGAGGAGACTATCAATTGAAAGTACATACTAACTTTCAACATGAGTTTGCAATTGCATATGTGCCATCTTGATGGATAGTGCTATGCCTAGTCGAGCTTTCACGTAAAGGAAGTGTGTTTTATGAATTCATTAGGGATTGGGCATGTGTGAGCAAGTGACGTGGAAGTTAAAATTTTGAGAAGAAGATTGAAATGATTTACAAAAAATAAATCAACCATGAGGTAACCATAGAGTGATAAATTGTGAGATCCCTGAGTAGGCTCCAAAATTCAAGTGTGGGCAAAAATTTTTTGAGGGTGTGGATCGCAACATCAACACTTGGAGACACGCGGGTAGAAATCCAATTGTTATTTTTAGGTTTAATTCTGCGAGTGAAAGGTATCATTCTATTCATTAAGTATCGATTTATTGTACAAAATACCCTAGTTTTTTTACTTATCCCGGTTAAATATGCATTCCCCTCTATTCTTTGCTCATCTTTGAACACGTTAATATAATACTAGTCATTCCTCAATTGTTTTGATAAGGGAGAAGGATAGTAAACATATAAATATATTTACTACATTTCCTAGTGTTGCAACACTTCCAAGAAAGCCTAATAAGTACCCTAGTAGAGTCACCTTAAGGGGAACACAAACATCACTTCACTACCCGAGTAGGGACTCGATAGTACCCTCTGGTGATGTTGCTTATTTCACCTCTTTGTGCGGGAAGCATTTTCAAATCTTTCACCCTTTATATATTTTATTTACTGAACTAAATGTGTATGCACTTATTTATTTACAGTGTCATAAAAGGGATCTTGAATTATTGAGATCGAGGATAGGTTGTTCCTTTTTTTGGGAATTAAAATACACATGCTCATTTTAAATTTTTTTCTCCTTTCACTTCTCTACTTGGTCAAGTCAATAGGTTGAAACACCATTCAATACAAGGTTGAGTCAATAATTAAGGTCTTAATAGAAATACGAGCTTCATAGTTTGGCAAAATTCTTTCCATATGGAACGAATCTTATTTCCCATTTAGACATCATCAAATTTAAAGATATATATACCCAAGATAAGATAAGAGGTAACATATTGACCAAGCATTTTTTGTCATCACAATTTCCCTTTTCAATTTTTTTCCACATCATCTTTTCAGCCAAAGGAGCATATTTCATCCAAATCATTATTAAACATGACACGAAGGAAAATACATGACAAATCAAAGAGACAAGGTGAAAAATAAAAAATGACGAGTAAAGCAACATGCATAATAGGGAATAAGAAAAAGAAACTCATGCGAGAGACTAGATGGAGAGCTAGACCAAGGGTGGGTGCAATCCAAGGAAACTAAATGAAACTAGACCTATTCCTAACCTAACAAGCTAGAAGGTCGAGGAGAAAATTGTAATGAAATTTCCAATGAAGCCACAATCGTTTTGAACCCTGTAATCACAAAGATAGATGCAATTAAAAACCAATATATAATAATGTGCAATAGAAAAGATAGAAGCTTGGACATTTTTACCCAAAACATACAAGGTCTTTATTAAAAGAAGAAATATGTGCCATATCACCTAAATTTACCCAACATGTGACCTTACCTTCTTTATTAAAACCATAATCAAGCAAACCTTTATGGCTCTTTGTGAATTTAGATGCACTTAAGTTGTCTTCCTTCGAAAACATCAAGAGAATTTGAAACTTGTTTCTAGAAAATGGGCTTGCTAAGAAAGATGCCTCTACTTAATTATAGATGAAATCATAAAATTCAAAAAATATCCTCTTGAATATCTCTGAAATGCTTGGGAGAAATAATTTTTAGTTAATGGTGTGGAATCGGGATGAGAACCTTGTGAGGGAAAAATAAATCTCGATCATATTTGGAAATCTTTTCAAGATAGTCGACCACGACATAACCATCAATGGAGGTTGAAGTGCCTCGAATACTTGAAAAGTATACTGAAATTTGCGATGAGATATTGCAATTGGTGTAAAACAACCATCCTCGGTGTACACTAGTGGGAAAACGATCAATTGAATGACAATTTTTAGAATATGAACCATGATCATATGGCATGATTAAGGCATAAGATTCTTGTTTATAAGACATAAAATATAAATCAATTCAAATAAATTTACAAATTTTTTAAACAATAGAATCATATTCCTCATATTTTTAATGTGACAAACCATTTACATATTATAGGTTACAAGATGGGCTAACATCATGATCATTAAAAAGGAATGGAAATACTACAAACACATGAAACCGATGAAGATGTAGTGGATGAAAAAGAGGAACTTGATTCAACAAATAACACAAGAATTCATGGACACCGACGAGTATGAATCCTTTAGCCAAAGAATAATATTTAGAATGATCAAATTCACAACTTCACTCATCCATGAAAGGTATACATTTCAAACTTGAGTTTTTATGTAGGATATTTACACAAGGAATGATAAATTGAAATAGAGTGCTTAATATGATCATAGGAAAAATATTGAAAGCTTGAAAAGTTATATCCGAAATACTACACAACTTTCAAGAAGGAATTAACATCCGGTTAAACCATGCAAAGGAAAGGATTATGTGAGAATATCCAAATTTAATTTAGTTGGGGGAGCCTTACAAGAGTGGTGAGAACCTAACATAACCATCAATGGAAGTTGAAGTTTCTCAAATTGTTCATGATTCCCGAACTTTCAAGAATTATAGAATATAATTTTGAAAAAATTGAATCATATCATCTGTAGGGTGTGTGGATATCCACCCATTGATAATTTCAAACATATCATTATGATCCAAATGGAAGCCATCTAAAACATCAATTATTTGATTACCTTCTTCTTGATCATGGATAATTTCACTACCTTGTTTTAATTCAAAAACCAACTCATTATATGATGAAAAATGCATTACAAATAGTAGAGAATAAGGGATAGTGAGGTGAAGAGGAAATTTCCCATAAGAACATATTCTTGGACTGAACCATATTCTAGATCTAAATATTTTGAAAAAAAGTTTTTTTGAGAGAGTCTGAAAGATAAAAAGGTTCACATGGGAATCCAACATCCCATATAATAATGTAGTTAGAATCAATAGAATCAAGATTATCCAAGACTTCATATTTATTATTAAAAATCAATTCCATTTTATTCATCATCAATATTGTTATATTCAAAAATCAACCAAGGATGGAAGAACATAATCTTGACACAAAGGGATTTTGTAAAAGAAAAGAAAGATCAAAAGAATACTCACTTTCCTAACCCTCTTCCTATGAAGAGTGACTACCTACGCACCTCATCATTATTTGGATTTGGGAGAGGTTGATTAAGAAAAATAACAGGGGCAAGGGATCATTATAAGGATATGATAGTGGAGTATAGGAATCCAAATCATATTGATAACTAGATTTATGAGTTATAATATCATACGGTGGAATGGAAATATCAATATTCACCATAGGCTTCATGAACCCGGTTCAAAGGTTTCCTCTATTATATCTGAATCATGAAAAGTGGAAGGGTGAGGAAAAGGCTTAGGGATTTGATTCCAATATTTCAAAAAATTGATCATTAAAATGTATAGGCACCCTAATTGGATACTGGGAAAGGAGAAGGAAAATGAATAGTAGGTTCCTCCTCTAAAAATTGGAGGTGTATCATAATTTTTGGAAGTTGGGATAACATGAATATACGGGGTTTTAGATTCACACCGATTCAAAGAGATCCCGAACCAAATTTTCAAAATTTTTTTTTAAGAAACCCCTAATCCATATATTCTTTGGGAAACTCGAATCATAAGTGAAGGATTCTATTAGAAAAATCCTCAACCGATTCATTATGTTCCATTGAAAAAGAAATGTATCAAACTCATGATAAAAACACGAATGAAAAGAATGGACAGGGAGGAATATGGTAGTGTATGACACCATAGATCAATAAGAAAATGTATCAAACTCATGATAAAACCCTGAATGTGGAAAAGACATGGAAAATTTCCACGGAGATTGAAATTTTTCTAGGAGATGGTTTATAAAAAAACTAATGGATTATTATTTGGGAAAGAAAGCGAGTTAAGATAAGATATTCAAAATAGACTCAATGTGCACATGTTGTCATCGGCCATCCTTCTAGTGCTAGATTGTTGATGGTGTTGGATACCACCAACATACGAGGGATATCCCTAATGTGAAGTCCCAATTATACCTCACACCATTAGGAGTAGGAGCCCCCATCCGGAATATATGCCCAACCACCATAACTATAATTTTCACCTTGTTTCAATGAATAACATAAGAGATTATATACAAATATCTTGAAAAAACAAGTAAGTTGACATTGTGAAACACTAATTGCAACGCGTAAAAGGATATTCACAAGCGGGGGAACGATAGTGATTCTCTGGGAAGGAATTAATATTACTAACCTAAGAGAGAGACACAAGATCATGGAAATATTTGTTAGAAAAAATAGTTCACAAAACTATTATTAAAGAAAATACAACACACATTCAACAAGATTGGTACCAAATACTACTCGAAATAGTTCAATTTTACTGCGGTACACATGAACACAACATATACCATAAACATCCCAAGAATAGTCCTAAAAAAATTATGATACATGCATGAAAATGTGTTGCCTCATTGAATTTAAATTGGGTGAAAGATCCAAGTACATAGTTACAATGATGAGGCACTAGTTCCGATCAGTGGAACATTAATTCAGCGATTGTGTCTCCAAACAATATTTTTTCTCTCCTATGCCAAGTAGAGAATAGAATACTAACTCTCCAAATATTAAGCCTCCAAAAATCACTTTCCGTCGGTTATGATGTTTCTTTTATAACAAGGGGAGTGAGCTTTCATGTCCTCATGACTCTTTGGTTACACTCATTACTCTTGGACTTGTATTATGACCTCTAGACTTTTATGAAACTCTTGAACTTCTAAATTACTTTTTGACTTCTCTATATGACTTTTGGACTCCTCCTAAAGGCATTTTTTCCATATATAACTAAGTGAATTTTCATATTCCACATATGCCTCTTGGACTTCCACACATTAATTTTTTTTCCTTTTCCTTGAATATACATCATTACATTTCACATAATGATGTGGCATGATGCATGGAAAAATATTGACCATTATAATGAAACTTGTACCGAGTTACAACTTGACAATGGTGGCATGGACTTCATTATGATGTGGCAATGCCAAGCTATCTTCCTTGTTGCTTCATACGCATTCTTGGTGGTAAATATTATCTATGCTTCATATTCATAAAGGATACAACTATTTTTATTCTCCTTCACCATCAAAAGGTATTTGATAAATATTTGAATCCTTTGAGTCACCATGCAATGTCTCCTTTACGTCTCGGTCCATGATCTGCTTCACATCCTCATGATAGCTCTATTTTGTTCTTATTCTCCACGGGTGTTTCTTTATGCTTTCTTATTGTTATATGCTCTAAGAATTACCTTTTCATGATATAAAGTTACTAAAAATCATTCATGAAAAAGAAAAAAAATAGTCTTAAAAACATCTATTCTATCACTACCAAGCTCATGGAATGATAAAATCATGATAGGTAGGTGAGAGAGTTGAAATAAGGAGGCTTGATTAGCGAGGGAAAATTCAAAATCAGCAATGGCTTAGGAAGGCTCCAATATTAATTTTTATTGTATTGAAGGAAATGAAAGGTCAAGGCTCACAAGAGGCCTTCATGGTATGCTTGTGTGCTCAAGAAAGAGAGAGAAAGAGAACTCAAGGGTGTTGGATATAGGTTCAAATCATGAAGGAGAAGCATTTGTTTGTTTAGGGTGTGCTTATGCGCTAAAGGGAAAAAGGAGAGTGTAGGGGGAACACATCAAAGGAAAAAAGGGATAAATCTTCAATCCTTCCTAGTGTGCTTGTGCACTTAAGAGGAACTAGGAGGGAATTGTTCCTCAAGTTGAAGGAGTGTGCTCAAATGAAGGCTTCATGCTTGGTGACTATGCCATGTGCCTTAAGGAAATACAAAATAATGAAGGCTTCATGCTTCAATAGTGCACCATGTAACCCTAAGGGAAGGATGAAGGCTTCATGATTCAATAGTGCACCATGCACTCTAAGGGAAGGATAGAAGGCTTCATGATTCAAGAATGTGTTATGTGTCCTAAGGGGAGGATGAAGACTTCGTAGCCTCGTTAGAGAGAAATTTTGAGGTCGAAAATGAGACTCCTAAGGAAAATTTACAACCAAAATAAAAATTATAAGAACCAATAAGATTCAATATGATGATGTCAACCATGGGGGGATCGTTCACAAATTTTGGGGTAATTTAGTAAAAATATTAAAAAAATAATAAAATAATAAAACTACTTTTTAAACTTATCTCCCAAATATTTTTACTCAAATTTCAAGCGAGAGTACTGCGTTGGATGAAAAATTTAATTTCTCATCCAATAAGTACCTATGTTTCATACTTTTGATGGACTCTATTACACGAAAAATGAGAAATACATGAAAATATGTGATTGCAATCACGTGTTTCTGTATTTCTCATTTTTTCGTGTAAAGAGTCCATTGAAAGTATGCAACATGGGTACTCCTTGGATGAAACATCAAATTATGCGTCGAACCGGTATTCCTGCTCAAAAATTTTGAGTAAAACCATGAGAGATAAGCTCAAAAATATGAGTTGAAAAAGTAGTTTTTTCTTTTTTTCCCTCTAAAATTTGATGATGTAATCTAATATTATTTTATTATTTCCACTATTATTTTATAATTTCCACTATTCTTTTATAATTTCCTTAGGACTTCCATTTTATACCTCAAAATTCCCCTAATGAATAGTTCACCATGCACCCTAAGGGAATGATGAAGGCTTCATGCTTCAAGAGTATGCCACTTTGTGTGTTTTTTTAAAGAGACAAGGGATTCTTGCTTTTACTGAAGTGTGATTCATTGTTATGAAGTGCACTCTTTTGTGTCTGAAGTGTGGTTGATTGTTATAAAGTACGCTTTTGAAGGGAGAGAAGGTCCTTGTTCTTTCGAAGTGCTCTTTTTCGGTAAGGGGATGCAACAAAAGCTGAGATCACTTATCCTAGAAAATACTAATGCACTATGAGAGGGAGGATACCTTAGAAAAGGCTTAGTGTGCAAGTATGGGTGGAAAAAAATATGTCAATGAGGCTAATAAATAATCTACACTCATCACCTTAGTAAAGAGGTCTAATGCCTTTACATATTGCATTGACAAGGAGGACCAAGAAGAGATCTCAAAATGGATAAATGTGGGACCAGTGGAGTAGGAGAAATAAATGCATCCTAACATGACTAAAATATGGTCCACACACATAAATTTCATCAATACAGGGGAGAACAAAATGTCACTGAGAACTCGTGAATGATAGTCACACCTTAAAATAACAACAAAGCAACACCTATTTCTAAGTGCCACAATTGAAACATGATCTAAAGGTGTGCTAAGCTATAGAGAATGTATCTATCTCATATTCTAATGATATGTAATACTATATAATGCGAAAGAGTGTGTTAGAACTAGATTTTTGTGATGCACAAAGGTGTGACACATGTAGGGAGTGGGAAACAACAAAAGAAACACTATGGGTCGGGAGGAAAACATGAAGATGACACTTGAAAAAAAAGTGAAAGACCTTGAAAACTATAGAGTGAATATAAAATGAAAATGACACTTATTAAAGTGAAAGCGAGAAAAAAGTGGCAACCATGAATTTAAAAGTGACACTTTTGAAAGAGATGGTGGACAAAAAGCGACAATTAAGAAAACTCACTGAAATAAAAGTACAAACGCAACCAAAGTGAGGGACATTGTCAATTGAAAGTGTGCATTGAATGTTGAAATGAGTTAAACATTGCATCTAAGTCATCTTTATGGACAGTATTATGCCCATTTTATCTTGCGTAAAGGAAGTGTGTTTATGAATTAATTATGGGCTATGCATGTGTGAGTAGGTGACTTGGTAGTTAAAAATTTGAGAAGAAGATTAAAAATCTTTACAAAACATCAAACAACCATAAGGTAACCATAGAGAAAAAAAGTGCGATATGCTCAGTAGGATCCAAAATTTAGGCGTGGGAAAAAATTTGGAGGGTGTTGATTGTAGCGTGAACAAGTAGTTAAAAACTGCCCCATGAAATACTTCATAAAGGTATTATACAAGCCTTCCTCCATGTATCAATACCACTCACATATTAAACCCACTCATATCTGTCTCCACTTTGAATGGATGTTGCAAGTTTGATCATTCCATAAATAGTTCTTGAATGATCTTCTTCTTTGGCAAATCCAAGTCCCTCTATTCACACTTTCCCCACTAGAAATTATTTCAACTTTCCAATATGGTGTGGACTGGTGTTGCTACCACTAAAAATGAGGCTATCAATTTCCTTAGGTATTGAGTTTCCCCGAAAAAACTCATACCCTCAAAAATATTAGTAGGAACTTACCATTTCATGATGGCCTCCATCTTGGTAATATATGTTGGGAAAAATATTGAGAGGAGGGGGGGGGTGAATTAGTATTTATAGCTCACTAAAAAATTTCACTTTTTCTTTACTAAATTCTATACGCGACTTTAATGAACCCAACTCACGTATACACACGGATATACCAACAGAAAATTGTGTATACTGAGATAAATTTATTGTTAGATAAACTTTTCGAAACAATCTTTAACTCAACTTATCAATTATGCATCATATAGTTAAGCAATAAATATGTGCGATATGATGAGAATAAATCATCACACAAGACAATCACACATGAACACCAATATTTAAGGTGGAAACCCAATTCGAGAGAAAACCACCGATTGTTGTCATCTTTGTCTTCAATATTTATTATATGGAAAAATTCTTACGATATTGTACTTATGCAAACTCATATCAGTACATAGGCATCTAATTGTAGAAGGCTAAAACCTTATCTCATTCTCCAAGCGCTACTCGAAGGGGGCTACAGCCCCCTACGATCTCATTTACCGTAGCCCAATGCGGAAAGGAGCTTCAACCCCCTAATTAGAATACTAGCTTTTATTGGTAGGAAGCTTCTACTTCCACATTGAAGACTTCAATCCTTAGAACCACTACGGACCACATTTCATCAATTTTCACACTAGATCCCACTGACTTCTAACACAACTCATCATAAAGATAATCAATAATATACTTAACCCAAACTTCAATCGAGGAGAAATGAGATTATTGTAACCATAACACGAAAGTAATGAGCCCGAGATTTCAGAATTAGCATGTAGAAACAAACTCAACCACGATCATTCATTATATTAAAATGCATACGCTACTTTTCTTTACTTAGCTCTGTGTGTATACGTGCTTTCCTTCACATCAACCTACTTATGGATTTGAGAATATCGATATTCCCAGGAATATGGTCGGTCTCGGAACCGGATCCGAGGATTTCGATTAGATATATATTTTTTTAGTATTGAAGTACCCTTAATCGGTCGAGTCATCATTAAACATATTTACTCACTCATTGACAAGATTTGTACATATTAAACTTAGCGACATATACGGTATTCAAGCAACCCGGATCTACATGAAGAGTTCATTGACGGACAACGAAATATAATAGTAATAAATAGAGATATCTCTATAGTAAGCTTTGGAAAACCTTGATTTCCATATGCACTTTTACGAGACAAAGCCGCGTATATACGCACTTTTACCGAGATGAACTAGTGTATAGATCTATAAATATTAATTTTTTCAAAATGTTTTAGATCTATAGACTTACCTAGATTTCTTCGCTTCACTTCGACAGAAACATGTGCCGGATCACGGATCTAATCATCTCTTCAATAGATCAAGTATGTAGTCATTTCGGGTGTAGAGATATTTATCCATCATTGTATCCAAGGGTGCATCATAGGTTCATATCTACCAATAAAAACGAGTTCATCCCATGCATATATACTTAGGAGAGAAGTATCCGATGCTTCACCCTTCCACATGCACACCCTTGCACTATGATATTCCTTTCCTTATATATGATTATCTATCCCGGTAACTTCCCTTCCACATGCACACCCTTGCACTATGATATTCCTTTCCTTATATATGATTATCCTTTATCAATACCATGAGCCAAAACCACACAAGTGTTGATGGTATTCTTCGGGAAAGAAATCAAATAGATGATACAACACTCAATATTGTGTCTAATACCATGGTAATGCCCATTGGTATCATAATTTTAGAGGAAAAAAGGAATACGCGACTTTTCTTCTTCATACTCGTGTGTATACATGACTTATCTTCATCAAAACTACGTATATACTAATTATTCATGTATACGTGGGTTTCTCGTATACCAAGTAGAATATACATTGCCTTCATACCGGGTTTCTTTGATCAAACCTGCGTATAAATTGAGAAATATTTCTGTTTCATTTTTACGGCACTTACTGGAATTCCTTTCTCTATCACATATGAACTAACTCTGTAGAAACATAATTTTTACATCTTTAACAAATAGGTTGCTATCAAAAGGCAACTCATCAATCAGGGTTTCCATCCGGGGACAACTTCATTAAGGAGGTTGCCATCAAGGACAACATATTGCATCATATTGCCAACAATATCCCCCTTTGGACTTGATGGCAACCATGATGGTGTTTGATCACCACAAAAAAATAAATACATTAACCATAACCTTTATTTAAACATCAAAATACTCTCCCTCTTTGACATCAAGGGAAAAAGGGGAATATAAATCTCTGAAACAAGGTTTCTCTTTCCTTAAAGAAGAAGATCTCCTGCCCCCAGATCTGATGTGTACTATATTGACCATGCTCCCCACTGAGTTCATGCTTTGAATATTTAGACATATTTTTCAATCAAGTACATGACTCTATAACTCTACCTAAGTATGACCTTTCCTATCACCAAGGACTCATACTTACATCAATGTTCCAAGTGTAATTACATATTTGACTCAACTACCCAACCAAGTGGGTTTACAAATTTGAACAAGTCCTTACGGGGATCGAATATAACAATTTTACATCATAGGTCTCAACATGACCTTTTTCATTAAATTACAAATATGACTTTTTATAACCCAAGACCAAAATATCTCAAGAGAGAGATCATAAATAAGAAACCAATCGGGAATGCCAACAATGCATCATTTTCAACAAGGAAGGTGCTCCCACTAAGCTTGTGCATCCTAAACAACTTCAACAACTAATTCATCAAAGCATATTCATCAAGGAGATAAATATTAAAGAAAGGTATAGTAAGATGAATCCTGGAACACAAACGAGAGATTACCCAATAGCACCGAGACCGTTACTGAAAGTTGACTCATGGAATTTCTTTCGAAAAAATAAAAACCATACGTGGTTTTTATGCACGAAACTCATGTATATATGCAATTCACCTTTATGAAACCAGCTTACTGAATTTAATATTCTAAAAATTAAGAAAAATTTGATAAAGAGGTAGAGGCAACTCCAGACTTTTCGTCTAAGATATTTGAATGCTTCCGTAGGAAGAGGTTTTAGTAAATATATCCCGCAACTTGTTCTTTGGACAAATCATACTCCAATTTAACCTTTTTGTTCAAGCACTTACTCATGTAGGAAGTGATAATTGATAGGAATGTGCTTGGTCTTGGAATGAATAGCAAGATTTTTTGAGATACTAATGGCACTTGTATTATTACATAGAATGGAGATGGGAGGTGAACATTTTTATTTGAATATCTTGTAATGTACTGCATCGTCCAAAGAATTTGTGTGCAACATGATGCGGCAACCACATATTACTCGCTTTTTTGCTTGTAGATAAGAAATATAAATTTGTTTCTTGCTGAACCAAGATACTAATTAGGGCCCCATATAGAATGCACCACCACTAGTTCTTTTTCAATCATAAAAAATTTCCAGCCCACTCTTGCATACGTAGTAAGCATGAAGAGTAAGATCGAAATTCTTTTGATACCATAGACCAAAGCCTTGAGTCCCTTCTATATATTTGAATATTATTTTTTACAGTGAAGATGAGAATATTTTGGATTAGCTTGGAATTGTCCAACAATCCCATCTGCATGCATAATGTCACGCTCTTGTGTTGATTAGATAAGGTAGACTTCCAATCATGGATCTATAATCTAGTTGAGTCACCATGGGAGAATCATCATGCGAGCGAGGGGTTACATCCGGTTACCATTGGAGTACTTACCGGTTTGCATTCTTCCATCCCATACTTCTTCAAAATTTTCTTAAGATATTTTTTTTGCGATAGAAATATGCCATCCGTTTCTTGTTGCACTTGTAAGCCAAGAAAATATGTTAGTTCCCCCAAGTAATGACATTTCAAATTCTTGCTACATAATTGACTTATGGACTCTTCATTACTTCAAAAAAATGATGTCATCAACATACACAACTAATAATCAATAGTTTATCATTTTCAAATTTTGTGCATAAGTTATTGTCGGCATATCCCTTTGTGAAACCTTGCTATTGAAGATATTTTTCAAGATGAAAGTACTATGCATGAGGAGCTTGTTTGAAACCATATAAAGCCTTTTTTGAGTTTACAAACAAGTTTTTTCATCATTTCCCAAAATGAATCCTTCTATTTGTTACTGTATAAACTTCTTCTTCTAGATCACCATTTAAGAAATAAGATTTTACATCCATTTGATAACGATGAATTGTTGAAAACTTGAGAAAGAAAGAAACATTCTTATGGCTTCAAGTTTGGCTACATGAGAAAGTGTTTCTTCAAAGTTTATACCTTCTTGTTGAGAATACCCTTTACAAACAAGTCTAGCTTTTTTTTCTAATAACATCTCCATTTTCATTTAACTTGTTTTTTTAATATTCATTTTGTTCCAATAACATTTTTATCATGAATTCTTGGAACCAAATCCTAGGTATGATTATTTTTCAATCTAATCAAGTTCTTCATTCATGGCTTGAATCCAAAATTCGTCTTTACTAGCTTGATTTAAATTATGTGGTAAATAGTGGATAATAATGCCACATATCTAGGGGATCCTACAAGAGTAATTCTTGTTTGGACACCTGATCCCTTTTCTCACTGGACTTTGAGATTACGGACCTAGATGGAGCCTTTTCAAATATATCTTCTTATGGTGCTTCATTGGGTTCTCCTTCTATATTGTTGGAATTTGATGAGGGGAAATATACATTATCATCATCTTCATTTGTTGTTGTTATTTCCCTTTTTGGGAGGTTTAGTGAGAGACTCATCAATTACAACATTAGTACTTTCAACAATATTCGAAGTATTTTATTGTAACATTTATATGCTTTACTTCTAGAGGATTAACCAAGAAATATTCCTTCATCTACTCTACATTCAAACTTACCAAATTTTTTCATCATTTTTCTTGATAAAACATTTTCTTCCGAAAAAATCTAAAATGATTTCAAGTGGGAAGATTACCATACCAGAAAGCTCATAAGGAGTTTTATCACTCTGTTCGGATGAACACCAACCTTGTTAAGAATATTTACTACGGTATGTGATGCTTCTCCCCAAAAGGTATCGAGATTTCAAGATTCATCAAACATAGCACGAGCCATATGTTGGAAAGTCGTTATATTCATCCTTTCTACCACACTATTTTGTTGTGGGGGTTCCGACTACTGAAAAAATATCTTTTTTATGCCATGATGTTCACAAGAATCAAATAATTCATCTAATATATATTCTCCTCCTTGTTCAAATCTAAGATATTTGATTTTTAGATCTAATTCATTTCAACCAAAGATTTGAAGATCTTAAATTTTTCAAATGCTTCATCTTTATGTTTCAATAAACCGATCCAACACATTCTAGAGAAGTCATCAATAAATAAAATATATTATTGTTCTCCATGAGGAGAATTTTTTCCTTACAGACCACATATATCGGTATGTATAAGTTCAAGAGGCTTACTTGCTGATCCTTCTTTGGCATTGAATTGCACACTAGTTTGCTTACCAAATTGGCACATGATTTTCATATAGTACTTTCATGTAGAGTGATGCTCAGGAATATCACGAAAAACTTTGAGTCTCCTAGATTTTTCTTATTTGAGAGAAGCTCAAATGTCCCAATATTCTATGCCATAGCCAATTTTCTAAAGCTTTACCTAAGTAGAATTGCTCTTAGCCACCTTTCAATACATATAGATTGCTTCGTGTTACTAGTTCCTCTTATTACCATTTTTCCTTGTTTCAAGTTCACGTACAATACATTATTTTGAACTAAATACAACTTCATTTTCCTTGATCACACATTTGACTCACACTTAACAAGTTATGCTTTAATCCATCCACATACATAACATTGTTAAATTTCACCTTTTCTTTTAGAAAAACATAACCTTTTCCTTTAATGACAGAAGAGAATCATTTCCGAAGGTAACATTCTTTTCCTTCTCTAGAGCATTGTATGAAAGGAGTTTATTTTTATCACCGTCATGTGTTCTCGAGCATCCACTATCAATGTACAATTTATTTTATTCCCCTCTTTGCAAACAAATCTATGCCACAAATTTCAACCCTATAAGTCCTTCTTTCTCCATACCTTGGAATTTGAAGATATATGCTCTTTTTACGCTAAAGTTTGCTCCTCCATTCGAATTCTTCATGTCCAAAGTTATTGCAAAAAGAACATTCAATTTCATTTTGAAGAGGATAAAAGTTGTTATAAGTATTCTTGTTTATTCCAGTCTCATTTCTTTTCTTTCTTGCTTCTCTGGTCATGATGGTTTTATATGCAACACATTGAGTAGATTTATGACCAAAATTATGGCATGAGAAACATTTTCCATTAAAGAAGAAATTTTTGCGACCTTGAAACCATCCATTTATGTTTATCTACCAACTCTTCCACAAGAAAAAAATTTAAAAGGAAGCTTACCTCTGAACCTTCCAGTGCCAAGTTGTAGCTTCTTTACAAAATTTATCTCATCTTCTTCTAAAACATACCCTAATCCTTCTTGTTCTTCTACTTATTTTCCTTTTGTAGCAGCTATAAAAAAGAGCTTATTTGACTTTAGATGGACCTCCTTTCCTCATTTCACATGTAGTGAGAATCCCATGAAGTTGAACAATAGTAAGAGTTTGTAGATCCCATTTCTCTTCAATATCAAACACTTTTGACTCAAATTTTGGAGTTAGAAATCTCAAAACCTTTTCTACTAGAGTAGTGTCAATTATGGTTTTCACCCGATTTCTCATACTATTTACAATATCATACTAGACGTAAGAAGAAACTAGCAATGCCTCCCTCATTATGCATTCTGATTTTTTCATATTGAATTACAGAGTTTGGAGTTTAGCACCTTTTACCTTGGCATCAACTTCATAGCTCAAAATGATTTTGTCCCATATCTCCTTTTCTATATTGAGCTTCATGAATCTGACAAATTCATATTCAATCAAAATTCCCAATAATGCATTGACTACCTTTGCATTGGTTTCATGGTTCTTTCTTTATGCTGGATATGTTGGAACTGAATCTGGATATTGATAACCTCCTTCAACTATAGCCCATACATCTTCTCTAAGAGATTGAAGATAGGATCTTGTGCTTTTTTCTAGAAGATTAAATTGTTTCCATTGAAGTGAGGAGGGATCGATAGATGTTGTCCCATCTTGATTTCTCATCTTAGCTTATCTTCCTTCTAATGATTAAGCTTATTCAAAAAGGACACTAGCTCGATACCAATTGTTGGGAAAGATATTGAGAAGGGGGTGAATCAGTATTTATAGCTCAACGAAAAAAATTTTACTTTCTTTCTTTGTCGAATTCTATATGCGAATTTAATAAACCCAACTCGCATATACATGCCGATATACCAATAGAAACTTTCATATCCCGAGATAAATTTATCGTTGAGATAAAATTTCGAAATAATCTTTAACTCAACTTATCGACTATGCATCGGATTGTTAAGCGGTAAATATGTGCAGTAATAGTAGAATAAATCATCACACAAGAGAATCACACATGAACACAAAGATTTGAGGTGGAAACCCAATTCGGGAGAAAACCACCATTGTTGTCATCTCTGTCTAGAATCATATCGGTATGCATGAATCTACCTACATAAAGTCGTAACCTTCTCTAGTTTTCTAGCTACTATTGGAAGGGATCTACAACCCCCACGATCTCGTTTACCAACCATTACTTGTAAGGGAACTTCATCCTCTCGATCGAACATCAATTTCTCTTGGTAGGAAGCTTCTACTTCCACAATTGAAGGCTTCAACCTCGGAACCACTACATACCACACTTCATCAATTTTCTACACACTTTGGATCCCACAACTTCAACAAAACTCATCATAAAGATAATCAATAATATACTTAACCCAAACTTCAATCGAACAATAAGATTATTGTAACCATATGACAGTAATAAACTTTGAATTTCGAAACAACCTCAACCCTGATCATTCATTATCTTAAAATGCAGACACTAATTTTCTTTGCTGAGCCCACGTGTATACATGCTTTCCTTCACACCAACCTGTGTATAGATCTGAAAATATTGATCTTCCATAATATGGCCAGTCTTAGAACTATATGTGAGGATTTCAGTCAAAAATCCTTTTTTAGTATTACAAAACCCTTAATCAGTAAATCATCATTAAACATATTTACTAACTCATTGATCAGATTTGTACATATTCAACTTAGCAGCATATACAATATTCAAGCAACCCAAATCTACATGAAGACTTCATTGACCGAAAACATAAATATAGCGCGATAAACGAGATAACCCTGCCGATGTAAAGCTGAGAAAACCCTGACTTCCATACACGATGTTTTTTACACAAAGACACGCATAGGCGCACTTTGACCTAGACGAACTAGCATATATATCTATAAATATTAATTTTGTAGAATTTTTCAGGTCTATAGACTTACCTAGATTTCTTCACTTCACTTCAAAAAACATGCGCCAGGTCACAGATCTAATCATATCTTCATTAGATCAAGTACATAGTCATTTCAGGTCTAGAGATCTTGATCCATCATTGTATCCAAGGGTGCATCATAGTTTCAGATCTACCAATAAAACGAAGTTCCACTACAAGAAAAAAGCACATTGGTGAGGGTCATGCTTGTGACAGACCTTTAAGGTCTATCACCAATGTCACATATGGTGACGGTCCTTAAAAAACCGTCACTGTAAGTGTATATAGTGACGGTCCTTTATGGTACTGTCACCAAAAGACATTTTCAATGACACTTTTGGTGTGGGTCTTTAAAGGCCCATCACTAATTCTCTCTTTGGTGACACTTCTAGTGACGAACTTTTAATGACCCTCACCAATGCTCTTTTTGTTGCTTTTGGTGACGGTCAAAAAAATGTCCGTCATCATTGATAATTAAAAAACCGTCATTGTAAGTGTATATAGTGATGGTCCTTTATGGTCCGTCACCAAAAAGCATTTTCAATGACACTTTTGGTGAGGGTCGTTAAGGCCCATCACTAATTCTCTCTTGTGTGAAACTTCTAGTGACGAACTTTTTAATGACCCTCACCAATGCTCTTTTTGTTACTTTTGGTGACGGTCAAAAAATGTTCGTCATCATTAATCATTCAATGAGTTTTTGATGACGCTATGTGCTCGTTAATATAGTTTTTTTTAAAAAAGATAACAATTTAATGCCATTATTGTGGAGTATTTTTTTATAATATGTCCAAGGCCATAGTGGTTAGGGTCGAGTCAATTTTTTAAGAAATAATTAGTGTGTATTATTTCCCTCGAGTAATGGCTAGTCGAATAGATATTTCCTCGTCAACACATGATTCATATCTATTATGTTTATTATCTAGAAAATTCCATTTAGATAAAGTTCCACTATTGTGTGTAGGAAATATATTATTTAATACATAATCAAGCTACGACAATTCTATTAATGAGAAATACCTAACTCTCCTCAACAATCGCGGGCACACCTTAAATTAATGCTTTGGCACACACTAACATTTCATAGCACCCCCACATGTCTTGGAACATCTTTGTACACGGAACATCTTGTGATGACACCGGCGCCCAAGCACATGGTGGCATGCACTAGCACAACATGGAACTACGCTAGCATGTGTTGGCATGCTGCATATAGTCTCCCTAGCATGCCATGGAACACCTTGGTTGAATGCATTGACATACATTAGCACTTGGCACACAATGCCACTTGACATGTATTGGGACCTATTATTAGTGTGCCTAGCATGCCCCCTTTTCAAAAAGATAAAGTCGACTTATTAACCCTCTTATTGGTTCTTCCTTTTGTTGTCTTGGCACATATTGACATACCCTAGCACCCTACGCCACATCCTTAGCACCTAGCATGTATTGGCATATCTTGGCACTATTAATTGGCACATGATATAATTAGCACACCCTAGAACTCCCAAGCACACTTTGGGAATTATTAACATGCCTTGATATTCCCTAGCATGCCTTACCAATGCTTAGCATACCTTGTCACTCACTCCTTGGCATGACAACTAACACTCATTAAAACTAGTCTTTGGCACATGTTCCTCATATTCATTAACTTCCATGAATTTTTACCTAGTTCTCCCTTAATGTTTTTTTGTAGTACTCCTTCACACTCATCAACATGCATTATCACTCTCTAGCACACCTTAGCACTTTTCAACAATCCCTTTCACTTCATAACATGCATAACACTCCCTGACACATATTGGGGCTTGGCACATGTTAGCGCTTGGAAATTATTAGCATGTATGGAATATGTTGAGATGCCTTAGTATGATTTGGCATGGTTTAGTATTAAATTTACTTGTGATGATCAATTGTTGGAAAGTATATGAGAAGAAACAAAGGAATACTTGGCACTTAGAATGCACTAAGACTTTGCACTTAGCACCTATTGCCGCCTAGTGTTGGTGTGCCTAGCATGCCCCTCTTGGAAATGTAAATTGATGAATTATTAACCCTCTTATGTGTTCATTTCCTTGTAGTTTAACTTTTTTCTCCCTTTTGTTGCCTTGATGGGTCACGACACGCATTGACACACCCTTGCACATCTTGGCATGCCTTATCACTTGGCACATCTTAGCATGTTTGACATGTATTCCCAATATACGGCACATCAAGGGGTGAAGAGAGATGTAGTCCTAAAGTAGGTCGAGTACGAGGGCCGAGTAAGGGTTGCTAAAGGAGGTCATGATCATCCTCCAAGAGCAAGATCATCATGTGAGGGTTCGAAGTATGTTGCATACAATATTAATGGTCGGTTTGTGCTAGGAAGTAGGACGACATATTGTTGGTTCTCTTCTAGAAAATCGAGCTTAAGAGAGGTTTCTCATGGCTTGGGCATGTGATTTCAATGGTCTCTTTGTGTGAAGGCCACATCAAATTCTAAAATGTTGAAATTTGCAACAAGAAACAGTGAGATTGGAAACCATAAAGGGATAAAAAAAAATGCACCCACGGTGGTGAGGAATTTTGATGCACTAGGAACGAGGAATGTGGGGGCATCTAATTTATTTTTTCCCTTAAATAAATTTGACAAGAAATTGTAATTTCATCTCATAACAACTTGTGTCGATTAATTAAGTCATGATGACCGAGTTAGCTCAAGAAATTTGAGTTGAGGGTCTAAGATGAGGCATCTAGAGGATTCTAATATTTTTGGGGTCCAATTGATATTGATGCATTAGTGGGGTGCAAGTGTAATTAAATCAATTAAATGAGTTAAAATTAGTTTAACTAATTCTAATTGAGTGATGAGCTAGTGAGAGGTCTAGTGAATTAAATTAGATTTAATTCACAATGAGTGATCAATCAGATAACTAATAATTAGCTATTAATAGTTGCATGTATGTCGGGTTTCGAGGAATACCCGGTTGAGACGAGAGGTTAAAGGGAACATAACTATCGGTTGTATTCGAGAGAAATTTCCAATGTGCAATTATAAAGTCATTGGGATGCCATGATGGATTGCACAATCAAGGAAGATTGATTTTCCTATTTAATAAGGAGTTAATTCCCTAGGAATTGCATGAGCAAGGCAAGTTGAAGTAAGGATAAGAATTAGATAAGTACTAGACCGAGTTTTCCTAGATCAACGAGAGACAATTGACAAAGTGCTGGAGAATCTCGTGAGAGATTAAACATTGTATTGTTTCATGATTCCTTGACTTTATACACAATAGAGATAGAGGGGTTTTGAGCAGTTTCTTTCCCCAAATACATCATGTTGTTGTGCGATTGATAATTTATGTCTCTTACTTATATGTGATTGTGCGATCGTGTTTTGTTTCCGCAAATTGTAGGAAAGATTCAGTATCTTGTTTTAGTAGATTACAAGATCAGATTGAATCTCGTTGGTTAGATTTTCTACATGGTATTAGAGAAGGAATTTTTTGGTTGGCGAGTTTGTAGAGAATATCTAAAGATTTTGGTGTAAAATTTTCAAAAACAAATAGAATATTTGGATTCCTTGCGAAAATCTACCCAAATGGATCGGTCGAATCAAAGCTCGGATGAGGGAGATATCATCGATTTAAAATCAACTCTTTTTTAGAAAAATTTTTGTAATGTCGGGACAATTACATTGTGCACGAGTCAAGAACCTATATGCACTTGACGTACTAGATGCATGAAAACCTTTGAGGAGAAAGTCGGAAGTTTAAGACTTGGTGGTTTAGAGGGAGCATAAATTACCTCTCAACATGCATCCTCATGAGAAGCGATCTCATAAGGTTGTGGAGTAGGCTGCCACAGTTAGAGAAGGCGAGAGAGGATGCAGGGAGTGGAAGCGTCCACTCAGCGAGACCTCCATGAGGGGGAAATTTCGAGCCAAATGGGAAGAGGGAGCGGCCATACCTCGAGGTGTAAGGTGGGGTGATGTGTAGACATAATCCCAAGATAAGAAATTTGGGCAAGGTCCATTGAGATGGCGTGCTCTCATGGATCGAACTCTGGCTACGAGGAGCCCACAGTACAACGGTAGTAGGAAGGATCGGTTAGATTGAGGTAGTCGGATGTCGGCCAAGATAGAAATCGGAGTGAAAGATGTCAAATACTTGGAGCGAGAAATCAGAGTTAGCAACGAGTTCAAAGGGCACGGATGCGAGATGTTAGCAACGGTACAGGAGAATCCCAGATTACTAGATAGGTGCGGTAGCTAGCATCGATCGAAAGAATCGATGGTCGATGCATTATGCGATTCAATTGTTAGAGGCTATTCAATTTCGGGGATTTGTAGGTGCAAACAACACTAGAGAAGTGTAGCATGCGAGAAAATTCCAAAGGTACCGAGATGGGGATAGATTGAATTCATTTATTGTTGAGAGGGGAGTGTTGAAATTTGCAACAAGAAACAGATGAAATTGGCAACTAGAAAAGGACAAAAAAAATGCACGCACACTAGTGAGGAATTTTGATGTACCAGGAGTGAGGAATGTGAGGTGTCTAATTTATTTTTCCCTTAAATAAATTGGACAATAAATTGTAATTTAATCTCATAACAACTTGTGTCGAGTTAACCAAGTCATGATGATTGAGTTAGCTCAAGAAATTCGATTTAAGGTGATCGAGGTGGATATTGGTGGCCACCCACCTATTCCACTTGGGCCCTCGCCATTGTCTCTTTCAGTTTTTCCAGTTTCCTTATTTATAGCACAATTTACTATTTTTTGTCAATTTTTCGGGTCCTGAACTTCTGGAGCCGTTTTGAGGCCCTAAACGAGGTTTTTTGGGCATGAAAGGTTTTGCGATTTCATAGAAATTGAATTAGGAGTTGTATTCCTCGGAGAGATATTTCTAACGAGGAATCATGTGCGTCAAATGAAGATCATATGACCAAGTTACGACCCCAGGAAGTTGGCTGCCCAACTAACCCCAACGAGGCCATAAAATCTTGGTGTTACATCTCCTCGAGTTAGGGTTTTGGTTGTTTAGGGTTTTCTCTTATTTTAAATAATAAAAAGGCCCTTGATCCTTATTGTAACACAGTTTAGAGGAACATAACTATCAATTGTATTTATAGAAAATTTCCCATGTGAAATTATAAAGTCATTAGGATGCCATGATGGATTGCGCAATCAAGGAAGGTTGATTTTCCTAATTAATATGGAGATAATTCCATAGGAATTGCATGAGCAGGCAGGCTAAAGGAAGGCTAAGAATTGGCTAAGTACTAGACCGATTTTGCCTAGATCAACAGGAGACAATTGGCAGAGTGCTGGAGAATCTCAAGAGAGATTAAGCATTGTCTCGTTTCATGATTCCTTGACTTAATAAAAAATAGAGATAGAGGGTTTTGAGCGGTTGCTTCCCCATATACATCTTGTGTTGTGCGATTGATAACTTGTTTCTCTTACTTATATGTGATTCATGTGCGATCGTGTTTTGTTTCCACAAATTGTAGGAAGGATTCAATATCTTGTTTTAGTACATTACAAGATCAGATTGAATCCCGTTGGTTAGATTTTCTACATGAAATAGAAGAGAGGGTTGATACCATCTTGCCTCGTGGTGGTTAGTAGGCCGCAAGGTACGTGATAAAGACCAACATAAATGGAGGAGGGCTTGACCTTGTAATTTAGAGCCATAACATAAGTCAACACAGGGCGTAATATTGGTCGAGTTAACCCTAGTTTGAGGGTCGACATTGAAATCGAAGTTCATGTCAAGATTCGGTCAAAAGAAATGTCCATAATCTATGGATCCATATGAGCTAGAGTCGAGTCCCTTATGGAGGAAAGAGTCGTGCTTTTTTCTAAGGGTGGATATGGTTTGTTCTGCAAAAATTAGAAGTACATAAGTATAATGCCCTAGTTAGGACGGTTTCCCTAGCATGTTTAGTTCATAAGGTATGCCCTTAAGGTTGTGACAAATTTGTGTAGAAGAAGACGGGTTATGACCCTTAGAAGCGAGGGTTTATTTCGCAATATAGGCACCGAAATACTGGGAAGATGGTTTGCGAGTCGAGTATGTGTGGAGACAACGAGATCCAAAGGAGGGTGGAACCCGGCGTTTGAAGATTAAAGCATGCAGAAGAAATGTGCCATATGAATAATGGATTGATATGCAAAGGAGTTGATTTTTACAATGGAGTGTCCATAGAGTTTTGAGACAGAGATCTGAAGAAACCTATAAAAAAGTATTCTCCTGGATTGTTAGTGGTTGATGCGCGACCCTAGTTCGGTCATCAGCGATTGTTAGAAGGATGGTAATAGGATTAGTTCATATTTGTTCATGAGATTTGACAACAAAGATCAAATTATCGATACACAAGAACAATGATTTTGAGAGGACTCAAACCATTGTTAAGTGGCAGATTTGAAGAACCCTGGATGAAGACAATATTGTGGGCCCTAGATTAGTAAAAAGAATTTATTGTGGTTGGGAAAATTGATGGTAGTCCAAGTACGGTTGGAGGGTTGTTAGGTGAGCTATCACGAAGAGCCCTAACTCTTGTTCTTATGAAGGACAACAAGATTGGTAGAAGGGTAGGTGTATAGGGCCTAAGGATGTCTCGACTTTGAAGGGAATAAAGTAGCGATCAATTGGGCCAACCAATTAGCACTAGTTCACTATATTATAGAGGATTGATTTAGTGAGAAGAAGGGCGACCTTCATAGCCCCTAGAATTCTCATCTTCGAGCCGTAGTGTGGAAAAAGTGGGCATACCAAAGAGTTGTTCACAAATGGAGTTGTGAACAATTTGTTACCACTCAAACTAGTAGTGGACCTAAAAGGGGGTTCCTAATAGGGAAATTGCTAGGACAAGGGCAATGGTGGAGGCTTAGCCCATTGTCACCATAGTTAAGGCTCCTTGCTCTTCACGAACTTTCACCGATGGGAGGAGTCCCGTAGTTTAGGAAGTCACTTGTAGAGTATAGGTCAATGAATAGGTGGGAAGTGACCCTCAGAAAACATTTTCCTAAGATAAAAATAAGAGAGTGGGACTTACTTTCCTTTTAAGAAAGGGAATTGATCTTCTAGGGGAGAGAGGAGGGGGATTAAAGGGTTGAGGGAGAAGAATAAGACTTATGAAGGAATTTTCAAATCCCTAAAATCCTTTGGGAACTTGGATTCCCAAATGGTCTTTGATGAAAGGCCTTTGACACCAAATGGGACCACACGGGGCCAAGTGGAACCAACCCGAGTTCGGGGGATGGAATTTAGAAACCAATGATGTTCCTATCCTGGACAAGGTGAGGGAAAAGGATCGAGCAAGAGTTTTTACTTTGATAGGTCAAATCGATCCTACTATATGCTAGCTTTGGGAACACTCAGGAAAAAAATTTATCCTAGAGCTAGTGCTTGAGGTATCCAGAGATTCCATAGTCAAAAATTGGCCCAAATTCCTAGGAGAGTGAAGGGACCCACCAACGCGATTGTCTCTAGGAGATAGAATTTTTTCCTTTGGATAGATTCCTAGGGAAATTGATGCCACTGGGGTGACCTAATGAGGCTAGACCTAGGGAATGTGAAAATTTCTTAATCTAAGAAACCCTCTTCGCGGTATCTTGGTTTAATTCTCATACTTGAATTAAGTTACAAGTTAATTTCCGAAGGACCCACGCTAATGACAACCACAAATTTTTCTACATGCTCCCTCAAGTCGTATGCTTCTAAGACTACTAGGATTATGGCCTTCCAGATAGCAAAGTTGGACATGTCGTCCAACCTATCCTGATCGCGCAGTCCATGAGGTGTCATCTACTCAGATATTTGTCGGAACAGATCTTCCTCTCCTCGCTTCTCAATAGAAGCTTAGATCTAGGGTCCTTGGCAAAAAAAGGCACCCTATGCTCCCTTTGACAACTAATTTCCTCCTTGTAAATCTGCCAAATACAACGAATCAAATATCTTCGATCACCCTACGATCGATCCTAAAATTTCTTTCAGCAATGAAATTTGTTGAGCAAGCTGTTCTCCTCCGTCTCTTTGTCAACTTAGCTTAGGCACGATTTCGCACTGGCAAAATCTCCACCCCACCGACAAGCTCGCTAAAGATCGCGAAGCTCTACTTCCGTCCACGACAAATGCAGCGCATAACACTCGATATTGGATCTGTGTCACCCTAGCTAGCCTCTATGTGAGAAGACCGGCTCAACGCAACCTCTACGTATCGTAGGCTTGCTCTTGCATCCCTCTAGAAGGTCTTCCTGCACTCGTCTTTGTGTCACCTAGTTGGGGACTTGCGTTAACCCCTTTGTGTGGCTCTTCTCGCCTCTACGTCCTTTACTGGTGATGCATTACGCTCTGCGGATTCTCTCGTTGCTTTTGCTACTCTACTGCAACACAAATTTCTCCAGCTAATATGCTAGAGATCCATCTTGATACGCAATTGCTCAGATACCATGTGAAAATTTCTTAGTCTAAGAAACCCTATTGTAGTATCTTGATTTACTTCTCCTACTTGAATCAAGTTACAAGTTAAGTTTTGAAATATTTAGTAAATTAGAAAAAGTAAATACAACTAGTAGCCTACACATACATATCAAATGCTTGAATAACATGCTCATATACACACGGTTTTTACGGACAAATGTCCCGGAAAAAACCCAATGCGGAAAAACCCAGGGTGCAACTAGCTGCGGAGGTTTTTCATTATTATGTAGAATCTAAGTACAACAATCCTGGGCATCAAAACCGGTTCACCCGACAAAGACATAAAAAACGGTAATAATACCTCTATCCTCGGAGACAAAAAAATATGGTTGATTCACCTCCTCAAACAGAGATTTACAGAGACTCGAGCACATCTTGGCATGCCACCCTCGCACTCTAGCATTCCTTGGCACTACCCTAGCAGAGACCTTGCCACTCCTCTCCTTAGCACACCTAAAGCTCATTGTCACTCCCACTCACAAACTCTTATTCATTCATTCCCATGAATTTTTAGCTAGTGCTCCCTTGTGTTTCCATAACATTCCTTAACACTCGTTGACACGTGTTGGTACACCCTAGTACCTAGGACATCTTGACATGTCGCCTTGGCCTCTAGCATGCCTTAACACTACCTAGTCTACGTTGTCACTCCCCTCCTTAGCACACATGGAACTCACTTACACTTCCAATCACAAACTCCTATTTGTTCATTTCCATGTGCATTTTGACATAGTGCTCCCATGTGTTTCTCGACACTCCCGAGTTAACACTTCCTTACACGCATTGGCATATCTTGGCCACATGCCACCCTTACACTCTATCATTCCATAGTACTGCCAAGCATGCCTTGTCACTCCTCCTTAACACACTTGGAACTAGATTTACAGTCCATGTCACACACTCTTATTCATTCATTTCCATGCATTATGAAATAGTGTTGCCTTGTGTTTCTCTAGCACTCCCTAAAACTCCTTGGCACACATTAGCACACCTTGGCATGCTTTCCTAGCACTCTATCATGCCTTGGCACTACCTAACATACCTTGTCACTCTCTACTTAGCACACCTAGAACTCGGTAACACTACCTATCACACACTCTTATTCATTCATTTCCATGCAATTGAAACTAATCCTCCCCTTTTTGTTTCCATGGAACTCCTTAGCATGTGTTGGTGCCACACCCTAGCACCTAGCACATCTTGGAATGCGTAACATGCCTTGGATATTTATAACATGTGTTAGCACTTACGTGGGATTCCACGTACACCTTGGCACTCCCTAGTTGTCATGCCCTCATAGATATCCTTACTTTTTTTTTGCAACTTGGGAACCCAACCAAATCATTGAAAAAAATAATGAGCGTGTCTAGCCCAAAGTCTCCCTTTGTGCAAAACTTATTTGTCCATCCCCTTATCGAAAATCGTAGGCTTGCCTCTTGCAAGTCCTATTATGAAATTCTCCTAACACACTTTGTCCATGGGACACACGGAATTCATTGACACTCCTAGCTTGACCATTCTTATTCATTCATTTCCATGCACTTTGAATTAGTTCTCCCTTGGGATGCCTTGACACTCCCCAACACTCCTCGACATGCAAT
Organism: Pinus albicaulis; assembly: GCA_034641835.2. NCBI lineage: Eukaryota > Viridiplantae > Streptophyta > Pinopsida > Pinales > Pinaceae > Pinus > Pinus albicaulis. Next base: position 876,188,610 of record CM076581.1, on the reverse strand, counting down.
GACACTATCTCGCAAGTGTTAGCACACCTTTTATTTCATTGGCACACCTTGACACTCCTTAACTATCATTTCCCCATAACTACCCTTATTTTTTTTAGACTTGGGTACCCAGCAAGTCTTGTCTCGGCTACAACAACTTGACCAAGTTTCATTTACTACAACTAGACTATGCCTTGTTCACCTAAGAATGGATTATAACTCATCTTAGGCTACTCATGTCCAATCTTAACTCATCCCACTTAACAAGTTACCAAGTCAAGGCTCACGTCCAATCGTGGCCATAAAACAACTGAGCAACATAGCTTACATCTTGACATGCCATAACACCTGAAACGTCTAACAATCCCTTGGAACTATGTGGCACATGTTAACATACTGCATTCCTTGGCATACTTCACACTGCTGTGAGTCCACCGGTGCGGGATGCGCACGCCCACGGAGGTTGAGAGGGAGTGTGTGCATTTCCCTCCACTAACGGAGCATATTCGGGTATACGGTATGTTGATAGTGGGGCTTCACGTCATATGACAGGACTCCGTGAGTACTTCTCAGAGATTTTAGAGAGTGGCACTGATATAGAGGTAGTACTCGGAGATTTGGAACTCCTTAACACACCCTACCATTCCCTGACATGCCCTAACACTCTAGCATGCATTGGCATTACCTAGCATATAACCTTGTCACTCCATCCTTAGCACACTTAGAACTCACCGACACTCCCTATCACACACTCTTATCCATTCATTTCCATGCATTTGAACTAGTTCTCCCTTTGTGTTTTCTGTAGCACTCCCTAACACTCTTTGGCACACATTGGCACACCACAGCACTTGGCACATCTTGGCATGTCCACCCTTGCAGCACCTAACATACCTTGTCACTCCCTCCTTAACACACCTAGAACTCGTTAACAATCCCTGTCACACACCCTTATTCATTCATTTCCATGCATTTGAAACTAGTGCTCCCTTGTTTTTCCACGGCACCCCATAACACTCCCTCACATGCATTAGCACACCCTAACTTTGCAGCACATCTTGGCATGTTTCCATGGCCTCTAGCATGGCTTAGCTTTTGCCTAGCAGTACCTTGCCACTCCCTCCTTAGCACACTTGGAACTTATTTACACTTCATGTCACAATCTCTTAAATGCTCATTTGCATGCATTATTTTCACCAAAAAGTACAAGATACCCGTAAGATGTGGCCTACACCCAAGCGCTTAGACTACACCTCCATAAAATATTGCACCTTCAACTTTAGATGTCCCAAAACAGTAATATCCTAACCCAATATAACCTATTTGTTATGTTTGTGTAATTCACTCCTTATCATATCCTTGCACCTCCTTGACACTCCATGAAAAATATACTCCAATGGTCACCTTCTAATTTCCAATAACTCCTTTTGCAACACGACAAAACCACCCATATATGTTGCAACAACCTTGCCAACTTCTTTAGTGGGTTCCACATATATTTCACATTTCTTCTTTGTTTTTCAAAGTGTTAGTGCCAAGGATAGGGTATCAACTTCGATCAAAGGAATGTTCAATTAGTAACCTTTGCTAAGTTGCCTTTGTGCGGCTTGTCAAATATCTTAAGTTTTCTTCAAAACTTCTCCACGGTGCTTAACTTGCTTTTCTACACCTCTAAGTGAGACTACAACTCCCCCAAAACCTCTCTAAGTATTCCCACCTCTTCAACCCTTGTTAGAGTCTTCTTAGACGTACACTCATGCCTCAAGAAGAACATAATATTAGCATCCCAAATGTGCATGCTCGTTCCATCGTTTAATGCCTCAGCTGAAACCACATTATCACTGTTGCCTAAAATGAAATGTTCATATCTTAAGGCAAAACACATATTTTACTTATGACAACCTAAACTATGTGAGTGGCTTCGAGATGACTCTATTTTATCAAGATGAAAACATAGGCTCTTACAACCCCATTCATACAACAATTTGAATATATTTAACCTAAAGAAAGGTACACGCCCTACTCCTTCCAAATTTATCATATGACATTTAAGAGACTAACAACTTTTTAACTATTAAACCCATTTATCATATACTCTCTTTTGTTGACACCCACTCAATATACAAGAAAACTTAAATATTTTCAATACAACCAAGTTAAAAGTACTTTTACATTAAAATTCCAAAAAATACAACATGCCTATCTCACTAATTTTAATAATAAAATCATTACATAAAATAAATTATCTTAAAAAAATATATTATTATTATAGATATGCCAAAATATAACAAAAATGCTTTCTATCACAACCAAAAACATTTAAATAAAGCATTAGTTTTTCAAATACCATAAAGCGTTAGTTTTTCAAATATCATTTTAAAAAACTTAGGAAATAAAATTATAGGATTTTTGTTTTTGGTTTTTTGGGATGATTGATAAAACCCATCCCAACCCAAATGTTTCTGAAATCTTGTCATTTCGGTTTTTCATATGGTAGCGTTAGTTTTTTCAGAAAATCATTTAAAAAAACCTTGGGAAATAAAATTATAGGATTTCTGTTTTTTAGCTGTTTTTTTGGGATGATTGACTAAACCCCTCCCAACCCAAATGTTCCTAAATAGTATCTTTTCGGTTTTCATAGGACAACATTAGTTTTTCAAATATCATTTAAAAACCTTGGGAAATAAAACTATAGGAATAGTATCTTTTCGGTTTTCATAGGACATCGTTAGTTCTTCAAATATCATTTAAAAACCTTGGGAAATAAAATTATAGGATGGTTTTTTGGGATGATTGACAAAACCCTCCAGAACCCAAATGTTCCTATATCTTTTCGGTTTTAATAGAGCGAGAGCAACGTTTTCTTTCTAGAAAGAATAATGTAAGTAGAATCTTTTCGGTTTTCACGGGGCGAGAGCGAAAACGGATTGAAGAGAGTTGGGACTTGGGGTTTCACGGTAGGCGAGAACCGATATCCGAGTCTCGAATCCCACCATCGGATCTTCCCATTGACGGCGCTACGATTGGTTTCATTTTTAACTTCATCGCTTTTCACCCCATTTTTAGTGTTTCACACAGAGTTCAGGTATTTGGTTACTTGCTACCGTTTTCACATCCCATGCTTGCATGTTTAGGCTTTAATGTACGTGCTGCATTTTGTTACTATTTGCGGGGATGATGTTGGCTTTTGATGACTCAGGGAGGCCATTTTTCATAATAAAGGAGCAAAAATAGAATACCTAAATGAGAGGTTTAGATGAAGACCGAAGCATTGCGACAGCGAGGGTTCGTTTACGCGAGAATCCTCACCTCACTCGGCCTCGAGGGAATAGAAAAAGATGCTTGAGGAGCCCCGACGACAATGTCCTACCACATAAGTAAGCTTACGTTTCATTTATTTATTCTCTATTTATAGATCAGCTAAACCTCTTAAATTATGAAAACAAGTAGAATTTATTTAAAAAAAATATGATTCATCGAGTAGAAATTACCTATTTTTATTTTTTTAGATATTTTGCAAAAGAGTGAAATAAGCCAATACTCTATACCATTTGATCTTTCTCAAAAGCTGGAGAGCCAATTCCACAAACCTAAAAGCAATTCCACAAGCCTGCTGGGATCGTAAGGGGTAATCACTGAGTGAGTAAAGAGAAAATCAAACGTAGAGTGATTCTGCAAAACTTTTGGATGTACAAGAATAGGAGTCAATCGACCAGGTAAAAGACCATAGTCGTTGACAACCTCAAAACTATATGAGGTATCTTCAAATACCACACTACACTACTCTAAGAGATTTTTTCCCTATTAAGAAAGCACTATATACTTCCAATTCATATACCACACATTTCACAATCTATCTTTGGAATTCCGCAAAACTTTTTGTTTTTCGAAGAAACAAAACCACACTAAATATGAATCTCCCTTTCCTTCAAAGGCTCCGGCCTACAATGTGAATAGAAATCCATTCAACCAAGTAACAAGGATAAAACATTTAGAGTACTGAACCCCTTCACATGTACTAAGACGTGATTGTAGTTATTGATTGATTAGTCCATGACAAAATAAGGGGACTATGTAAGGCATGCAACTCCCTACCAATTAACACATCTAAATTTTTGAAAGCTGTATTGTCCAAGAAGTTTTGTATTTTCACCTATTGAATGTTTTGGAAAATGATCTTCAATGTTGATATGTATCCTTCTTGCCTTCACTGAATGTCTAGTGTTCTTCCCAACCACTTAAACTTTGTTGCTACCACTTCCTTCTAGGAATCATAGTAGTTTGTATATCGTAATTGAAGCTTACTATGAACATTACTCCATGACTATATAGCGCAACCTTGGATACTACTGCACCGACCATTCATATGCATCGGCTTTGAATTCTTCAAGAATTGGATATTGCAATTAAGAAAAAAAATTAAGGCCATTCTAACATTTGTTTTGTAAGTTTTTACTATTTTCATCGGTTTTGTCATTTTTAATTACAAAAATTTGTTTTATTTAGCTTCTTTGGTTGAAGATTTTTGGCAGCCTGCAGATAGGTTTGAATGTATATCCTCTTCCTCATCTCTATCCACTAGCAAATGCTAGAGCTTCTTGAACTAATGGTTAATTCTGCGCCACGATGTTCTTTGAGTCTTCTTAGAAGCATGAACCGAATTTCTTCCAAACACATTGGAGTTGCATATTTATCCGCGCTTTGCTACAATTGCAAGGTACCTTCAAGCAAAGACGAGGTTTAGAGTGCGGCTCTTATAGAATAAATTTTTTTTATAAGTGTAATGGTGAAAAATTGAAGACCATTCTAGAAGAATGCAGTGTTATTAAGTAAATTTGAAGAAAACAATGATGGAGAAACACCCTCCTAAATAGATCTTCCACATTGAGAAAAGCTGATACTGCTAAAGATGCCTATTTTGTCGATGCAACACTGTAACCTAGCTATGAAAGTTACAATTATCCTACAAGTATTAGAAAAGTCTAATTCAAAATAAAATCTTTGTTAAGAAGCAAACATGCATCACAAATCTAGTTCAAGAAACTTGTCATATAGAAAACTTAAATTAGACTATCAAATTGATTGTAAAACTTGGAAGAGGATTGACCCAAATTCAAATATAACAATCACAAAGTCAAGGAGAAAGCAATTAAAGAAATTTATTAAATTGGAAGGATAAGTCAAAAGCACATGGGACCTAGTACTTGATGTTTTGTCAAATACATAACATCAACATTTTAGGCATACTGAAGGAGTGAATGAAACAATAGTTCGTTCCAATGGATACAGTAGAAAAGTTGGTATAGGTTTTAGATTTCTCAAAGAAATGTGTGTCTCAATAGACCATTTTGTGTATGAACCAAAGAAAACGAAGGAGAGGGCGAAGTGTTATTGTTCTACATTTTTGTCTTTTTCCTTTGAGAATACCGTGCAATAAATTCTTAGTGAGGTGGAGAGGGCCCTTGAGAAGAAGGGCATGCATTTTGCTGGAGGTGATCCTAGCTATTGGCGGGACTTATAAGCTGAAGGTTGTGTTCTCATAATCTAGTGGTTATGAGTAAATAGAGTCCCCCTCCAATTCAAGAGAGATTTTATCGAGGTAATCCCTTGTTGAAATCAACTTCCACGCATATCCATGCAAAGGTTACAATACCTGCCCTTAACTAGCTAGCGCGTGTTGATCTTAATGAATCGGCCTAGGGCATTACAATATCAACTAAAATATCAAGGTACATTGGATTAGAAGTAAGTGGGAAGTTGAACCCAAACAAGAATGGCCAAAGGCGGCATTATTAGGGGTTAAAAATCTACAAACCATGGTTGAATGGAGAGCCCTAATCAACCAAAACCATGGTCAAACTCAAGGACCCCATAGATACCTGCGGATTTCTTGAAGCCCAGTATCACTTTGAGGAAACGGATGTGTGCTTAGACCAGTTTTAATATGTGAAGTACATATGTTGAAGGCCAAGATCCATTAAATTGACAAATTAGAGCATGCTCCATGTAGTCACACTGAGAGAGTCTGATTAATTTTTTGGCACACCAATGGATGGGATTATGTCGATTTGATCCACAAGAAAGGTTGGCACTGAGAGCTCCTTAGGAGGCTGGTTCACAATCCCTAGCTTTAAGGCTTATTTTAAAAGATTTGGGCTGAGAGGAAGAGGGTCCACCCCTTCCTTGAGCTTCGCCTCACAATCTAGAAACAGATTTATTATCGTGTTGTTTACTAGGTCGTGCTCACTTAGTCTATTCGTATCCTAAAGTTGTCGGCCCTCATAAAGGAGATGCATAAGTGTTAAATTTGGACAACTAGGTCCAAACTCCATCTTGTGATGCTCAGATGAAGATTCCAATATTTGTATTGGATTCCTCTTTCAAAGAGGTGTAAAATCGATCTAAAATTGATTTTAATCTGATGAGCAGAACATTTATTTTGAATTTATTATTTATAATAAATTTAAGTGCCGGTCGGCCTTAAGGTTTTTACCCCCAACAAATGTGTCACACACCTCTCATGATTGGTATTTATAAGGTCAACGTTGGAGCATTTTTCCACTCATTTCAACACACATCTCCTCCTCTTATACGAGCATCTAAGGAGCAGCTTCATCTCACACGTGGGAAAGAAGGACGAAGTTTACCGTAGCAAGAAGGATGAAATTCATTGTAACCAAAAATTTGCGGTTAGGGTTTCTGGGGAAGTTTGACCAGCATTGACTTTGGTCAACGCATGGTCCGATTGAGCTGAATTTTGGAGGAGACTTCGATCTAAGGAGGCCGTACTCTTTGGCACAAAAATCGAGGTCAAAGGTTGACCAGAAGTTGAGCTGCGTTGACTTTTAGTGCTTTTGCCCTGCGTTGACTTTTTTGGGCAGCATTGACTTTTATGAGGTTGACTTCTGAGTTGACTGTGTGACTGTTTTGAGGACTGTTGTGACACATGCTGGGTTGGCTGACCGTGAAGTCTTTGTTGGTTGAAGCATCCTGTTGACCGCTGTAACACACCATCACCTTTATCTGTTTCTGACTTGTCTTCTAAAGGATCACTCGTATGTTATGTCTGCATTTTACTTGTAAATTCATGTGATTGCTGTTGATAAAAGTAAAGTTGCATCAAGCATAGAACATCTACATAAATTTACATGGTATCGGAGCTGAGGTGAAGACAAGCCCAAACTTATTGCAATCACCAAAAGAGAAAAATGGGTTCCACAAGTTATGGCTTCAAGGAGGATGACAAGTTGACTGGAAGGGATGACTTCCATGCTTGGAAGATGATATTAGATCTCAAATTAGAAGACCATGATCTCATGGACTATGTACTGGGTAAGATATAAGAACCTCCATCCACTGCTACTGCTGCTGCTAAAACCAAGTATAAGAAGGGGGAGATCAAAGCAAAGCTAATGATCAGGGAATCCATACATAAAAGTCTGGTTGCCTACATATCTGAGCTAGGCACATCCAAAGAAATGTATGATAAGCTGATACAAATGTTCAAAGTAAACAATGCAAACCAGGTGCTATTCTTCAAGAATCAATTGAAGAATCTGAAGAAAGGCAGGGATGAGTCTGTCCAAACATACTTTCTGAAATTGACCGAGATCAGGAACAATCTGTTGGCTATTGGGGAGACAATAGCTGATCGTGAGATGGTACTCACTGCATTTGGAGGACTCCCATATGAATGGCAAGTATTCAACACTACCATTCTCATTAATAATACAATTCCTAACTTTGACGAGCTACTATCAAGATGCATGCAAGAAGAGACAAGAATGAAGGAATACGAAAATGACAGAAATGCTGCCTACGCTGCTCATTCTAGAAAGAAGAACTCTGATGATTCAAAGAACAAAGGAAGAGCAGGGGCCCAAGGAAAGAAGGGCAAGTGTTTCACTTGTCATAAGCCAGGTCATCATGCTAGAGAATGTCCTTTCAAGAAGGATTCTCCCAATAGTGATGACAACAACAACCGAAAGAATGGAAATCAAGGAAACAACAGGTCCAAAGGAAAGAGGAAGGCTCCCTCTGGCGGAAACAATCAACCTTTCAAAAGGTCTAGAAACTCCAGGTATGAGGAGTCAAATGTTGTTGATAAAAGAAATGAATACATTCTTGTATCTGCCCTCTCTGCTGCATCCCCGCCCAACACTATGGATGTCTGGCTGATAGATAGTGGTGCCTCAAGACACATCACTGGGTTCAAGGAAGCACTCTCTAACATGGTTGAGAAGGATACTAATCTGGAAATTATCCTTGGAGATAATGCCACATATCCCATGAAAGGGACAGGGACTGTGACCCTCCACTTGTCTCAAGGACAAGTCCTACATTTGCAGGATGTACTCTATGTACCAAAATTGAAGAAGAACCTTGTATCTATATCAGCCATGGAAGACAAAGGTTTCAATGTGGCATTCACTGATGGAAAGGTGCGCATGTGGAAAAAGAATCTCAAGGAAGCTATCGTGATTGGTTTTAGAGTTGGAACACTCTACCAGGTTGAAGGAAGTCCACTGGGAGCTATGACATGTGATACTATCCGACAAACTGAACTATGGCACCGGAGGTTTGGACACCTTCATTACAAGGCCCTTCCCAAAGCCAAGGAAGGGGTGACAGGGATGCCCGGAATTTGGAAATAATCATGAAGGTGTATGTAAGGGTTGTGCCGAAGGAAAGCATACAAGGGGACCTTTCCCTCAAGTGTCACAAAGACATCGATATTTTGCAAGCTGGTCCATTCTCGGTCTATCACGGTATGCTGCTCGTGACCTCCACGGGAGGATGTTCTTACTATATGACATTCATCGATGACTTCTCTGCAAAAACCTCGATATACTTCTTGAAGAAGAAGGATGAGGCTTTCATGTGGTTCCGCTACCTTCAAAGCCTTGGTGGAAAATATGACAGAGGGAAGAAGATCAAGATTTTGAGGACAGACAATGACACTTGAATATGAGTCAAATGAGTTCAAAGGGTTTTTTGCGAGAAAGTCGCATTAAGAGGGAGACCACTCACGCCTATACTCCCTGAGCGAATGGCGTTGTCGAACGAAAGAAACAGGGACCATTGTGGAAGACTGCCCAGTGCCATGCTATGTGACCGGGGGTCTACGAAGTTTACGTGGGGGAGAAGTTGCGAACATACGTGTAGTATACATTCAAAACCAATGCCTCATTCACGCTCCTGGACTCCAAAACTCCCGAAGAGGTTTTCATTTGGTAAGAAACTCGACGTCTCACATTTTTAGAGTTTTTGGATGTCTGTTTATTTTCATGTGCCAAAAGAAAAGAGAAGTGTTGGATGCTTCTGGGAAAAAAGGAATATTTGTGGGCTATAGCGAAACTTCTAAGGCCTATAGAGTCTATGTTCCTGGTCAAAGGGAGGTAGAGATATGCCATGATGTCACTTTTGACGAAGATGCTTCCATGAAGAAAGCCGTAGATCTTCCGAGATCTGAGGAAAATCATGAAGCAAGGCCTGGAGATCAAGAAGAACCGCAGGATGAGACAATGCTTGATCGTTTGAAGGACCAATGGACCCAATCGATCCATCTCCTTCAATGAGAAAGAGACCATCATGGCTCGGGACACTCTCGAAGATGCTTTGAGGGACATGCTGCCCCAAGGGGGACATTCCGAGAAAGCAAGAAGCCGTGTAGATACCAAGGGTATTTGGCTGCCATGAGTACTATTGTACAATCTAAACCTAGATCTTTTGAGAAATCCGTAAAGCATCAAGTCTGGAAGGATGTTATGCATGAAGAATATGAGTCCATAATGAAAAATGATGTCTGGGATGTGGTTCCAAGACCAAAGGACAAATTAGTTGTCACTGCAAAATGGCTCTACAAGATCAAGCATGGATCTGATGGAAGTCTTTGAAAAGTTCAAGGCAAGATTTGTTGCCCGTGGCTTCTCTCAAAAGGGAAGGAATAGACTATGATGACATATTTGCACTGTGGCATGATATACCACCATTCGATCAATCATAGCCCTTGCTCGCTACGCAAGGATGGAGTCTTCATCGGATGGATGTCAAGACCGTTTTTTTGCATGGTGCAATAAAGAGGAAGAGGTGTATGTAGAACAACCTGCGGGGTTTGAAGTCCGGGATCGGGACACCCATGTCTGCAGGGTTGAAGAAAGCCCTCTATGGGTTGAAGCAAGCACCCGAAGCTTGGTACGAGAGGATATATAGCTACTTGATGAAGGTGGGCTTCACTCGAGTAATGTCGATCCGAACCTTCACTTCAAGGTTGTCTAGGGAAGCCTCTCATTCAGGGTGCTTTCGTATGTGGACGACCTCTTCTTGGCAGTGCGCGACCTCTCATTCATCAGTGAGGGAGGAGCTCACGGTGAGCTTGAGATGAAGGACCCAGGAGTCGATGCACTATTTCCTAGGCCTAGAGGTTTGGCGTAAACATCAAGTAGATTTTCCTTTCTCAAGGAAAATACTTTGTAGAAACTTACGGAAAGATTTGGTATGGTGACTGCAAGTCCGTGTCAACACCAATGGAACTCAACTTCAAGAAGTTGAGCGGCGCGTCTTTCGGGCCCGTATTGGCAAATCCTACCGAGTATCGTCAACTCGTAGGAGGGCCACGATGTTCTTAGTGAACACCCATCCCATATATATGTTTTGCAAAGTGAACCCTTTGAGTCAGCAGATGGTTGAGCCTCTCATCACTTTCATTGGGTTGGTGCCAGGAATCTTCCGAGATACCTTCGAGGCACGATAAACCATGGGTTGAGATACACCGCCGGGAGCGTGACACTCTTTGGATATGCGTCGGTCCTGATTGGTGCAGCGATGGTGGATCGTAAGAGCTATGTCGAGATGCCGCTTTTCAATCTTGGTTCTACTTCGACTTTCATGGATGAGCAGAAGTAGAAGTCGGTGGCTTTGAGCATCGCAGAGGCCGAATACATTGCGACAAGTATGGCTTGTTGTGAAAGCGGTTTTGATTGCGAAAGCTCTTTAGTGAGCTGTTTGGACATGTGCTAGATACCACCGTGATACTTTGTGATAACCAGAGTGAGATTCGCTTGACCGAGAATCCTGTGTTCCATGACCGATCCAAGCATATTGATATCAGGTACCATTTCATCCGGGATATGGTACAGCGAGGCGCCGTAAGGCTCAATCATATAGGAACTGATGAGCAGGTCGCGGATATTCTCACTAAGCCCTTGGGGAAGGTCAAGTTCCTAACCTTCCGTGAGAGACTTGGTATCGTGGAACGACCCTATGATGTGGGTCTTGTTGGACGATGAGCTCGAGGAGCTTTGGGGGCTTTGGGGACAACTTCTTGGAGCTATGAGCAACCACATGGCTAGGCTTGCCAAACCTTGTTGGTGTGCTTGGACCCCACCGTTGTGATTATTGAGTTGGTTTACCTCTCATTATCTGTGCCCCGTATGCATCCTACCCATTGAGTTCAGGGCTCATGGGAAGTACCTCTCATTTGGCCAATAAGGTGGGAAAAGCTAGAGACTAGTAGCAAAGACTGATGGACGCATCAGAGATTGACGTACTCTCTATCTAGGATGGCACGGTCCAACCACTTGATTTGGGATCAAGTCTAGTGAGGTCTCGGACCTCCACCTGACTTTGGGTCAGATGAACCAACTTCGGGTTGGTTGGAGACTCTTTGTGAGTCCGATAGAGGTTTTGACCTCTGGGCTGAATTTGTCAGCCGGGAATGATGTCTTTGTGACTGACCCACCTTTTTTCTGAAATAAAGAGGCCAACAAAGCAAGTTACGGCGGGATGACGCAAACAAAGCAAGTTACGGCGGGATGACGCACAATGTTTGATTGCACTGGTGGATGGAGTTCTCCCTAGTTGAGAGGGAGTGTTAAATTTGGACAACTAGGTCCAAACTCCATCTTGTGATGCTCAGATGAAGATTCCAATATTTGTATTGGATTCCTCTTTTAGAGAGGTGTAAAATCGATCTAAAATTGATTTTAATCTGATGAGAAGAACATTTATTTTGAATTTATTATTTATAATAAATTTAAGTGCAGGTTGGCCTTAAGGTTTTTACCCCCAGCAGATGTGTCACACACCTCTTATGATTGGTATTTATAGGGTCAACGTTGGAGCATTTTCCACTTATCTCAACACACATCTCCTCCTCTTATACGAGCATCTAAGGAGCAAGAAGGACGAAGTTTACCGCAGCAATAAGGACGAAGTTTACCGCAGCAAGAAGGACGAAATTTATTGCAGCCAAAAATCTGCGGTTAGGGTTTCTGGGGAAGTTTGACCAGCATTGACTTTGGTCAACGCATGGTCTGATTGGGCTGAATTTTGGAGGAGACTTCAATCTAAGGAGGCTGTACTCTTTGGCATAGAAATTGAGGTCAAAGGTTGACCAGAAGTTGAGTAGTGTTGACTTTTAGTGTTGCTGCCCTGCGTTGACTTTTCTGGGCTGCGTTGACTTTTCTGAGGTTGACTTCTAAGTTGACCGTGTGATTGTTTTGAGGACTGTTGTGACACATGCTGGGTTGGCTGACCGTGAAGTCTTTGTTGGTTGAAGCATCCTGTTGACCGCTGTAACGCACCATCACCTTTATTTGTTTCTGACTTGTCTTCTAAAGGATCACTGGTATGTTCTATCTGCATTTTACTTGTAAATTCATGTGATTGCTGTTGATAAAAGTAAAGTTGCATCAAGCATAGAACATCTACATAAATTTACAATAAGGTAGAGGGGATCTCAGTCCATTCATGAATCTTGGTTGCAAGGGAGGAGACCAGATTCATAACTCGTACTTGAAAACATAGTATCCCCCTGAGAGGGGTCTCACAAGAACTCAGAAAAATAAAAGAATTGAAACCCTGATTACAACTGGGGCGAGGGTGTATTCAGCTTCATACTACTCTCCAAAATTGTCTGTCGCTCATGATGACTAGAGAGAGGGTGGGCCTGCACCAAGCCTTTTAAAAGAAGGCCCTTGACCACTACAATGTTGAGAAATCTAGGGGATTTAGTGTTAAGAGATTTCTCTTCATTAGTGACTGTTTGTGAATGCCTTTTAACTTCTTTAGATTAAGATCTTCTTCTTGTTCGATTATTAATGTTCTTTTTTGATCAAATAGTAACCAATGCATAAACATAAATAGACAAGAGACACGTCACACAACATGTAGGCTATTAGCCAGGGCCAAAACCTCTCACTCTTTGAGAGGAAAAGCCGCACAAATTCTTCTTATAGAGATTCCAATTGACAAATACCAAGACCAAGACCCTTGACCTATTTCGCCACTCCAAGACCAAGACATAGTCATTTTCCTTGATCCTTTGATCTTCAAATCATGATCCCTATAGCAGCATCCAAACATAGTGATTCATCATTGAACCTCATGTTATCCATCACCGAGTAGCACCAAGTAGCTTCAAGCATCTTAGCATCGTAACATCAGTGAGCATAGTACCTCAAAGTGCCGAGGTTATACATTATGATATAGCACGTTGCACTGATCAACACCATAGCATAGAGTATTATTCTTATTAACATAATACTGAGACCTTTGTTGAGATTGGTGAGACTCCATGGTGTACCGCAAGCTCTTGCTGTGGTAGCATTGAACCACACATACCAAATCATAATAGAAAAATGGCCTCGGATTTGCTTGGACCCATCCTCCGAAGAGTCCCAAAGCAAAGAAATTGGATCCCGAAGAAATGGCATGAACTCAGACAAGTAGGATTAAGCCTCTGTGCTAAAGGAGAAGCTTCCAGAGGCTACTAAACCCACTCAAGAGGTAGCTAACTGCATTTTTTTTCTTGTTTAATTATAGGAATTACAACAAGAAATTTCCGCATGAGGGACTTCCATTGGCTTAGTTCTTGGGTTTGAATGGTAGATATTCTACCAAAATCGTTGACCTTTAACAATCAAAACCATTATTTTTTGGAAAGAAAAATGCAAGGAGAAATGAAGAGGGATTAGGAATTTATAAAGCTCTAAACCCCCTTCATTGAGCGCATGAGGACTATTGGCAACTTGTTTAAAAAAAAGTAAAAGCAGCTTTTCCAATTGTCCTGGGACTATCCCTGCTCTTTGGGGACTGTTCAACATTCTCTAGAAAACATGAATATGCAAAAAAAGTTATTGATCCTTTTAATATGAACCATGAATCATGATGTAATTGCTCATGCTTCATCGTTTAAGAAGTAAAATATTGAAATATATTTGCATTTATACTGTTTTATATCTTCTTTATCTTTCAAGTTTTCATTTTTTTTAAAATTTCTATTTTTTGGGATTCTCACTTCCCAGTTCCTAATTTTTCTTCCATCCGCATTCTTGCTTCTAGCAACATTGTTATCAACTACATGTATAAGAGGATTTCAGGGTATTTCTGCTGTTTGCATCAATTTTTTTTCAGCATTATTAAGAGAAGTAACAACAGAAAGACTGTTTTTTTTTTTGGCTTGGGTTGTCATCATCGTTGTTTGAGCGTATCACTGGCAGAATGATTAAGTGAGGCAGCTGCTCCAAGCACCTCTCCCAGTGCCTAAGTAGTACATTGTTGGCATCCACTTAGTCGCTTGTTCTCTTCGAACCATCAGTGTACAATCTAATCTCCTTGACTTTGAACTTAGTCTTGCATTGAACTGGGAAAGCTGGAAAGTGTGGTCAAGCTTGCAGCAATGTTCTATCCTTAACTCAATATCAGCAGCCCTCTTGGCTTCCTCATGCTTCCACACTCCTTATCAAACTATGCCACAGCTTTTTCCATTACCTCCCTGATGATTTCTCTCACCTCCAACTTAAAAAACAGAGTATTATCCTCCACTCGTTGAAATCTCTCACCCACACTGACAAGTGACTCATGAATTTATTGTTTGAGGAGCATATGTTCATGTAAAATTTTCACTTCCCACAGGGTTGCTTAGTATCATTCCACGTGGAGAACTCTTCCTGCCTATGAACGTATTTCTTGTCAATCCGGACTGTCTCCTCAGAGGAGTCCCATCAAATCCCATCGTTTTTAATTATGCAATTGACAAGCATGACCCTCTTCCCTCACAGTTCCTTGAGGGAGCGTTTGGGCTTTGCTCCTCTCCTTTCTAGCCTTCTTCTCATTTCTAATGGCTAATAGAGACTGAGATAATGCAGATAGAAAGTGAATTAACAAGCCCAGTTCTTCTCCAGGTGTGAGAAAAAACAGAAACTTCATATGAATTAAAGTATGATTTATACTACTCACTAATGGCTGCCACCATTGTCACAAATTATGGAGGGATTTGCAAATCAGTCCATAAATTTGATGTCCTGCAACTTAAGGCATCCTACCTTAATCTTTCTAATTGAAAAAACTGGGACGTCTATGTCAGCTCCCCAAGGCCTAGTGTTTTTTCGAAGTCTCAACATTTTGACTTATTATTGAAATTTAATTTCAATAATTCATTATTCTTCCTTTCAACCTCAGGTTTTGAAAATCCTGATGTCATATACTTGCCACTCAATGGCATGTTAGAAAGCCAATCAGCAACCTTGTTGGCTGCTCTTGTGGCATAATGAATTCTATTTCTAACCTTTCTGCTGAAACCTCCTTTTAATCCATTGACATTGGCGGTTCAAACTTCCAAATTCGAGAAGAAATGCATCCTGTCATCACAACATTGATTATAATAAGAGAATTCCACTCCATTCCATTGCCACTCTTTCCAGGCTAGGCCTAGGAAAAATTTAACTCCACTATAAGATCCCTCATTCCTGCTTGATTGTTGATGTTGATTCCTATATTTTCCATATAGACTGCAATCATCTCTATATAAAACCAAATAATTTCATTTATTCTATCATTATAAATAAACTATAAAACACAACACACATTAAGAGATATAGGGATAGAATCATGAAATTGGAGAAAAACTATGGAGTAGTAAAAAATATAGGTTTATTATTGCAGAGAAGTTGCATCATATCTATGTGAATATAAAGACACATCTTCAATTTAAAGGTATCTGTTCATCTAAATCTATAATCAAATCCTTCCTTTGTTGGAGCTTATGTTTCCAATGGAACGAAAACCAATAATAAACAGTTCAACTGCATTGCATCGTATGGTTGCTGAAATTTTGTTATTAAAGTCTTTGGGTATAATAATGTTTTAAAAAACGGAATCAGTCAGCTACCAGGCCGAGGTAATGACTCGGAATCGGTAATGACTCGGTCGAATCGGTTTCAATGACTCGGTTTTTGTAAAAAATACATTAAATATTAATTTTCTTTTGTACAAAAACATAAATTTAAAGATTTTTATTCTTGATTAGAGAATGATTTCTTACTTAGAGAGAAGATGGGTATCATTTGTTGAATGCAGAAGTTAAACTCCTATTCTCTGTGCGTGTATTTCTAGAACAACACGAGTTTCAGTTTGGACAATAGACCAAACATCCTATGCAAATCCAGGAGGTGAATTTATATGTTGAAGAGATCAAACTACTGTTGGAAGTCAAAATTACCAATTGAATTTATCATGACTGAAGACTGGAGATGCATATCATCCCGCCACTAGATCAAGCTGACTAAATCTCTTATAGATGTTGATGATATAACATTATGACAATTGTGAGACTCCTGATGGCAAGTACTGCAATAACTATTTGAGCTCTAATTCACCTTCAGTATTCTCATCAATCAAACAGTCATTTTTAAGCAGTTCTCTTGAAGCTACGATAAAGGGTAACCCTTATGAACCACCGAAGAAACAAATTTGTTTTGAAGTCTAAGACCTGACAGTTGGAACTTGGAACAACAAAAAAAGTCTTATTTCTGGAGCTGCAAAATTAAGCCTATGTAGCAGACCTTATTGTATCTGTAACTAGATATACATTCTGAGACTATATGACCTTGCTACAGTTTGGGAGTATATTCTCTATATGGCGGTGTTAAGTCAGGCAACATTTTATATATGAAAGATATTCACTCAGATGCAACTCATTTGTACAAGCATTGTATAGCATTGACCTTGACTGAAAGACATTCGCACTAGTAGCAATAATGCAACAGTATCTCTTGACAAGAATAGGGTGACAGTCTGACCTTAATCTTATCAACAGTAAACCTTGCTTGGAGCCTCAAACCCAGGTGCCTTAGGTCATCCCTATGACCTGGTTGTAATGCTCTCAAACTTGGCCCAAGGAGGGCTACCAGCATATGTCTTATTGCTGCTGCTGCTGTTCATTTGTCATATCAATGATCATATGAGGTTGTCAAATCACTGCCATGTCTATTTGTCACTGCTTTACAACATAGCTATTATCACTGTCAAGAGTTATTTTAATGTGTTTTAGGTTTATATGTCAAGTCACGAACAGGTATATAAATCTATGTCAAGTATATATGTCAGAAATAAGATCACTGTAATTTATAGGTCAGGTCTTATAGGTCAAGGTTGTATGTCAAGTTAGTATGTCAAAGTGTCAAATCATAGTTTAATCGAGATTCAAGTCAACATGTTATATCACAGTCATAATAATTCTACCAATATAGTCAACTATATGTCATAGATAGCCAATTCAAATCACTGCTAAGAGTCCCTATTTTATTATCTGAGGTCACTGTAGGTACACAATATCACTGTATATCTCTGCTTCATATATTTCTTGGTCAAGACCAAACTGTCAAGTTAACCCACTGTCATAAAGTAAGTCATAGCTATCATGTATACACTGTTTCAAAGTTGGCATTAATCTCTTTTCAGAGATGGGTTCTTGGTCTAAGTAACTTTGGTATCTATGCATCAGACAATAATACATATGTCAATCTATCCTATGATCTATCCTATGATACATGGGGAGGGCTTAGACAACCTAAAACAAACCTAACAGTGAATTAAAATCGAGTTTGAAGTCCACAAAATCGGTTTTTTTGGGCCCACCGACCGGCTGTTTTGGCTCGGCCTGGTTAACTCGGGCCAGGCCTGGTTGGCCGGCTTGTTACCGAGCTGGCCGAGCCGGTACAAAAACCGGCCGGCTCGGTAACAAACCGGCCAACCTAGCTGGTTTTGTACCTGGTCGGACCGGCCAGCCTAATGGCTCGGTCGACCAGGCCTGGTCGGAGTCGAAACGGCCGATTTTTAAAACAGAGAATTTCAAGCAATTGGTGCACATCTTATTCTAACACTTGTTTTGAGTTCAGAAAACTCCAGTAGTGAATGTAGTACATCTTATTCTAACACTTGTTTTGAGTTCAGAAAACTCCAGTAGTGAATGTAATCGATCAACTTTGTAGAATTTCCTTGAAAATTCTGCAACTATTATGATGAACAATCTAATACAACTTCTATTCACCAAAACACATAATTTCTCTACTGAATAAGAAGCATAATAGAAATAGAGATAAAGAGTTAGTCACACACAATAACACAATATTTTTCTAGGGAACCCAACAGGGAAAAGCCTCTGCTTTGCTGTGGAATTTTATTAACAGAAATTTTAGAAGTTGATCTCTTTACAGGTCAACACTACTTCACTGGAGAACAAGCTTGTTCTCACTGCTAACACTTATATCAGTATTATTTCACCAAAGCTATAAGTTCCAGTGGGAGATTTGGAAAATAATGTCACCCAAAATGGTTTGGACTGCCCTTCTTCCAACATTAGAACTGAAGGTTTTATAGTTAGTGACACATCCGGTGGCATTGAGCTGGAAATTGTATATTTTTCTGCTTGTTCTGCATTGGTAACCCTTCTCAATATGGTCATTGATCCAATAATATTTGATACAGTTATGGATGGAGTTTCAATATTTGTTGGATGCCTGATTTTTGGGGCACATGTTGAACTGGTAATGTGTGCAACAAAATTCCTATCAAAACCTGAAAATGAACAGAGGAAGCTTACATAATCTTCATAGCCTTCAAATCAATTTGTGGAGTAATTAGAATATGGTTAGATATAAAAAATAGACATATTTCTATAGAGAGGAATCAGATATTAAAAAGTTTGGATAACCCTAAAAACAACCATGCCTGCATGAAAAATGAGGCCTGGATCAAGCACAGCCTTAGGGTTCACTACACCACTTCCACAATCGAAGGGTGTGGCAGAAATAAGAGTTATTGGACTATCTTCTCCAGATTAATTTTGTGCTTGCAAGGGCTTCCCCATGTGTAAAACAAATGCTGATGTTGTTTGTAATGCTGATTTGATGGCAGTAGGGCTCCAATCAGGATTTTTCTGCTTCACCAAAGCTGCAATGCCAGCTATATGTGGTGTCACCATGCTTGTCCCTGATATCATGGCAAATCCTTATCCTGCTTGAAGAAAAGCAGAATCTTGAGACGATTAATGTGCGTGTCAAGGTGCCTTCAATTTTCAAAGTTTGCCAAAACTTCTAAATTTATTTTATTCTCTCTAGAAATGATATGTCCTCCAGCGGTTACCAAAAAAATCTTCAAATTTCAAAATTATAGACTCCTAGGTGAATAAGATTAGAATATAGTAATCAAGCCTATCACAAACTACAGGCATAAGCAGAAAAAAATTGCATTGCAACCTAATTCTAAGACTGAAAAAAGTAGTACTGTTTTACCTTTATAATTGACTTCATGGATGCCATTAGGAGACCATGCTGCTACATATTAGAGAACCAGGAGCCAGAATATCTGGCTTTAAAACATCAGTGTCCTAAAAGTTGGAATCCTTGATATCTGGCCCTCTAGAGGATATAATGCTACCTGAGGAGCTGTACCTTGATAACAGAAATTTAACAGAAATTTCTGTACCTTCATCATAGTTTGCTGTACCTTGATAACAGAAATTTAACAGAAATTTCTGTACCTTCATCATAGTTTGCTGTGGAATTTTATTAACAGAAAATTTTAGCAATTGATCTCTTTACAGGGCAACACTACCTCACTGGAGAACAAGCTTGTTCTCACTGCTAACACTTCAGCATGAAATTCCCTTCAAACACACCTGATCTAGCTCCTTTTCCCTTGTGTAATTTTCTTCATATTTCCTAGTGCTGAAATCTCCTATTTAACTGATGTTTTGAAAAGTGTCATTGGATTTTCCTCACCTCTGTATCATTCATTCTCATTTTAATTTCCTTTCTTAATTACAAGAAAATGAATATATTTCGAAATAATGCATGTTGGGTGCTTTATCATTGTTACAACTAATGAGATGCAGTGAGAGAGTCACAGGATTTTGGAGCTGGAGAGTGTATGATGTCGTATGTTGCACGTGCATATATAATGCTTGTTGTTCTGGTGCACAGTGGGGATCATATGCTTATATGGTTTGTAATGGTAGTGTCCCATACATGGGTTATGGACCAAGTCCTTTTGACATGCCATTTAATGGACACATTATGCCAACGGATATGTATGGAACACAGGGATATATGCCAGGTTTTTCCCTTCCTGTTCAAAGATAAGGTGTTTTGTTTATTGATATATGTAACCATCTATCAAATGAGATTTTTGAATGTAGGATCATAATTACGAGACCTAGCCAAGTCTTTTGAGTATCCTTGAGTTTGACTGGCCGAGTCAAGTGTAATGATTGGGAGATCTGGTCAAACTCACCATAACTTGGTTAGTTTGAAGGCATTGTCAAACTGGTCAAGCTCCTCTTAACTCTGCGAGTTTTAACAGTATTAGGCAGTCTTGGAACACTTGGCCATACTTTGAGTTGTGAAATATTTAGTCAAGTTTGACCTGTAAAATAAAAACCTATAAATGCCAAAAACCAAGAACAAAAAACACATTCCTAAATTGATTTTTGAAGCCAAATTTTATACTGAGTTTGTTTGCTGAATATTTATGATTTTGAGTTAAAGTCTTATTGTTAGCTTTGTGGGGTCATTCCAATTTTTTACTAACTGAGAAAATTAGCAAATTTCAGAGAATATATGGATTATGGTATGGGTAATTACAAATCTTCTCCAGTTTTGAGTAGAGAGGAGTTTTTAGTTATGCAAGTGGAGCAGAGGAGAAGAGAGCTAGAATATGAGCAACGACACAGTAGCAAGTAAGAAACCTTTAACTTCTAGAATATAAATGCATATTTTAGGTGTTTTGAGGAACCTAAGTTATGCAATTTATATTTTGTGTTTATCAGATTAAAGGAAATAGTTTTAGGGTTGACAATGGTTCAAAGTTTTGTTCCCAAACTTTCCATCTAAGCAGCAAAATTGTGCAGATTGGATACAGATTTATCTCCTCAACCCTAACCTTACAAATACCAGAACCCTTCTTTAACTTAGCTTGTGCACACAGAGAGCTTGCTTTCCAAGATTCAATGAAGACACCTTCTGCAACATTTTTGTTAAATGTATGCAAATATTGAATTAAAATCCTATTTTCTCAATGCTATAAAATCCAAATGCAGCAGATGGTACTATAAAATTAAGTACATTTGTCAGACTTTCAAATACCTCAGACAAACAACAATTTTGTTTTTTGTTGAGGAGAATGAAATTACATTTTATATTGTGGCGGGTGCTAATAATTCCTTATAAACCCCTTTCTTTTTGGCTCAATACATTATACGTTATGACTTGCTTGACTGATTTTCTTCTCCTTCTCTTGATCTTATCTTATGTCGATTTCTCTTGTTCTTATTTGATACTGATTAACAATATATATATATAGATTGGACGAAGGGGGTGGGGTAGTATGAAGATTGGAGCTGTTGAATAATAAATTAATCATTAAAGTTGGAGCTATACTTAAAATTGGTTTGGTTTTACAATTTTAGAGTTGAATATTATAATAACATTCAAAGCTTTTGTGGTGTTTGGGCCATTTAAAGTTTATACAATTCTTATGTACAAGGAATTGTCATTTGGATCTCCGATTACATATGGTGATTTAAAAAAAATGAAATGGTGGTAGTGATCTCCCTTTCTTGGTTGTCCAATTGATTAGAAATAGAAATAACAGAGAGGTGGAAATTTATTTATAAGCCTTTAGATGCAATTAGTAGTTTTAAATTAATGAACTTTTTAGGTCATATTGGAAAAGAACTTTTTAGGTCATTTAAAGGGGGCTTAGATCATTTGAATGAGAACGAGAATTGTGTCTGAATGTGCTATATACTCCTATCTCGCTACTAACCTGTAAATCCATGAGCCATGTGTTTCTTGCAAATATTCAATTGTTATTGTTGAAGAAACCCTTTAGTCGATGTAGAGCCAATACATATAGATTATATACAAGGAGCTGCTCTACTATAACACTATTCAGATATCACATATCCTATCAAGAAAATAAACCTTTGGATAAAAGAAACATGAAGGGTTCTAGTATCTTTTTTTATCAAGGATAGAAACTTCAAAATTCCTTTCATTGGTCAGGAAACTCCATCTTTCATCAAGGCAATTATCAAAACTTCAAAATTCCTCGCTAATTATGGAGGGATTTGCTACTCATGAGAATTTGGGCATGTGATTTCAGTGGTGTTTCTGAGTGAAGTCCCCTTCACCATCTTTCTCATTCAGGTTTCTCAATTGATTAGCTCCATCCAACTATCTTCTATCACATAACGGCAGAAACCAGCAACACTCAGGAGGAGGAAAGTCTCGGTCAACCAATTCTTTCTGAAAACCGTGGGATATGGGTCACTCAAAACGTCCTCCATTTCCAGCAATATTTCTAATTGAAATTGGGCCAAAATTTTGATGGAAATCACAGTTCTACCAAAGTTGGAGTTCTGTCCATAGAGAACTCTGCCCCTAATTTCTTTGGCACTCTCCAAATTTACCCAAATCCTTAAAAACCTAAAAAAAGTGGATCAATCACAACCATGCTTGCGATATTTCACTGGATTCTGGCATAGGTTGCCAGGAATGGTGCACTTTGAGTGCCCCTTGTCAAAGCTCCTGAAACCCTTAACAAAACAAGAGTTTCTTGACACTCATCTATTGTATGATAGCATATAGTGGTTGAAGTGACATGTTTATGAAATGGCAATTTTCGAGTATGGATGAAAGGAAATTCAGGTCATTGGAAATTATGAAAGACAGATAGAATTAGATATAATGACTAGGCCTTGCCCTCTTTTAATGGAAAGGCAGATGTTCACTGAGATATTTTACTGTTTATCCCCCTTCCTCTAGTGGTTTTCTAGAATCCTATTGGGGAATGTGATTTGGAAAGTGCCCTGATTCACCAAGACCAGAATGATTGAAATTTTGAGTTTTAGTAGTTAGACTAGGGTGATAGAAAATTCATAAACAACCAGTGTGGACCTCCTAAGCCAACTATGAAAACGTGGGTGACTATCAACATGGACCCTAAACCTCATCACATCAAAATCAATATTAAGAAGTAAAAAATTCAATTTGAAAAGTCCAAATAATATGAGAGGATTTTCTTTTTTTTTGAAATAATCCCAGACTTTTACGTGGCTAATAATATGATTACACGTCCTGAACTATTTTGGACTGATTTTATGTACAGATAAACCTCTGCCCCTGCATTTCCACAAAAAAATTGTTGCATTATCCATTTTCACTATAAAGAAAAGGGAGGGCTATCATATAATACATTAGGTTTTCTATTTATGTACATGGCATGCAGTTTTTAATGCAAGTGGACATTTTGGCACTATGAAAATAATAGTTGGTTCTTGCACTGTCAACTTCATAGGAAAGAATTCAGATTCTTTCAAACTCAATGTAAGCAGCTATTCCGAGATCCTGAATGTACTATTTCACTGTGTATACATATTACTGTTTTGACCTTATTTTGTGCTTCGATTGTAAATACTTCACTGTACATGTCTCTGACTTCTGAGACCCTATGTGATACCATCAAACTGAAATGGCATACTTCTCCTCAAGCTGTGATGGCACCGAACCAGTGAGACCTTTCTCACTGTGGTAGCACAAAACAATGATAGATTTTTCACTGTGGTAGTTCCAAATTGTAGTGTCATACAGTATACTTATCATGTGATTGATTATACCGAGACTGTCGTTGACCTGTGATTATAACATTGAAGATCTTCACTGTAATACGGATTATACTGATATATTTTTGTCACACCGAGCCTTAATTGTAAATACACCTTTATAACTCGTTCTCCTCATTGCTGTGGTATCAAAATAATCTTATAAGAGTAGTACTGAATTGAGGCAGAGGTAATTTCAACATTGTGATGTCATTGAGACTGAGCTGTTACCGAGATCCTTCTTTTCATAGTGACAAAGATTGACCTTTCTTGTGAACTTGCACCTAGCTTAATTATTGGACTGTCTTACAATGATTTGAGCCCTTTTGACATAGGTCTTTTTAGAATGTTTCAAGTCCTTTCAAACTGAAATGGCATACTTCTCATCAAGCTGTGATGGCACTGAACCAATGAGACCTTTCTCACTGTGGTAGCACGAAACAGTGATAGATTTTTCACTGTGGTAGTTTCAAATTGTAGTGTCATACTTATCATGTGTTGATTATATCGAGACTGTAGTTGACCTGTGATTATAACACTGAAGATCTTCACTGTAATACGGATTATACTGATATCTTTTTGTCACACCAAGCCTTAACTGTAAATACACCTTTTTAACTCATTCTCCTCATTGCTGTGGTATCAAAATAATCTTACAAGAGTAGTACTGAATTGAGGCAGAGGTAATTTCAACACTGTGATTTCATTGAGACTGAGATACTACTGAGATCCTTCTTTTCATAGTGACAGAGATTGACCTTTCTTGTGAACTTGCACCTAGCTTAATTATTGGACTGTCTTACTATGATTTGAGCCCTTTTGACATAGGTCTTTTTAGAATGTTTCGAGTCCTTTCAAACTGCCTTTGATCATAACCATAGCTCTGAAACCATGTTGAGAATTTGTAGAACTTGTGTTTAATACAAAATTCTCTTCTTAATAACTACTTGTGAGCTTGCTTATGTGTTCTTCTTTAACTCAGTTACTCCATCATCAAGTTAGTTAACAAAGTACTTAGTCAAAATGTTGAAACAGAATTATTTACACTCGTAACTGAATATCTTATAATGTAGTTAGGAAGGTAAATCTCTGATTTACCTTCCTCACTTACAACTCCTTTAAGATCAGCATGTCTTATTACAATACTGTCTTGACATTGGCAAATTCCTTCAATAGATATATCTGCACCGTATACTTTTGCATCTATCCGCAGTCCAGCTCCAGCTCCTGTAGCTTCCGCAGATTATATTCCTGTACCTTTCAATTTACATTAGACGTCCATTTTAGATCCGCATGCCTCAGATCCGCATTTGGTTACCCTTCTTTCCATGCTGTTTGCTTCAGACTTTACCTTGATATATCCGCACTGACTCAGACCCAAAATCCGCAAATCTGTTCTTTTTTAATGTTGTATACTTTACCGTAATACTTGCTCTTTTTTCCACGCTGTATTAACCTCAGTGTAATCCGCAAAACTTGTTCCTTTTGCACGTTATATAACCTCATTATCATCTGCAGATATGTTCTCTTAACCGCAGCATATGTAGGGTATATATAGTAGTTCTAGCCAAGTAATTAAGTCGACCTTATAGCCATTAAGTAGGCCGACTTTAACACTTGTTTGTAGGCCGACTTCATAGGCATATCTTCAATGTTTGTAAGCCATTCTTCTGCAACGTCCTGGAGGGTATTCTTCACGCCTTTTACATGACTCTTAATTACACTAATGTACCTAATAGACATCAAGAAGAAGTCTATAGACCTATGCTAAGAATCTTGCTCATGAAACCCATGAAGCAAGTAAACCAAAAATTCATTTTATTGTTATCGACTTCATCTTTACATAAGTACATAATTACATAGTCATAATGAAGGCCTACCTTGTTACACTCTTCAGCACTTATGAGTGAAATTTGTAACTGAATATTCGTGGAGTTACAAAGGATTTTATGATGAGAGGGACATAATTTTTAGCCTTTCGGGTTACTTTGAAAATGTTTACACCACGTTTAGGCCTTGTGGGTGCTTCATGAGATGTGGGGTGCATAGTGAATGGTTAGCCCATGCTCTTCCATGATGGACTTGGACATTGGAGGTGGTTTACCGTTTGCTGCTAGACCTTGTTTGGATGTTTGAAAGACATTCTTCCTCGAAGTGTTGGATTAATATGGAGCTTGGTGACTTCATGTTGTTGATGCATTAAGGGAGTTTGTGTGCTTGGAGTAGAGTTGGGTATTTCACCATGACAAAAACATCTCGAAATCAGCATGAGCACACAAAATCCCTTGACATGTGAACTCTTGGGTTGAGGGAGTGGATATGTAGATGTGGGAGTCCTTAAGGTGACACATTACCTTGGATATGCATTGTCCTTAAGGAGACACTTGACCTAGGAGATGCATTTTAGATGGTTTGATACTCTCATACAACCTTTATCAAGTTACATGCACCCTCGTTAGAAAAAACAAGAGAATTTTGCTTGCCATGACTATCTTTCTTTGTCGTTGTTGACTTAAGAAAGTCTTTTAGCTAAGAAACTAGTTTCAAGGTTATGGCATAACTTGTCATATAAATTGAATAGAAGTTATATTCAAAATGTTAACTTGTAAACTACTTAGTTGGTTTTAGGTTTTCCATTTAAAATCTACTTCAGTTTGAACTTTGAACGAGTTGTTCCATACACTTGAATATTAAGAGATTTTGGTGTAAGGATTAAAAATTAGCCCGTAAGGCCTCTCAGTTATTCATTTATTTTATCTGAATATAACATTTGCTATTAAATTAGAACCACTCGGCACAAATATGTCATAGATCAAGATCATTCTTTGTAGAGTATCGTAGAATAAAAATAGGAGCAAGGACACCGAATTCTTTCAGTTTTCCTGGTTCTTATTCCTTTGGTGTATCTTTGCACCTTTAGGGGCAATTGCTAGTTTAAAGTCTAATTCTTTAAAGGGTGCTAGCTCAATGGAAGAGCACCTGCTTTACAAGCAAGAGGTTGGTGGTTCGATTCCATCGTGCCTTGATATTCATATATAGGGAATGACGAAGATCAGTTTTTGGTGACGGATGCTCTTTTGACCATCACCAATGAGCTTATGGTGACATTTTTCGACCCTCACCAAAATATGAAATGGTGACGGTCAACGAACGCTACCATATATACGCATCAATAGTGACGACCATTAAAGGTCCGTCACCATAAATCATTGTTGTTGATATGAAATGGTGAGGGTCATTGTTTGTCATTATTCGTGACGGACCTTGATGTCACCAATGAGTTTATGGTGACGGTCAATGAACGTCGCCATATATATGCACCAATAGTGACGGCCATGAAAGGTCCATCACAAAAAATCATCGTTGTTCATATGAAATGGTGACGGTCACTATCCGTCATTATAATCAATATTTGTGACGGACCTTGAATGTCACCACAACACATACTTTTGGCGACGCCACCTTTGGTGGCGTTAGGTTTTGGTGACGGATGCTATGCATTCACCATTGCTCATATGAAATGGTGACGGTCACTATCCGTCACTATAAATCATTATTGGTAGCGAACAGCAGATATCACATACCTGCTACTTTGTTTGGCCACCTTTGGTGACGTTCAATTTTTTGGTGACGGAGGCTATTGTCCGTCACCATTGCTCATATGAAATGGTGACGGTCACTATTCGTCACTATAAATCATTATTGGTGACGGACCTTGAATGTCACCACAACACTTATACTTTCGGCGACGCCACCTTTGGTGAGGCTCAGTTTTTGGTGACGAAGGCTCTTTTGACCCTCACCAATGAGCTTATGGTGACCATTTTCGCCCCTCACCAATGTGCTTTTTTCTTGTAGTGCGAGCCATTGTAACTGGCTATGAGATGGCACTGTGTACATTAAAAGGCTATGAAAATCTGCACAGACAGTAAACAAATTAAATAAATCCTGCAATGAGGGGTTTGACTGCTTCATATGGCTTGGGTAAAGGCGGAGGGGCAATGCGGAGGTAAGGAATTCAGCGGGAGCGTTTCCATGGCAAAACTAGGGTTTAAATCTAATTTGGTGCAAACCTATGCAAAAGGCAGTTTTGTGGAAAATCGGAGTGGTTTTCGCGTGGGGGTTGAGTGGTAAGCGGTATCGGGCTGAAGGCATGCAATACGTGTTAGGGAGCGACACATGTCCCTATGAAAACTACCCATTTCATGTCGAAGTTGCAAGTTGGGGCAATGTTGTGAAATGAATGAGAAAATGAATGGGAGCCGTCCGATCTGGGCAATCCATATCAATGGCTGCAAATGCACGCGATGGACGTACTTGCGCGGTCGGGTTAATGTACCGGGTGTCCTCGGACTTACCTTACCATTACATTCACAGCGCCAAGTGTCTCTGTGGTCGGGCCCGCCAAGAATTTCGGCGGGGTCTTGTAGCGGCTCTAAGCCCGTGGCCATCACCCCACGGAAAATCTATCTCGGGTCCCACCGTATGCTACGTCATCACCATTTCGGGGGGGTGAGCTTCCGCCTTCCCCCTACCATCCTTGATCCCCCCGAAACTCTTCACGCGCCTTTCTTCCTTTTTCTGCTCGGAGTATGGGCAGGTCCCGCCCTGCCTGGCTATCTTGCACCTTTATCCTCCTTTGTTATGTGTAAGGCTTACCGCAAAGCTAGAATATGTATATGATGCCTTGTCCCCCTTTTATATGGATTTTCATTCACATCAACCCATTTTCTCTTTTAAGTATTTCTCCCTTTTATGCTTTCGGGTGATTCCCCTTTATAAGTTTCTTAGGGCTAAGGTGGTGAATGATATAACAACAATGGCTCCATTTGGGGATGACACGCTTGTCCTCGAACGTGTCGAGAACTCCGCAGACCATCTGTTAACTTATCCTTGCGAATACAGTCTCCTTGATGCCTTCTGTTGTAGAGGTAAATCCCCTCTGTGGACAGAGGCGATCCCTACTAGCCCAGATCGGGTCTAGCAACAATCGTATCACGCTAAGGTGCAAGTTCCTAATTGCAATAAACCAAATGGCGAAGAAGGCTTACCTTGAATCCAATGTTGTTGTTTGTAGAGGAGATAGCACTCCCGTTCCCTTGCTCCGGCATATCACAATCCTCACGCTCGCCGCGATCGAACACCTACATATGCAAGAAACACGACAAACACAAGCGTAAAACCCAATATATGCAATTATGTACCATTCAGAGAAGACAAAACTCATGATCATAATGAAAAATACGATTGGAATCATAACCAAAGTCGCTTATCATTAATTCATACAAAGAAAAATACAACCTGGCTCTGACGCTGAATCTTCATTTTGCGGGTCGTCAGCAGAATACGTCTCGGTAAAGCTCGTCGGGAATGGGACAAGCCTCTCTCTTCGATCGTCAATCTCCTTACTATTTATTTGGCTCTATGAGGACTATCAAGGCTCTTGCAGCATTTTTTAG
This sequence comes from Pinus albicaulis, assembly GCA_034641835.2. Taxonomy (NCBI): domain Eukaryota; kingdom Viridiplantae; phylum Streptophyta; class Pinopsida; order Pinales; family Pinaceae; genus Pinus; species Pinus albicaulis. The sequence goes on along the minus strand of CM076581.1, from coordinate 876,159,228 downwards.
GCTATGAAGGCTCTTGGAGACTCAACCATTCATCCCTTCAGCCATTCAGCCATTTAGCCATTCAGCCCCTTCATCAATGGATGAAGGCTATATATTTATAGAGGAGAGGAGGAGGTTGGGATCCCTACAATAGTGGAAGGGAGGCCTTATTCCTTGGGAGGTTCCCCATAAGGTGGAAACAAGAGGCCAAATGAGGAAGGTCGTGGTTATTCAGTCGAAACCACTCCTCATGACTCATCCACAAAGTTGTTGTATTTGAAACTTCGCCTCTTTTTTAAAAAAACTTTCCATAAGCAGATTGGCGCGGGTGCTCAACTGGGACAGAGCGCCAATTTGCGCGGGCTCAGTGTTAATTTTCCTCATTGGCGCGAGTACATAACGAGCACAATAACGGAAAACAAATAGGGTTCAGTCAAATGGATCGTAAGGATTTGGCATCCTCATGGCAAGAGATGAAATGATGGTATTTGCAAGGCATGACACTGCTTATTGGTCACAGAAAAGACCCTCCAATGGGCGAGATGGGGATTGCAGGGACAGTGAAAAATTACTGTGTAACAGATGCCCCCTAAAGCATGAGGCCCGAGAGAGAGAGAGGGGTGAAATGCTTTACGAGAACGTGTCCAACTGAAAACACTGCCATCGGAAAACCTGCGTAGACAAATACAACTGATATCTCAAATACATGATATATGTGGTATGGGCGCAGCCATCCATAACAGAGTATACAATAATCCAGATCCAAGGCATGGACGCATCCATCCAGTAAGGATCGATAAATAAACTCAGGCATGGTCGCAGCCATCCAATCAATGAGTCATGTAACCAATCATAATAATCCACAGAATTGCAGCCTAGATTCTTAACAGACAAAATCTAGGGTCTTGCGCTCCATCTCGACCCTAAAACAAAGTACAAGTTCAAGCATCTGAATAAGTGAGCTAAAGTCGAACATGCAAGAACATCGCTTGATTAACAGCCAATGATGAAAGCTGTTAACAGACGCGAGAGGTACCACCAATAATGACAATGGTCCTCAAGGTACTATAGGTACAATCTACGGCATGTGAATCAGTGAGCTGGTGTCGAACACTCGTATAATCACTCGATCGGAGGCCAATGATGAAAACCTCACGTCGAACGCGAAGAACCTGCCATTGAGGCATGCAGGCTCCAAGGTACCAAAAGGGAGTCTCTAGATCAGCTTCCCAGATAATGAGCTGAAGTCAACAGGAAGTGACCTTGATCGAAGGTGGGCCATAGTGTTTCCCACATCATCGACACGAGAGAGAGGAACATAATGTCTTTGTGAATCAAGATCAGATGAGAATCAGAGGAAGGTTGAAACTTGGCAGAGGACAACATATTGGCGGCACGACTGTGGATTTGGCAGTATTTGACATCAAAAGGTCAGAGGTCATGATGACGAGGAAAATAGTAGATGAGAGGTCAAAATGGATTACCCAAACCCATGGAGGCAAGCAGAAAACGAGATGAGATGTCCCCAACCCGACACGAATGCAGACAAGTGCCATGTTCAAGAGCGACATACTGTCGACACGACGACGATATTGGTTCCATTTTCCCCCCACCTTTTCTGGCGAGTACCTCTTTATTTTTACACAAGCTTGAAGAGGATACCATATGCTTGTCATATAAGTTCGTCCTTCAGACGAATCCATCCTAGTACGTTTAACGAGCCCTAGGAAGGAGAAACTCGAATATCGTCATCACGACTGAATCCAATGTCATCAGGGTTTAACGAGTCTGACAAAGGAAGAACTCGACGTCTTTTCATGTTTAGAGAGTTTGAAAAGACAACAGAAAAGTAAACTCCAACGGTCCCTCGTAAATACTCGACTCCGAAAGGGTGAAATCTCATGTCTGAACCTGCCTCCTAGTCGCGATAGGCTAGGGTACTCTTTCGTAAGTAATCTATCCTACCGAAAGGGGTAAACGTATATCAGATTTCTGCTTTCGTGGCCACTTTAACGAAACAAACGACAAGGACTCCTGTAATCTTTCATGCTTGGGGAGAGTCAGAAAAGCGCTGAAAGATGACTCCAAAATGACTTTTTTCGTGTTTTTATCGAGTCCGAAAAAGTATAAAATACAACTCGTATCACCATCGAAGCTGCGAAAAAACCTGTCGCTGCACAGAAAAGCAAGTGTAAAATCCATTTTTTGACAAAATATATTGAAATATTGAGAAAAATGACGTTTAAAACCTAATTTTGACTTCAAAAGTTATAAATATGCCACAAATGGTAAAAACATATTTACTTTTACTTTTTACCTTATCTGGAGAGCAACAGTGGTCATTTTGTGTGAGAACTTGCGGCGGTGATTGCGACTGATCCAGGACACCATTCAGATCCTTGTTTGTTCCAGGTAAGAGGTGCTTCCTTAAGCTCTGTTTTGATTTTTATGTATTTATGATTTTTTTTTGGTAATACATGTCCGTTCTAACAACAGTTTTATGTGTATGCAGACGTTGGCCCAGAGAGGCCCGCGGGCATGTCGCCCATTGCGCGGAGGACCCATATCGTACATGACCCTCAGGCTGAGGGTGGCGAAGGGAGCGAGCTGATTCAGAACCTGGAGGACATTGCCCGGGGAATCCCAGACTATGCACGGCTGGCAGACGTCCCATTAGCTTACTAGCGACACACTGTGGGGGTGCCTAGTCGCCTCCACAGACTGCTGAGGCGATTGGTGCACGCGGTGGCGTGTTACCACGAGCACTATGCTGATTAGCTATTTAGGGCTTTCATATGCATATTTTTTGAGAGACATGTTGTCTCCGGCTATTATTAGACAAACATGTATATTTTTTGACTTTATGTGATGTATTGTAAACTATTCGACACATATATCTATATATCTATTTCTGGATGGATCTTTTTACATGTGATGATGTTTTTATATGCTATGCAAATGTCTAATACAATGTTATCTTAATGCATTAGTTGCATAACAAACGACCCAATGAAAAAGTTCACAAAATGTATCTAATCACACATTTTATTTGTATACAAGCTTAAAAGCACACATGAAAACACACATGCAAACTATGCTTGGAAATGAGTTTTATTTTTATGCAAGCTTAAAACACAAACTATGCTTGAGGAAGATGGGCATGCCCCCAGCATGATGTCTCAATTCGAGGTACATTCCCCCCAAGCTTCAGTCCATAGGAAATGGAGTGAAGGTTGAAAACATAAGAGATTTGAACTAAATCTATTAAAACTCGAATTGAAGAGGCTCGTGTTTCATTATTTTAACGAGGTTGACACACTTAAAAGAACTGTCCTCGTAGCAACTTGTTTCATTGTTTTAGGAGCTTGGCACAAGAAGAGGAACTGTGCTCTGGTGAGCTCAACGGAGGAGGCTGAGGAGGGGGATAACCAGATACATCACTCTCTAGACAATCAGACATTGCCCCCAGGCTAGGCATGAAGGAGGAACGATGATGCCCATCACTCCAAGGCAGCTCCTCAAGAGACATTGTTTCAACAATGGCTTCGTCAGAGGCGAAAATCTCTTTAAGAGGATCAACTGAGTCGGCTTCGCCGAGCTAGGGGGATTGGGAATAGATATCTAAAGCCATGCTTGAAGGAGCATGTTGAGGAGGAGGAGGATCGGATGTGGTGACAATTTCACAGTAATTAATTTCTACTGGAGTTAAGGGCATCGATTCTCCAAAATCAGTCACCTGTTCAGGCGAAGGGATGATCCATGGGTCGTCAGACCTAGAGATCATATTAACTTGAACGGTTTACGGTGGTGGCATGGGAAAAATACCCATGAGGACGGGGTCCTTGAAGAGACCGGGTCCTACATTATCAGGGGGATTGGGGATCTGATCCACGTAAGGAACGGTGTTCTCATAGGTGGAGGTGAAGAAAGACAACTGATCCACATTAACGATTTTTCCCTCATGAGGGAACTTAAGAAGTCGGAAGAGGGTGGATGGCATGCATAGCATTGTGTGAGTCCAACTGCAGCCGAGAAACAGGTTGTAGTTAAGCTTGGCTTCAACCACTTCTACTTCTACGTTGACTGTCTTCCCTTGTAATGTAATCGGCAAACTCTCGAGAACACCCAGGGGTTTTGATTCCCGACCATCGAATGCCTCTAAGGAATTGGGAGATGATGAAAGAGCCGGAGAGCCAATGGCCTTCCAACATGAAAATGACATGACATAGGTAGAAGCACTTTCATCCACAATGGCCCTATGGATGTTGAGGCCGTTGATCCTGACTTGGATCACAAGAGAAATTTGATGAGGAAGTCGGGGGGTAAAGTTTTCTAGGTTGAAGGTGAGAAGACTAGAATCAGTGGGATCGATTCCACCGATCACAGACAATAGAGCTTTCTGTTGCGAAGGTCAACTTTGAAGGACTTCCAATGCGGACATAGCAGAAGGCACCTGTGCCAAATCCTCAACAATACTGTAGTGCTGAGCGGCACGGGCATTTGGATTGTAGGAAGATCTTCGTAGAACACCTTTAGAGGGTGGCCTCATAATAGGTTCAGCAGTGGCTTCTCAATTTCCAAAGGACCGGAGATAGGAGGAGGAGGTGGGCCATCGACAACTTCCTTCCCAGCTGCCTGACGCGATCCGACATAATCCTTCGAGCACATAGAAATTGAGACAGGTGCAACACCATTCATCATAAAGACCTGGGACCCAAATGGTGCAGATGGTGAAGGTTGTTCAACCATCTGGGTCTACTGAGATGGGAACGGTTCTTTGAGAACTGCAGGAGTCCCTTTGGAGCCTTTGAGAAGTTGACTAATTTCAGATCGTCGGGAATGGGACAAGCCTCTCTCATCAATCGTCAATCTCCTTACTACTGATTTGGCTCTATGAGGACTATCAAGGCTATTGCAGCATTCTTTAGGCTATGAAGGCTCTTGGAGACTCAACCATTCAGCCCTTTAGCCATTCATCCATTTAGCCATTCAGCCCCTTCATCAATGGATGAAGGCTATATTTATAGAGGAGAGGAGGAGGTTGGGATCCCTACAATAGTGGAAGGGAGGCCTTATCCCTTGGGAGGTTCCCCATAAGGTGGAAAAAAGAGGCCAAAGGAGGAAGGTTGTGGTTATTCAGTCGAAACCACTCCTCATGACTCATCCACGAAGTTGTTGTAATCGAAACTTCGCCTCTTTTTTTTAAAAAATTTCCATAAGCAGATTGGCACGGGTGCTCAACTGGGACAGAGCGCCAATTGGCGCGGGCTCAGTGTTAATTTTCCTCATTGGCACATGTACATAACAGGCTACCAGCGCCAAGGTAAAAACAGGTGTTTTTAGGGGTCTGCTCAGGAAATGATCAACAGAAGGAATGTTTTCCTCATGGCAAGGGATGCAATGATGGTATTTGCAAGGCATGACACTGCTTATTGGTCACAGAAAATACCCTCCAATGGGAAAGATGGGGATTGTAGGGACAGTGAAAAATTACTGTGTAACAAATGCCCCCTAAAGCATGAGGTCCGAGAGAGAGAGAGGGGTGAAATGATTTACGAGAACGTGTCCAACTGAAAACACTGTCGTCAGAAAACTTGCGTAGACAAATACAACTGATATCTCAAATACATGATATATGTGGTATGGGTGCAGCCATCCATAACAGAGTATACAATAATCCAGATCCAAGGCATGGACGCAGCCATCCAGTAAGGATCGATAAATATACTCAGGCATGGTCGCAGCCATCCAATCAATGAGTCATGTAACCAATCATAATAATCCACAGAATTGCAGCCTAGATTCTTAACAGACAAAATCCAGGGTCTTGCGCTCCATCTCGACTCGAACAAAGTACAAGTTCAAGCATGTGAATAAGTGAGCTGAAGTCAAACATGCAAGAACATCGCCTGATTACCAGCCAATGATGAAAGCTGTTAACACACGCGAGAGGTACCACCAATAATGACAATTGTCCTCAAGGTACTATAGGTACAATCTACGACATGTGAATCAGTGAGTTGGCGTCGAACACCCATAGAATCACTTGATTAGAGGCCAATGATGAAAACCTCACATCAAATGCGAAGAACCTACCATTGAGGCATTCAGGCTCCAAGGTACCAGAAGGGAGTCTCTAGATCATCTTCCCGGATAATGATCTGAAGTCGACAGGAAGTGACCTTGATCGAAGGTGGGCCATAGTGTTTCCCACATCATCGACGCGAGACGCAGTGGTTAGCACTGTCTTTAGAATCGAATCAGACAATCGTATGGAAGGTTGAAACTCTGGCAAGAGGACAACTTCTCTTGAACATACCATGGGTGACGATGAAGGATTTGGCAGACGGATGATCAAAGATCGTAGGTCATGATGACGAGGCAAAGACAAGATAAGAGGCAAAAAGGATTACTCAAACCCACGAGTGCTAGAAACAAAACAACAGATGAGATGTCCCCAACCCAACACGAATGCAGACAAGTGCCATGTTCAAGAGCGACATACTGCCGACACGACGATGACACTGGTTCCATTTTCCCCCCACCATTTCTGGCGAGTACCTCTTTATTTTTACACAAGCTTGAAGAGGATACCATATGCTTGTCATATAAGTTCGTCCTTCGGACGAATCATCCTAGTACGTTTAACGAGCCCTAGGAACGAGAAACTCGAATATCATCATCACGACTGAATCCAATGTCATCAGGGTTTAACAAGTCTGACAGAGGAAGAACTTGGAGTCTTTTCATGTTTAGAGAGTTTGAAAAGACAACAGAAAAGTAAACTCCAATGGTCCCTTTTCGTAAATAGTCACTCACACCCGAAAAGGTAGAAAACTATGTTTGAGAAATTTTTTGTAGAGAAAACTATGAGTGAAGAAGGCTTACCTTGAATCCAATGCTATTGTTTGTAGAGGAGATAACACTCCCGTTCCCTTGCTCCGGCAGATCACAATGCTCATGCTCGCCGTGATCAAACACCTGCACACGCAAGAAACATGACAAACACAAGCGTAAAACCCAATATATGCAATTATGTATCAGTCAGAGAAGACACAACTCATGATCATAATGAACAATACTAGTGGAACCATAACCAAAGTCGCTTATCACTAATTCATACAAAGAAAAATACAACCTGGCTCTGACGCTGAATCTTCCTTTGGTGGGTCATCAGCGGAATACGTCTCGGTAAAGCTCGTCGGGAATGGGACAAGCCTCTCTCTTCAATCGTCAATCTCCTTGCTACTGATTGGCTCTATGAGGACTATCAAGGCTCTTGCAGCATTCTTTGGGCTATGAAGGCTCTTGGAGACTCAACCATTCATCCCTTCAGCCATTCATCCATTCAGCCATTCAGCCCCTTCATTAATGGATGAAGGCTATATTTATAGAGGAGAGGAGGAGGTTGGGATCCCTACAATAGTGGAAGGGAGGCCTCATCCCTTGGGAGGTTCCCCATAAGGTGGAAACAAGAGGCCAAAGGAGGAAGGTCGTGGTTATTCAGTCGAAACCACTCCTCATGACTCATCCACAAAGTTGTTGTAATCAAAACTTCGCCTCTTTTTTTAAAAAACTTTCCATAAGCAGATTGGCGCAGGTGCTCAGCTGGGATAGAGCACCAATTTGCGCGGGCTCAGTGTTAATTTTCCTCATTGGCGTGAGTACATAACGGGCTATTAGCACCAAGGCAAAAACAAGTGTTTTTAGGGGTCTTCTTAGGAAATTATCAACAGAAGGAATGTTGTCCTCATGGCAAGGGATGCAATGATGGTATTTGCAAGGCATGAAACTACTTATTGGTCACAGAAAATACCCTCCAATGGGCAAGATGGGGATTGCAGGGAGAGTGAAAAATTACTGTGTAACAGATGTCCCCTAAAGCATGATGCCCGAGAGAGAGAGAGGGGTGAAATGCTTTACAAGAACGTGTCCAACTGAAAACAATGCCGTCGGAAAACCTGCGTAGACAAATAAAACTGATATCTCAAATACATGATATATGTGGTATGGGCACAACCATCCATCACAGAGTATACAATAATCCAGATCCAAGGCATGGACACAGCCATCCAGTAAGGATCGATAAATAGACTCAGGCATGGTCGCAGCCATCCAATCAATGAGTCATGTAACCAATCATAATAATCCACAGAATTGCAGCCTGGATTCTTAACAGACAAAATCCACAGTCTTGCACTCCATCTCAACCCGAACAAAGTACAAGTTCAAGCATGTGAATAAGTGAGCTGAAGTCGAACATGCAAGAACATCGCCTAATTACCAGCCAATGATGAAACTTGTTAACTGACGCGAGAGGTACCACCAATAATGACAATGGTCCTCAAGGTACTATAGGTACAATCTACATCATGTGAATCAGTGAGCTGGCGTCGAACACCCGTAGAATCACTCGGTCGGAGGCCAATGATGAAAACCTCACGTCGAATGCGAAGAACCTACCATTGAGGCATGCAGGCTCCAAGGTACCAGAAGGGAGTCTCTAGATCAGCTTCCCGGATAATGAGCTGAAGTCGACAGGAAGTGACCTTGATCGAAGGTGGGCCATACTGTTTCCCACATCATCGACGTGAGACAGAGGAACATAATGTCTTTGTGAATCAGTATCAGATGAGAATCAGAGGAAGGTTGAAACTTGGCAGAGGACAACTTCTCTTGAACATATCGGCGACACGACAGTGGACTTGGTAGTATTTGACATCAAAAGATCAGAGGTCATGATGACGAGGCAAAGAGCAGATGAGAGGTCAAAAGGGATTACCCAAACCCACGAAGGCAAATAGAAAACGAGATGAGATGTCCCCAACCCGACACGAATGCAGATAAGTGCCATGTTCAAGAGTGACATACTGCCGACATGACGACGATACTGGTTCCATTCTCCCCCCACCATTTATGGCGAGTACCTCTTTATTTTTACACAAGCTTGAAGAGGATACCATATGCTTGTCATATAAGTTCGTCCTTCGGACGAATCAATCCTAGTACATTTAACGAGCCCTAAGAAGGAGAAACTCGAATATCGTCATCACGACTAAATCCAATGTCACCAGGGTTTAACGAGTCTAACAAAGGAAGAAATCGACATCTTTTCATGTTTAGAGAGTTTGAAAAGACAGCAGAAAAGTAAACTCTAACGGTCCCTTTTCGTAAATAGTCCCTCACACCCGAAAAGGTAGAAAACTATGTCTGAGAAATTTGTTGTAGAGAAAACTATGGGTGAAGAAGGCTTACCTTGAATCCAACGTTGTTGTTTGTAGAGGAGATAGCACTCCCGTTCCCTTGCTCCGGCAGATTACAATCCTCACGCTCGTCGCGATCGAACACCTGCACACACAAGAAACACGACAAACACAAGTGTAAAACCCAATATATGAAATTATGTATCAGTCAGAGAAGACAAAATTCATGATCATAATGAACAATACGATTGGAACCATAACCTAAGTCACTTATCATTAATTCATACAAAGAAAAATACAACCTGGCTCTGACGTTGAATCTTCCTTTGGCGGGTCGTCAGCGGAATATGTCTCGGTAAATCTCGTCGGGAATGGGACAAGCCTCTCTCTTTGATCATCAATCTCCTTGCTACTAATTTGGCTCTATGAGGACTATCAAGGCTCTTGCAACATTCTTTGGGCTATGAAGGCTCTTGGAGACTCAACCATTCATCCCTTCAGCCATTCAGCCCCTTCATCAATGGATGAAGGCTATATTTATAGAGGAGAGGAGGAGGTTGGGATCCCTACAATAGTGGAAGGGAGGCCTTATCCCTTGGGAGGTTCCCCATAAGGTGGAAACAAGAGGCCAAAGGAGGAAGGTTGTGGTTATTCAGTTGAAACCACTCCTCATGACTCATCCACGAAGTTGTTGTAATCAAAACTTCGCCTGTTTTTTAAAAAATAATTCCATAAGCAGATTGGCATTGGTGCTCAATTGGGACAGAGCGCCAGTTGGCGCGGGCTCAGTGTTAATTTTCCTCATTGGCACGAGTACATAACAGGCTACCAGCGCCAAGGCAAAAACAGGTGTTTTTAGGGGTCTGCTCAGGAAATGATCAACAGAAGGAATGTTGTCCTCATGGCAAGGGATGCAATGATGGTATTTGCAAGGCATGACACTGCTTATTGGTCACAGAAAATACCCTCCAATGGGCGAGATGGGGATTTCAGGGACAGTGACAAATTACTGTGTAACAGATGCCCCCTAAAGCATGAGGCCCGAGAGAGAGAGAAGGGTGAAATGCTTTACGAGAACATGTCCAACTAAAAACATTGCCGTCGGAAAACCTGCGTAGAAAAATACAACTGACATCTCAAATACATGATATATGTGGTATGGGCGCAGCCATCCATAACAGAGTATACAATAATCCAGATCCAAGGCATGGACGCAGCCATCCAGTAAGGATTGATAAATAGACTCAGGCATGGTCGCAGCCATCCAATCAATGAGTCACAACTCAATCATTAACTACGATCATGTACTGATTTCAACAGGAAAATTCAGGCCCTGTGCCCAGGTCGAATCTAAAAAAGTACAAGTTCAAGCATGTGAATAAGTGAGCTGAAGTCGAACATGCAAGAACATCGCCTGATTACCAGCCAATGATGAAAGTTGTTAACAGACGCGAGAGGTACCACTAATAATGACAATGGTCCTCAAGGTACTATAGGTACAATATACGGCATGTGAATCAGTGAACTGGCTTCAAACACCCATATAATCACTCGATCGGAGGCCAATGATGAAAACCTCTCGTCGAACGCGAATAACCTGCCATTGAGGCATGTAGGCTCCAAGGTACCAAAAAGGAGTCTCTAGATCAGCTTCCCAGATAATGAGCTGAAGTCGACAGCAAGTGATCTTGATCGAAGGTGGGCCATAGTGTTTCCCACATCATCGATGTGAGATAGAGGAACATAATGTCTTTGTGAATCAGGATCATATGAGAATCAGAGGAAGGTTGAAACTTGGCAGAGGACAACTTCTCTTGAACATATCGGCGGCACGACAGTGGATTTGGCAGTATTTGACATCAAAAGATCAGAGGTCATGATGACGAGGCAAAGAGCAGATGAGAGGTCAAAAGGGATTACCCAAACCCACGGAGGCAAGCAGAAAACGAGATGAGATGTCCCCAACCCGACACGAATGCAGACAAGTGCCATGTTCAAGAGTGACATACTGTCGACACGACGACGATACTGGTTCCATTCCCCCCCCACCATTTTTGGCGAGTACCTCTTTATTTTTACACAAGTTTGAAGAGGATACCATATGCTTGTCATATAAGTTCATCCTTCGGACGAATCCATCCTAGTACGTTTAACGAGCCCTAGGAAAGAGAAACTCGAATATCGTCATCACGACTGAATCCAATGTCATCAGGGTTTAACGAGTCTGACAAAGGAAGAACTTAGCGTCTTTTCATGTTTAGAGAGTTTGAAAAGACAGCAGAAAAGTAAACTCCAACGGTACCTTTTCATAAATAGTCCCTCAGACCCAAAAAGGTAGAAAACTATGTCTGAGAAATTTGTTGTAGAGAAAAATATGAGCGAAGAAGGCTTACCTTGAATCCAACACTGTTGTTTGCAGAGGAGATAGTACTCTCATTCCCTTGCTCCGGCAGATCACAATCCTCACGCAACCTGCACACGAAAGAAACACGAAAAACACAAGCGTAAAACCCAATATATGCAATTATGTATCAGTCAGAGAAGACACAACTCATGATCATAATGAAAAATATGAGTGGAACCATAACCAAAGTCGCTTATCATTAATTCATACAAAGAAAAATACAACCTGGCTCTGACGCTGAATCTTCCTTTGGTGGGTCGTCAGCGGAATACGTCTCGGTAAAGCTCGTCAGGAATGGGACAAGCCTCTCTCTTCGATCGTCAATCTCCTTGCTACTGATTTGGCTCTATGAGGACTATCAAGGCTCTTGCAGCATTATTTGGGCTATGAAGGCTCTTGGAGACTCAACCATTCAGCCCTTCAGCCATTCAGCCATTCAGCCCCTTCATCAATGGATGAAGGCTATATTTATAGAGGAGAGGAGGAGGTTGGGATCCCTACAATAGTGGAAGGGAGGCCTTATCCCTTAGGAGGTTCCCCATAAGGTGGAAACAAGAGGCCAAAGGAGGAAGGTTGTGGTTATTCAGTCGAAACCACTCCTCATGACTCATCCTTGAAGTTGTTGTAATCGAAACTTCGCCTCTTTTTTTTAAAAACTTTCCATAAGTAGATTGGCGCGGGTGCTCAACTGGGACAGAGCGCCAATTGGTGCGGGCTCAGTGTTAATTTTCCTCATTGGCACAAGTACATAACGAGCTACCAGCGCCAAGGCAAAAACAGGTGTTTTTAGGGGTCTGCTCAGGAAATGATCAACAAAAGGAATGTTGTCCTCATGGCAAGGGATGCAATGATGGTATTTGCAAGGCATGACACTACTTATTGGTCACAGAAAATACCCTCCAATGGGCGAGATGGGGATTGCAGGGACAGTGACAAATTACTGTGTAAGAGATGCCCCCTAAAGCATGAGGCTCGAGAGAGAGAGAGGGGTGAAATGCTTTACGAGAACGTGTCCAACTGAAAACACTATCGTCGGAAAACCTGCATAAACAAATACAACTGATATCTCAAATACATGATATATGTGGTATGGGCACAACCATCCATAACAGAGTATACAGTAATCCAGATCCAAGGCATGGATGCAGCCATCCAGTAAGGTTCGATAAATAGACTCAGGCATGGTCGCAGCCATCCAATCAATGAGTCATGTAACCAATCATAATAATCCACAGAATTGCAGCCTGGATTCTTAACAGACAAAATCTAGTTTCTTGTGCTCCATCTTGACCCGAACAAAGTACTGTGTAACAACTTCTCTTCTTTATTCATGACAATTCAAAACATCAAACATTATAATAAAAGCAACTAAATAATGTACAATATCATACAACAGACCTTTCGTCCTGAATCAATACTAGAAAAAGGGTTTTAAGAATTGCCCATTCATAGGGGCGTCGAGCAGATCACCCTGCAAATTTTCCAGTCTAAAGGTGTTGTTTCCTCCAACAATTTTGAAAGGTCCGAACCATAGAGGGTCGAAATTTCTGTGCTTTCCTTTCTCTACCCTTCTTATATCCCATCTTAGCATCAGATCTCCGACCTACATCTCTTTCTCTTTAGCATAAGCCTGTTTCTCCAAAATTTTATAATTGAGCTCAGTGTCACGAAGCACTTGGCTGAAAAAGGCAATGGGCTATTCATGACCTTCCTCATTTCTGTAAGCCCTCAGTCATGGGCGCTTAGCTTGACATTGATTTCTTACTTGTCTCACCACTAGTTCGGAATCTCCCAAAACCTTCAAGCTCTGAATATTCATGTTCTTTCTGTTTGTAGTCCCATAAGTAAGGCTTCATATTCAGCCACATTGTTCGTGGCTTCATACTCCGATTTGAAAGATAATGGGACCAGTTGCCCAGTAGGGGAAATAAGGAGTATCCCAGCTCCATTCCCTTCCTTTGAGTTGGCTCCATCAAAGTGCAAGGTCCAAAGTCCACCTTCTTCATTACTTGAAGACTGCTCGGTCTTTACTTGACAGAAAGATGGCTCCTACAATAATCTTGGTCTTCTTCAAGCATTAGACAAGAAAAGTCACCCTCTTTGATGTACACCAGTGATTTTACTGAATTTTCAGCTTTAGTGACCATCTTCACAAACCTTGTTTCCCGGTATAATCTCCTTTCTTGATCTCCAAACACAGGGATGGTCGCATAGGTTAGGTCCAGCTTTATAGATCCTCCGATTTTTGTACCCCATGATCCTGATAACAACATCCCAAACCGAGCTGGGATTTCGGCCACTACTATGTCCATTACCACGCTCTTCGCTGGGATTTGGGCTAGATTTACCACCAAATCCTTGATCATCCCCAAACATTTGACTCTTTTAGAATCAAAAGAGTAGAGATCTTTATATGGGCGAGTGATCTGCGGAACCAATTGCTCCATCACCGATAGAGGTAATAGGTTATGGGATGCCTTGGAATCCAGCATACAGTTGTGCAACAACAAATCATGAATTACTAAAGAGACATAGAAAGGAGGAGTTGAAGCATCTAACTCCTCAACATGAGGACCGAACATTACAATAGGCCTTTCTTCTTTGAGGTTTAAACTATCTGGGATTGGGGCTGCTCCTTGAGGAAGCATGAAGGAAGACACTTGAGACTGGTAGATTGGCTGTTTCAGTAGTTCAGTCAGGGGGACTGGGATTTTAACTTTTTCCAGTTCTTTTTGAAGATTAAAAGCAGAGGGAGACTTCTCTATGAGACTTTCCTTTGGCTCATTTATCATGGCTGAAGGTTTTTATTCCTTCGGAATAGGTTTAACATTTACATTTGAATTAGAGGACAACTTAGAAGAGGAAGGAATGAAGTCATTAGAATGTAAAGGTTCAGTTATAGGTCTCTTACCTTTATCTCCGACTTTCTGAACAACTATCTCCTTCTGAGGCATCTCTTCTTCTTGTTCTTGTGTGCGGATTCTCTTTCTAGAGGACCTAAGATCATATTTTTTGTTGAACTGTGCCTGCATGAAGTCCACAAATTTCTTACAGTAATCATCGATCTCTGGATCTTCAGCGGCGCTTGTTTTTTCTTCTTCTTCTTGCAAGGAAAGCTCCACTCCTTCACTTTCTTGCAAAGAAGACTAAACTTCATCACCATTTGAGTAAGCAAGATATTGATCATCTTGCCCATCGGGGATGTCTTCGGCAGGGCCATCCATCTTCCCTTCCAGATACAGCGGGGGTTGTATGTGGTCTTGTTGCTCCTTCCGATCTCTTTGTAAAATTTTCAAAGGAGGCTTTCTGTATTGAGGGTTATAACCCCTATTCAGAGCAGCTTGAAATGGCTTGGAGGATGAGTTCTTTGCCTCGAGCTCAAGGTTCACTAGCTTACTCGAAAGGTTCTTGATCATTTTTCTCATCTCCTCTATTTTGTAATCTGCTACCTCTCTATCTTGACCGGAGGTAGATGCTTCTTCTTTTCCTTTGCGCCTAGCGTCGTGGTCCAGCCTCCCTCTAGATTTTCCTGTAGAAGCGAAGTTGGCTTCGACTTCTAGTGCATTGGTCTGAGCCTGGTCCAAAGTAGCAGACTTCCTTTCCCTTAGGGTGAATCTGAATTCTTACTCAAAGTAGCAGTGATCTGGTGCGGCTTCATTTCTACAGGTAGGCTGGTATATAGTTTATTAAATCTCTTAATAAAATCAAACACGTCTTTGTTATGTCTCTTCTTTAAAGCATTAAATTTTGTAAGACAATATCCATGATCCTTCTTTTCTGCCCATTTCCTGGTGAATGCATTTTCCATTTCCTTCCAGTTATTAATGGAGCGGTCCCCCAAGGTCTTGAACCATTTTCTGGCCTCCCCATCTAGAGACTGGAAAAACAATCTCAACACCACATTTAGATGTTCAACATTAAAATTTTCTGAGAAGGCGCAGAAAACTTCCAGGTGTTTCTAAGCTTTAGTATCATTTTCTCCATTAAAACGAGGTAGGATCTTTAAGTAATCTTGAGGCATGTCGTTCAGGATCTGAGGCAATGCCAGGGGGGAATATTTATTCAATAGGAAGCCAGGAACAACCATCGGAGGTTGTGGAGGTGGCGGGAGAGTCTGATGTGTATTAGGAGGTGGTGGAAGAGAAGTGTGTATGACAATGGGGATATACTGAACAACAGCTTGAGGGGTTGATTGAAATGATGGAATATGAGCATCAACTACCTCTGTAACTTCTTTAACTTCTTCGGCTTCGGGAGTGGGATGCAGAAAGAAAATCGTGGTATCTACAAATTCAACCTCATCTTTTACTTCAATATTTTCAAGGGAGGGGTTATCAGAAGTATAATCAAGGGTTCTTGCGGTAGAATTAGGACCTTGATCTTGAGCTATTTGAGAGGAGGATGGGGAGTCTTCTAGGGAGAATCTGGGAATATCTGTATAAGACGATTGTCTTTCTCTCCAACCTCTCTTGTGCAAAATCTTCTCTGGGTCAGACACTGAAGGTGTTCTCAACTGGGATGTATCTGACCTCAGGTGTGGCTTTCAGGAAGCTAGGACTACAAATAGATTTATCCTTTGAATGACAGTGGAGTCACCAAGGTGAGGGATCTACAACTCCCAACCCTTCCTGCTCACCTCTTCTGAAGGGTGGATGAATATTTTTCGAGGCCCAGGGATTTAGTTCTTGAAATTCTTTCCCCGGAAACGGCGCCAGAAAGATGTTGTAGCTCCTAGAGACAACCTTGAGTTGTTAAAGACCAGTGCCTAGGACATCTTAAATTCAAGGAGCATATGACTCAACTGATTTTAGTTAACAATGTTAGGCTCTCATGCTATTATCACTCAGATGAATGGTTTTAATCAAGGTGGAACAAAGACCCCAAGTTAAACACAACAACTAGGAAAACTACAAAAACTGAGTACAAAATTCAATAAGTAAATGCATCAGACAACTTTAAGACAGAATGTTGTAAAGGGGTCCGACTTCTAAAATGAACACACAGATATCAAGTAATATATGAGCGATGACTATGGTAGAAGATGGAGTAAGATATCAAATATAACCGGGCTTATTCAAGGATAAGAATCCATATATACTAGGCTCATTCAAAGACAAGAATCCATATATCTATACAAGTTCAAAGACAAGAATCCATTGTAATTAATATCGGAAGAACGGTGGAAGAGATGGAAAATGAAACAAAGTATCCTATCTGAGCCTATTTAAAGAGCTATGTATGAGTAAATATGATTATCTGTAATGATAAATTCACATTTAAACATGGGAGCACTTGCATTCCAGAGCATTAGATACAAGAAATGTGGAGAGATACGAAATGAACATTTGTATTAAAAACATAGAGAAGGGTTGCAAACTGTGAATCACCCAGAGAAGAATCCCCAATTCCAACAAAGCTTCTTATTACCGAGTCCCTACGGGATCTTCAACATCAAATATCAAAATTCATACCAAATACATACAGAACACTCGAACTAGTGAGTCCTTTGGAATATTTGGAACCTTTTCCTAGTGTTTTCCTCTTGTTTTTATAACCACTGATTCCTATGCATGAGAAGATATTTTGGGAAAATATCTTCTCCACATGCTGATATGTTGTTGCAAGTCTAAATAAAAACAGAAATGATGATGAGGCAAAACTGCTTCCCATCATCTTACAAACAGGCCTAAAGCCGTTTCTAACTGAAATGTAACAATTGACTAAACTGAAAGTAAAAACCGCAGGATTGAATTTGAAGATTTCACTCGAAATGACAAAATGAAGAGAATATAAGGTAAAAAGGCCACACAAGCCCCGTCATGGATTATAATTGTTGTTTGATGAAGCGGAACCACTGTTTCTGCTGGCGAAAGAGATACCGTTAGTCGTGGGAAGGACTGGTCTTTTGCGCTAGAGGGTGCGACACTGATAATAGTGGAAGAGTTGGCCTTCTGAGTTGGAGCATGCAGTACTGCGAGTAGTGGAAAAACTGGCCTTCTATGCTGGAGGGTCCCATAAAATGGCTAATGGTCATGATCCATTGATTTGGACGTGAAATTGACCCTTCTGCATATTTTTCTCTACTTCCTGGGTGTGGAGGATCGTCATCCTCGGCCTCAAGCCACTGTAATTGGCTATGAGATGGCACTGTGTACATTAAAAGGCTATGCAAATCCGCACAGACAGCAAACACATTAAATAAATCCTACGATGAGGGGTTTGAATGCTTCAGATGGCTTAGGTAAAGGCGGAGGAGGGGCAGTGCAGAGGTAAGGAATGCAGCGAGAGCATTTCCATGGCGAAAACAGGGTTTAAATCTGATTTGGTGCAAAGCTATGCAAAAGGCGGTTTTTCGGAAAACCAGAGTGGTTTTCGTGTGGGGGTTGAGTGGTAAGCGGTATCGGGCTAGAGGCACGCGATACGTGTCAGGGAGCGACGCGTGTCCCTACGAAAACCACCCATTTCACATCGGAGTTGCAAGTTGGGGCAATGTTGTGAAATGAATGCGAAAATTAATGGGAGCCATCTGATCTGGGAAATCCAGATCAATGGCTACAAATGCACGCGATGGACATACTTGCGCGGTCAGGTTAAATAGCAGTAATAGTCGTGTACCGGGTGTCCTGGGACTTATCTTACCGTTACATTCACAGCGCCAAGTGTCTCCATCGTCTGGCCCGCCAAGCATTCCGGCGAGGTCTTGTAGCGGCTTTAAGCCCGCGAACATCACCCCACAGAAAAGCTATCTCGGGTCCCACCGTATGCTACATCATCACCATTGTGGGGGGGTGAGCTTCTGCCTTCCCCCTTCCATCCTTGATCCCCCCAGAACTCTTCACGTTCCTTTCTTCCTTTTTCTGCTCGGAGTATGGGTGGGTCTCGCCCTGCCTAGCTGTCTTGCACCTTTATCCTCCTTTGTTTCATGTAAAGCTTACCGCAAGGCTAGAATATGTATATGATGCCTTGTCCCCTTTTTATATGGATTTTCTTTCACATCAACCCATTCGCTCTTTTAAGTATTTCTCCCTTTTATGCTTTCGGGTGATCCCCCTTTATAAGTTTCTTAGGGCTAAGGTGGTGAATGATATAACAACAACGCACATGACAGACACAAATGAAGTGCAGAGACTGTAATTGAAGAAACCCCTTTACGCTATGATTCAACAGAAGTTTTACATACATATTTTAGCGAGTATAACTTAAATAAAATGAAAAAACATAAACTTATTACATTTTTCACTCTAACTTTCAAAAGGATATGATTGTGCCAGAGTCTATTGGAATAGACTGGAGACGAGATCTCCACCATAAATTAAACAATGTATTTATACAAAGATAAGTTGTCTGTTCGTTTTACATTACAACATGAAAACATGGCAAGACGCAATGAAGCAAATATTTAAACCCTCTCTACAAGAAAATCAAAGAGAAAATAATTCACACATCCAATCTCTGGGTCACCACATTGATTCAAGCCCTCAAGTGGGAAAATGTAATAAAAAAATTTAACAAACCCCAAGGCCGGATGCCACAACGTGTCACAAGCCGAGATGTTTGGACCCTTATTAAAAATCACAGTATATGACTGGAATTTAGATGATGGAAGGTGTAATAATAAACTTGACTTACCCGGAAGCTTGTTAGGAAATCTCTGTGGGGTCAACGTAGCTGGTGTCCATTCTCAACAAGTCAAAAAAAATTGAATGCATTGGAGACCTGGTATGGGACAACAAACATCACTTATTCGGTGAAACCGAGTATAAAAGTAGTTCCAGGATAAGCAAAAACTAGAAAGTGAGCTTTGAAAGACAGGTAGATTCATACCTGTGCCGAGGTTGGTGGTCGCCATCTTGTGGTTGTAAATTCAAGTTAGGGTAGAGTTGTAGAATGAGACGCAAGTGTATATGGACTAAATTCCAGAAAATAAATTCCTCTTGGCATGAGTCTAACCCCGCCAATCTCAATATATATAAACGTGGTCAATAATTCTAGAAAGGCCTGATCCATTAAAAAAATTCAAAGGTAGGAGTGGATTGTCTCCATTGACTTTCACCGTTCAAAGGAGAAACTCTGGAATTTAACACAGATCTTCTAAATCTCATCATGGGGTTGGTGTGATAGTCTTGTGTACTACAAGTCAAATCTGACATAGAGTAGCCAAATTTGGCAAGAGATGCTTCTGAACCTAGTAGTCAAACTTGGCAAGAGATGCTTCTTAGGCTAGTGTTATATTCAAATGAGCATCTCTTTGTCAAGTTTTTTCTTTTTTTCCAAATTAATTTTCTTTCTTGTTATTGGCAAGGAGCTCCATGATTTTTTTATTTGATCCAATGTATGAGGGAGTTCATGAATCCATTTTGTATGCTTCTTGAGTG
This sequence comes from Pinus albicaulis, assembly GCA_034641835.2. Lineage (NCBI taxonomy): Eukaryota > Viridiplantae > Streptophyta > Pinopsida > Pinales > Pinaceae > Pinus > Pinus albicaulis. The sequence goes on along the minus strand of CM076581.1, from coordinate 876,139,267 downwards.
AAAAAGGTTTCCTTTCCTTCATTTTCTCTCTTCATATTTTTCATTTGTTGATTATTATCCCACTTTGGTACTTTCTCCACTTCACAAATTTCATATAGTAAAGCATAGGATGAGAAAGGATACCATCATTACTATGCCATTATTCTGGGACAATTATGTTAGTGTTATTTTATGTTAGTGTAACTTTATTTTTAAATTTAAACTCCTATTATATTCTTTAAAAGATGCATAAAAAATAAAATTTCCATATATTTCAATCAATTATTGTTTTCCCCACTCTCCTACGTTACTTTAAACCTGTAGATGCAAATGCTAGTTAATTTCATATCATAAATTGATAAAGTCGCAGTTTTAAGATTTTTACCATCTCTACCGTCACATTTGAACCAAAATTTTCCATGAAATGATACGAGAAGAGGGGCGGCCTAATTGAATTTTAACCTAATCCTAAAGAGGAATCAGAGAAAGACCAATGTCATAAAATTAATTGCTATACAATTTTGTCTTCGCTTATATTGTACTTTAATCTCATTAAAATTTTCAAATTCCAACGTTGTCTGGAAATGATAATTTGAATAATGAATTAAATCAAAATTAATTTAATCTATAATTGTCTCTTCACAAAAATCTACACTTCAGTAATAATCATATACATTATGAGTTTTAGTGACTAATTATTATGCGTGATTTCACTAATTGATAGATGAGCACTGAGACAGTTGAAAAAATCGACATGTAACTTCGCATAAATTTAATTCTAGTCTCACATCACCAATCCCCCAAAACCAAAAACCCAAGTCACCCGATGCTCCTCGAAAATATTGAATTGAGCAACACAGAGGAAATAGATCCTTTACACCCTGTAAAGGCTCCTGGGATGTAGGATCGCCAGTTGGGTTCTCCTGGATAGTCGAGAGGGTTGAGAATGTAAGGAGTCGATGGCTATACTTAGCCTATATGATCCCCAATGGAAATTTTTTACTCTTTCTCTATATAGCTTTATGAAAAAAATGAAATATTCCCAGACTAAGGTAGTTTCCCAACACACCAACTGCAAGATAGATGGCTTTGACCATCATGACATTTATATGATCTCCAACTCCTCAAACTAACTCCTGCATCCCAAAGTTAATGGGATTCCGTTATATTTTTAGAGATTCTCCTTACAATTGGGAATTTATGGTTTCTTTCTGCCTTTTGTCTCCTGTAAGAATTGCCCACTTTCCGAGGGTTGGGTTTGATTTTTGTTTGTATTACATGCTTGTCATCCATTAATTACGTTCTTCTGTCCTCAAGAATAATGATGTGACAATCCAATAAAATTAGGAAGAAGCGCAACAACCTTAATATTTAGTATTGTACTATCTGGCGTCAATGGTAAAGAGTTATGTGTTCTAGAAATGTTGGAGAGAAACTATGAATTTTGTTAAGATTAATAATACAGAGAATAGAGGAAAATTGATCTTGAAGAGAGACCAAATACGTGAACAAAGAAATTTATGACTTTAAGGGCAACAATTATGAACCATTTAATATCATTGGGCACATGACAAACAGAAATGAAATGCAGAGCCTGTAATCCAAGAAACCCCTTTACGCCATGATTCAACAGAATTTTTATGCACATATTTTAACCAGTATAACTTAAAGAAAATGGTAAAACATAAACTTATTACATTTCTCACTATAAATTTCAAAAGGAGATAACTATGCCATAGTCTATTGGACTAGACTGGAGACGAGAGCTCCACTATAAATTAAACAGTGTATTTATACAAAGATAAGTTGTCTGTTCGTTTTACATCACAACATGAAAACATGGCAGAACACAATGAAGAAAATATTTAAGCCCTCGCGATAGATTCACACATCTAGTGTCCAAGTCACCACACTGATTCAAGCCCTCAAGTGGGAAAAAGCCATAGAAAAATTTAACAAACCCCAAGGCCAGATGCCGCAACCTGTCACAAGCCGAGATGGTTGGACCCTTATTAAAAATCCCAGTAGATGATTGGAATTTAGATGCAGGAAGGTGTAATAAGAAACTTGAATTACTGAGAAGCTTGTTAGGAAAATATCTGTGGGGGTCGACATCGCTGGTGTCCATTCTCAACAAGTCGAAAACATCTGAATGCATTGGAGACCTAGTATGGGACAACAAACATCACTTAGTTGGTGAAACTGAATATAAAATTAGTTCCAGGAAAACCAAAAACTAGAAAGTAAGCTTTGAAAGACAGGTCATACCTGTGTCGAGGCTGGTGGTTGCCATCCTGTGGTTGTGCTCCTGTCGTAGGAAAACCTCCAAAAGATGCTATGCCAAACATTTAGGAAGTAAAAGGTGTCTCAAACCCTCTGAAAGGAGAAATTAATGAATTAAAAGCTATGCAATCCAACTACCATGACTGATACAACAACCTTAACAAGAGCAAGAGACCTAGTTACCTGCGAGCTGAGAACCGGCATTAGAAACTGTCACAAAAAGGTTTAGAAGTTACAACATTGTAGAGCCAATTGGAGCGGTGCGGCGGCAGAATGAGGCTGGGCAGAGGGTGAGGGGGTAGGAGACGGATACCCTAAACACCTCCCCAAATGTTCTTGACCGTTTGATCATGCCGAAGTGAATCAACGATGGATAGCAATGCACCAAGCACTGGTTGTCATCGACAGTCATTGGAGCAATAACAAGCAAACTCACGAGGACGGTGCAAAAATCGAGGACGACCAAACAATTTAAATTCCCTCTTTAAACTCACCCAATTCTCTTGGCACATGTCAACATATAACTGGTTAGAAGGGTGATGAGGAAGCTTTATGATTGGGTGGAGTGAATAGTGTTTTCCCACCCAGTCTCATAAAGAAAATGCCACCGGCGTAATAAAAATATATATTTTATAATCAAATTAATTTATATTTATTATTTTTCTTGTTGGTGACACTGTTGAGATTCATCGTCCTCCAAATCTCAATAGTTTCCTGTACAAATGTACAAATCAACAGTGTCAAAATCAACAATGTCCGTTTTATTTCATTTTAATAAAAGGAGCAATGAATGCAGTTCTGTCAAAGGTACCACTTTGCCAAATATGGCAGCAATGAATGTAGTCAGCGCGACAATTTTTGTCAAGTTCTTCCAACTGTGTTTGATGATAGATGACCTATGTTTGATTCCAGTTGTTAGTGATTCTGCTGCAGAAAAAGCGTCCCCTACAATCCCTCTCCATCTTCAGCGATCACCCGCCCGACCACCTTCTCTACCTCCTCCACCATGACCAACTCATTCTCTTCCACCTTCGTTCACTTCTTCACTTCCACGCGCACCTTCAACTCTATCGCCACCATGATAGAATTGTCAAGAATTTTTAAATTGATCATAATACAGAGGCCAAACCACCATGGGAACCCAACACTGATGTTCTCCAAGGTTGGATTCCACCCACAGTGAGTTACAAACTCCCATGGCCTTATGCAATAAGATATCAAGCTGAGGCACCCAGTTTCTCACCAAAAACCCACATCTTGCAATCCAACGCTTATACCCTTTTAGAAACAATTTGCTAATCCAATCCATCAGTGCTTCATCCAACACTGTAAAACCAATGCAGCCCACGACGCTAACTACCCAAAGAAATATTCGTTGGTTCGCCTAAAACCCTCGAGCCAATAAACATAAACAACCGAAGACATTGAACCAAAAGAAACATAAACCACTAAAGTCGTCTTCTCACAGCCCACAACGGCTTCTCACATTAATATTACCGAGTGAATTAAGATTTCATAGAGGTAAAAATGTTAATATGATGCCCTTTCACGAGGGGTAAATGGTATGCCTGGTGAGACTAGAAATCAAGAGATCTCTGTGAGAGGCACATTTTCTGTGAGATAACAATCCGGAAGTCCACGCCCCTTTTCCTTCATAGCCTAGAAATAGGCACTGAATCAATTGTAAATGTAGGACTTGGGACCATACTTGCTCGCCACAGTTTGAACTCCCAAGCTACGGGTCGTGCGCTGAGGCAATTGTAACGTAGGATGTGGCACTATACTTGGCCGCCACAGTCTGAGCCCACCCAAGCAACAAGTAGTGCGCTGAAGCAATTGTAAACGTAAGACGTGGCACCATACTTGGCCTCCACAGTTTGAGCCCACCCCAGCAACGGGTCTCTGTGGAATCCATTGATGGCATACAAACTATTTGTAGTAAACATTACCTTTGAAAAGTCGTGGATGTCATGCAAAACTCACAGACGTTCTCGTAGAAGCTTGAAAGCATATGTGAGATGAAGCAAGGAGAAACCGCTTTCCACGCCTTTAATTTTCTGTCTAACCTGCGACTGTAACTGCTACTTTTCGATCTGCTGCTTCTGCTGGGTCAACGACTGACCTTTTAACACCTTGAACTGCTCGTGGTGTTGCTTCCTCCTCCAGTCTTCTGTATCATGTGCTTTAGCCCCTATATACACTATCGAGGAGGTAGCGGCTACACTCTGCCTGATGGGCTTAAATACAAAAATGTGCTTGAGATATTGGTCGAGCGAAGAAGGGAACTCTATTTTGGAAAACTTTCCAAAGTATAAACATAAAGAAGTAAAAAGACGCTTTATCTTTAATGATTAAATAATGGTAATTAAAAATTTGTATATTATTAATATTAATTTAAATGTTATTGGTTAAGATGGGAAAATTAGAATGTCTAAATAAATAATGATCTCTAATTTTGAGTAATAACTTCAACATAATGATTAGGCTTTACTTTCAGAAGCTCGGTTTTATGGAAGGCAGAATGGAAATGACGGCAACGGTCTTCAATCTTGATTGCAGAGCTAGAACTAGCCTCTTGTGGCCTTTTAGGCTGGGACTTCTTGCCAAGGCCACCCTTAGACTCAAGAGCAGTAGGACATATATTAGATGTGTGGCCAGGTTGACCACAAAGCCAACATACAACACCTTTCATCTTTTCAACTTTAACATCTTTGGGCTTGATGTCCATAGGATTATAGTAATGAGTCTTTGGGTTATTCTTATAATAACCTTTACTGCCTTTGACTGTCTTCGTTTTCTGGGGACGGAGCTCGCATCTCTTTTCAGAGCTCAGTCTGTAAGTAGTGGCTCTGGACCTTCTTTGAGCCTTCTTTGATTTTCTTTTTGTCTTCCTGCGGGTCACCAAGGGATCATCGACAGTTATTCCATATTTACTGCAGAAAGATTTAGTACCAGGCAATTTATTCAATTTGTCAATTGACTTGGTCATTTTAGAACTGGTACAAAGACTTATCAACACCTTAGTGATGATAGAATAGATTTCACCCCATAGATAAACTTCAAGGGGTAATGGGAAAACTTCTTGCAGCTTTAGTATATCAACTAATTTGGAAGGAAGGGCTGCAAGGTAGACTTGTTTCCACAAGACATTAGATGGCTCTTTAACCTAGAATATTCTTTGTATCCAGTCTCTGTGGAAATCCTCAAACTGATTAATATTGCGACACTTCAGATTCATTAAAACTAATTCATGTTTATCTGAGAGTGTAACATCAGTGCCAAAAAAATGTTCTTGGATGAGAGCAGTCAACACACCTATCATATTATTTTGTGTAGTGCCATCTGGATTGAATTTGATATCACCCTGCTCATCCCTTAATGTTTCCTTCTCCAATTTATCAAGCAATGCTGGAGAAGATTCAAGTTCCCACCATCGAGCAAGTGTACCTGTAAAGCACTGGATTAATGTTTTACAAGCTTCAACTTTTGATTTGCCCGAAACACACATGAGTTTATACTTTGTGATCATCTGATCAAGCATCTGCCTGATCTGTGCAGTAGTCAGATTATCTATATTCCATTCCTTATGACTATCTGCATGAAATATCTCTCTGGGGGGAATCTTGCCAACACCATATAAATCAGGAGCAATATGTCTACTGAACTGTGGTTCCAATGGCTCATAGACAGGAAGGACATGGTGCTCAGAATCAGTTTCTGAAAGATCTTTAATAGAGATCTTTTCGGACTCCTTTGGTTTTTCTGACTCAACAACTTCTTTGGGGAGAAGAAAGGCAAACTTAGAGACTGGACTGTCACTAAGTTCATGCGTATGTATAGCTTTCCCTTTTGTCAAAAAAGAAGTTGGAATGGGCTTATCAACTTTCTTCAAACTTATTCTGTCGACTTTGTCTGACAGATTGGAAATCAAATGCCGAGTTGAAATAGAATTCTCTATAACACAATTTTCAACTTCATCAATTTTCTTAAAAGACTCTATAGAATAGTTTTTAGCAGCAGCAGCATTATACTGTACAGAATTCAAAACATTATTTACATCATTGATAGACACATGGACTTTGTCTATCTGTTCTTTAACTATGATAGCTTTAGCCATATTTTTCTCTAGACCAGTAACAACAGTGTTTGTCCAATTTATTTGTTCACTGACTGTTTGTACTCTCCTTTCTATCCCTACAAGATTTTCCTTTTGTACAATGGGATAGGCATTGGCTGAGTTTTGTCCTTCACCTAGGACAATTCCTTTAAAAGGAGATAACTGGTAGAGGTCTCAATTTTACTTCCATCAACAGTTGTCCAAGAATGACCAGAAGAAGAGGCATAATCAGTCATCAGAATTATCTCTGATTCTTTAGCCTTTTTCCAAGAGTAGAAAGAAATCCAGACATTGCTTTCTGTCATATATGATTTCCATTCAGAGGCTAACTTTCTCTTCTCATCAATGCTGTAAGAGACAGCAAACTCATCTGCTTGAGGATGAGTATGGAGATCCCAATTTAACATTAACTTCATCCACTTTTCTGGGATCACATGCTTATCACAACCATCCATTAAAGTATAAAACTTTTGAATTTCTGGAACATATGGTCTTTTGATGTCAGAGGGTAGATCCTTGAATCTGCATTCGGGAATCAAACCATCCTTTTGACTGTAAAAACCCACACCATGCTTATCTCTGGGCGATTGCATATTCATAAAAATCTCAGTCAGTCTGGGGTCTTCATCTTGCAAACTGGGTATCAGATGCATCATGAGGACATGTTCGTCTTCATGTGGGAAAGGAATATCAGAACACTTCGTATTAGGACAGGGAGTGACAGATGTAGAAGGTGGAGCTTCTCCTGTTCTAGGGTTGTGGTTCTGATGTCTAAGGACCAGTGAAGCAAGAGACTGGAGGTTTACTGACTGATGGCATTGTGGACAGTCAACTTTGATCGGATTGAAATTAACAAGCTGAGCAAACTCAAACAAAGCAATATGATTACAACTAGATACAAGATATGAACAAGAAGTATCTGTACAGTCAGAAGTAATATACATAGGAGACTTTTTACATTCAGAATCAATTCTACGCCTATCAATGGTAGATCTTCTTGGAAAAGAAAGAGTGGCAGTAGATTGATTTTCTGTGATATTTGCAGAAGTTATTTTCTGCACAGAGAGAGGTTTAGGATTTGGAACAACCCAGTGTTCAGGAAAAGATAGATCCTCCCATTTAATGGCCTGGTGTTCAACCTTCTGGTTTTTTGGATCTGCCATGACAACTACACTGGTTTTTGAATCTCTGCTTGGGGAATGAAGGACTGCAGGGAATAGTGTGGTAGTATGGCGAAAACAACCTCTGAATTGTATGGCGATATTATTTCTCTTTTTCCTCATGTCAAATCCTGTAGTCTGGATTTGCAGTTGCAGAATATCGGCCAATGTTTCATCAAACACATATACAGAGAAGTTGGGATAGAAATCAAACCATACTGGACCATTTGACAATGGTGCAACTATTCCTCCAATTAAAGAATCTGTATACTTATTATGTGTTAGATCTCTGACAGTAGCTAACACATATGAATCAACACCCTGATGGACAAGGGCTTGGATTCCTACTCTGATGCATCCTAGATGTAGGAATTGAGTCCCCAATTTCTTAGCTTCTGCTTGAAGCTCCTTTGGATTCAATAAAGGTATTAACTGAACACGATCAGAATTTTCTTCAATAGAGCTAATGGATTCTTTTATTGTTATTCTAGTGGCAGCTTTTAAGTGCCAGACACCAAGATCATTATAGACCTGAGAGGCAGAGATATTGGGTAGAACCCATCTAGCCTGTGGTTCAGTTTCTTCATACAAATGATCAGACTCATTTGTGACACGACTACTACTAGAGGCAAACATATCTCTGAGCGGGTCTTGGGTGGCCCTGTCATTTTCTTCTAATTCTCTAAATGACACTGATTTTCTTACAGAGTCCATTTTTTCTTCAGAATATAAAGAGAGAGTGAAATCAAGAACTGACCTTTTCACGAACCAGATCTATACAGACAAACTTGTCTTCTGGCTCTGATACCAATTTTACAGCAGGGACCTCTCACAGGTTTTCTCTGCAAACTGCTCAACAGGCAGACTGGCTCACTGAGTATCTTCTTGCTTGTTTAAGAAACCCTATGCGAACCCATACACGAACCTACTCACACGTTCACACTTCTTTCGGCTCTTCTGCGGCTTCCTTCGCCTATAACGGCCTACTCCGTGTCCCTCAGTGCTTTGGCGAACCTCTGGCGAACTTTCGGCAATCAAAAACAAGACAATACTACCTCAGTGGATATTTCATAAAGCTCAGAGTTACAGTTCTTAACAATGCGGAACAGAAAAATTTCTCTCTTTATTGATATTCAAAATGATATTACAATCAGATTACAGACTGATAATGGACTTCAGATCTCTTTCCAGAGATAGACTGCAGTGACATTTACCAGATTTGCTACTCAATAAATGAGCGAGCGATACTGGAGGCTATCTAGCCAGTAGCAGACTCTGTCTCAGAGTTCTTAAAACACACAAAATTTACAAACATACTCGATCTATGATCAGGCCACTTTAGGTTCTTGCCTATGCCGAGCACATAGACATGTAGGCTTCTCTGATCACCTAAGGACTTTGAGTCTTAGCACCGTGATGCAAGCAGATCGCAAAGACTTTGCGCAGATGCAGAGCAGGGAGCTTCGGCTCGACTCAAACACAAAATGACTCTAGACTCTCTAACCCTCCAACTCCGAATGCCGAAGAATGAGCCTTAACCCTCCTTATATAGGAAATGAGGGGGGACAAACATTAAATCGAACCTTTGGATGAAAAACACGTGGAGGAGAATCATGGCTTTCGGGTAACACCGAAGTGACATCCGCACCGAGATTCGTCCATCCAACACTAACATGTGAAAGGTGTGTGAAGTACACTATGGATACCTTTTCTGTACAAGGCCCACGAGGAAACATCACTTATTGCATACACGGAGGATGCTTTTTCGAACAGGTGAAAAGCCCTCGGGAAAAGACCTGTCACTGTAAACCCGTGACTGGGTATATTTTACACAGTGGAGACTTTTGTTTCAGCAGGGTCCACTAGAACCGCTTATAATTGGTGGTTCATCAATTATTTTTAAAGATGGAAATCTATACTTATAATTTTCATCCCATTGTTTGGTATAGATTCTTCTTACTATCATTGGTTTGTTCAAAATTATTTGATGCTTGATTTTGGTTAGGACTAACAAATAATTGTGCTGCATCATATGATGTTTCAGGATAAGTCTACCATCAAGCCTTAATAGTGATCTAACATCAGGGAAAGCTTGATGATCACATTCATCTTCTTCGCAAAGGTCACATCTGCTTTGGTACCAGTTTTCATAAAGATTGGGGTCCATAGAGGTAGGACTGAGCCCGTAGTCATTCCACCAATCTTGAAACCAGTCTGTTTGATGGCAATTTTGCATTATCCCGATGGCACCAAATTTGATCTTGGTGTAGTGGGTTTCTCTTTTTCCATCTCTGTTCATTATGTCCCACCATAATTTCTTGTAACCTGCAAAATCATATATTTTGTCAGGAAAAATTAGATTTGGATTATTACCTGGCCATTGATTGAAGCGGGTCTAGGTCCAAGCAAGTTCTCGTGCACGATGAATGGCAAACCATTCATAAAAGATTCTTGATCTGTCACCTCCACCAGTGCATGTGACAGATAAATCATGAAAATCTTCAGATAAAGATTCTTTTGCTTCCCAGGCTTTATTTATACTGTGGGAATAAACTTTATCATGGATCCATTGACTGCCTTTTGGATACACTCGCCGTTCTGGTACTAGATGCTGAATGTCAGTATGATTTTGAAGATTCGCAGATGCCTGAGAGTTTCTTTTTGACCAATCTGGTCCCATTCTATAATGATGACCATTACATGTTCTTCTTCTTTTACCTGATCATCAGATTGTTCTTGGTGATGGATGAATTCTCTACTGAGAAAGTCTGGCAAACAATTCTCAGAACCCTTTATGTGTTCTACTTTAAAAGTAAAATTTGCAAAGAGTGCCTGCCATCTTGCAAATTTGGCATCTTCAGGATTCTTTATTTCTTTAGAAATAACCTTATCAAGTGCCTTAGCATCAGTCCTCAGTAGGAAGAACTTATTTTCCATATGAATTGAAAACTTACTGACACAGTTCCATGCAGCTTTGACCTCCTTTTCAATTGGAGCATAATTTTTCTCAGCTTTGTTCCATACTCCTGATGCATACTGCACGACCTGTTCTTCATGTTTCTGGCTTTCCTTTTCTGGCCTCTGTTTGAGTACACCTCCCCAACCAATATTGTTGGCATCTGATTCAACAATCTTGAAAGAATTCTCATCAGCAACATAAAGAATTGGAAGGTTTCTGACCTTGGATTTAATATTTTTGACAACTAGTGTATGTTTATCAGTCCAAGGTTGAGGATTCTTTCTTAGTCTCTGATTGAGCAGAGACCTGTCAGTACCATAGTCAGAATAGAAATTACTTACATAATTTAAACATCCAAGAAATCTCTACAACTGTGTTTTGTCCAGGATGACGTCTGGAAACTTATCTGCAAACTCAAGAGCATGATTCTGCAAGGCAATTTGTCCATTTTCTATGCTATGACCCAAAAATTTAATCTTGGTCCTACACAACTCCATCTTTTTCTTACTTAGAACCAAACCATTTTTCTGGACCAATCTCATAAGGATTTTCAAGTGCTTGAAATGGTCCTGGATGTTTTTTGAAAATACTAGGAGATCATCAATATAAGCAAGTAACCATTCACTGTAAGGCTTAAAGATGGAATCCATTACCTTCTGGAACTTTGAAGGTGCGTGCTTCAACCCGAATGGCATAACATTCCATTCGTAGTGTCCTACTGGTACACTGAATGCTGTCTTCCACTTGTCTTCTTCTTTGATGGAAACTTGCCAAAAGCCAGATTTTAAATCAAATTTTGAAAATACCTTGGCGTTTGCTATCCTCCGCAGCAGATCTCCTTTATGCGGGATAGGATAAGTGTCGTCTGCAAGAACAATATTAAGAGGTTTGTAATTTATAACAAGTCTGAGAATACCTCTAATCTGTTCACTTCTTTTGTTAACATAGAAGCCGTAACAGTTCCACGGACTGTTAGACTCCCTGATCAGCTTTCTTTGTAAAAGCTGATTTATTTCTTTTTCGCAGAGCTGTCTGTATTCCTTTGACATTGAAATAGCTCTGGATTTACATGCTTTGCCTGTATATCCTTCCTTATAGGGCAATTCAACATAGTGCTACTTTCGATGCCAGAATGCATTCGGTTCTTCTGAGCAGTAGGTCTATTCAAACTGTTTCTGGATTTCAGAGATCTGTCTCTGAATTTGTGGAGAACTCAATTGATCTTCAATTCTGATCATATTTTTATGATCCTTGAGTTCTATAAGACTAGTTTCTGCTTTGTGCAGTTCTTCTTGCATAGCCTGCACCATATTAGATCTTCTGATATTATAAATATAAGGCAATTCAAATCTTTTGCCTTTTACAGTAATGAAGTAACCAGCTTTATTATCATGGAGTCTTATAGAACCATGAGGCTCAACTGTAGCAAGAAATATATTTCCAAGAATGCAATCAAGTGGGATATCTCCCACAGCAAATTTCAACTTGATGCATCTGTCTTCAAAGCAGACTGCAGCTTCTGGAACTTCATATTCTAAAGTCATTTTCCCTAAACCAGAGATTTTTCGGGTAGCAGAAACCCAATGTCTTGAAGGAATAGCCTTTTTGGAGAACATGTTCACATCTGATCCAGAATCAATCAATGTTCTTAAATTATACTCCTTACCTTTAACCCATACTGCAGTACTAACATGATGTTGTTGGTACTGGATTGTAAAGAGATGCATGTCTCAAATTCCCATACTTGGATCAGGATGTCCCTCTGTAATTTCAACATCTTCAGTATTTTTAGAAGCAAAACCATGCAGATTATAGTTTGTTTTCTTACCAGAAAACACAGGAGAAGAAATAGGAGAGGTTGCAACCTGTTTATTCTTTTTGAGCTCAACAATTTCTATTTTTAGGACAGAAATTTCTGATTTCATGTTGTGTATCTCCCTACTCACCTCCCCCAAAGTGAGTGTATGAGCTTTGCTAGAATTATCTTCGATCTGATGCAGTGGCCCCCGATCATAAAGAGCATCAACAAAATTGTCTTCTTACACGGATATACTAGAAGGAGACAATACCATGCTTCATAAATGCACGTAATAAAGCGATTTCAAGTGCCATCCTCCATGTGCAGTTTGGTAATCTTTCATTTCTCCTTCATCATCTCGACCATGAGGACCTTTAATTTACGAGAGAATTCTTTAGGAAGAGAGTATACGAGGAAAGACTTGAATCATCGTGAGCAGTCTTCTCTGGTGACAGAGTTGTGAATGGAACATTGACAGTAGGCATGAACTTCTTCTTCATCAGAAGAATGAGAAACAAAAGATTCAGAAGAAGAGGGAGAATCTTCAGCGGCTTGCTGAATGGCAAGTCGATTATGACAATCTTCAGATTTATGAAAAGAAGAATGGCAATGGCGGCATCGGTCTTCAATTTTCACAGCAGAACTAGTACTAGCCTGTTGTGGACGTTTAGACTGGGATTTCTTACCAAGGCCTCTTTTAGACTCAAGAGCTGTAGGACACATATTAGATGTGTGGCCAGGTTGACCACAAAGCCAACAGACAACAGACTTCATCCTTTCAAGCTTAGCATCTTTAGGCTTGATGTCCATGGGAGTGTAATAATGAGTCTTTGGGTTATTTTTTTAATAACCTTTTCTTCCTTTTGCTAATCTTCTCTTCTGGGGATGGAGCTCGCATCTCTTTTCAGAGCTCAGTCTGTATGTGGTGGCTCTGGTTCTGCGTTGAGCCTTCTTTGCTTTTCTCTTTGTCTTCCTGTGAGTGACCAAAGGATCATCAATGGTTATTCCATATTTACTACAGAAAGACTTTGTACCAGGCAATCTATTTAATTTGTCTATGGATTTGGCCATCTTGGAGCTGGTACAGAGTGTTATCAACACCTTAGTAATGATAGAATAAATTTCTCCCCATAAATAGACTTCAAGAGGTAATGGGAAGACTTCTTACAGCTTTAAAATATCAACTAACTTAGAAGGAAGGGCTGCAAGATAAACTTGTTTCCACAGAACATTCTTTGGTTCTTTAACCAAATATATTCTTTGTATCCAATCTCTGTGGAAATCTTCAAACTGATTAATATTTCTACACTTTAGATTCATCAAAACCATCTCATGTTTATCTGTAAGTGTAATATCAGTACCACAAAAATGTTCTTGAATAAGAGCAGTCAATGCACCAATCATATTATTCTGTGGGGTACCATTTGGATTGAATCTTATATCACCCTGTTCATCCTTGAGTACTTCCTTCTCCAATTTTTCAAGCATTGCTGGAGAAGATTCAAGCTCCCACCATCTGGCAAGTGTTCCAGTAAAACATTGTATTAATGTTTTGCAGGATTCTACTTCACTTTTGCCTGCAACACACATGAGCTTGTACTCTGTGATCATCTGGTCAAGCATCTGCCTGATCTGTGCAGTAGTCAGATTGTCTAGATTCCATTCTTTATGACTATCTGCATGAAATATTTCCCTTGGGGGAATCTTTCCAACTCCATATAGATCAGGGGCAGGATGTCTACTGTACTGAGGCTCAAGAGGTTCATAGACAGGAAGGACATGGTGTTCAATATCAGATTCAGTGAGATCTTTGATGGAGATCTTTTCTGACTACTTAGGTTTGTCAGACTCAACAACTTCTTTAGGGAGGAGAAAAGGAAACTTAGAGACTGGACTTTCACTAAGTTCATGTGTGTGGATAGCTTTCCATTTTGTCAAAAATGAAGTTGGTATGGGTTTATCAACTTTCTTCAAACCCATTCTATCTACTTTATCAGACAGATCTGAAATCATATGCCGAGTTGAAATAGAATTTTCTATAATACAATTTTCTACTTCATCGATTTTCTTGAAAGATTTAATAGAATAATCTTTAGCAGCTGCAGAATGATACTGTATAGAATTTAACACATTATTTACATCATTGATAGATACATGGACCTTATCTATCTGTTCTTTAATCATGACAGCTTTAGCCATATTTTTCTCTAGACCAGTAACAGCAGTGTTTGTCCAATGTATCTGTTCACTGACTGTTTGTACTCTCCTTTCTATCCCTACAAGATTCTCTTGTTGTACTAAGGGATGAGCTTTGGCTGAGTTCTGTCCTTCACCAAGGACAATTCCTTTGAAAGGAGGGAAACTGGAAGAGGTCTCAATCTTGCTTCCATCACTAGCTGTCCAAAAATGACCAGAAGAGGACGCAGAATCAGTCATCAAAATCATCTCTGATTCTCTAGCTCTTTTCCAAGAATAGAAATAAATCTAGACATTTCTTTCTGTCATGTACTGTTTCCATTCAGAGGCCAACTGTTTTTTCTCTTTTGTGTTGTAAGAAACAACAAAATCATCTGCTCGGGGATGAGTATGGAGATCCCAATTTAGCATTAGCTTCATCCATTTCTCTGGGATCACATGTTTATCACAACCATCCATTAAAGTATAAAACTTTTGAATTTCAGGAAAAGATGGTCTTTTGATGTCAGAGGGTAGATCCTTGAATCTGCATTCAGGAATCAATCCATCCTTTTGACTGTAGAATCCCACACCATGCTTATCTTTGGGAGATTGCATTTTCATGAATATTTCAGTCAATCTAGGATCTTCATCTTGCAAACTGGGAACTAGGTGCATCATGAGGACATGTTCATCTTCATGTGGGAATGGGATATCAGAATGCTTTGGATTAGGACAGGGAGACACAGATGTAGACGGAGGGGCTTCTCCTGTTCTAGGATTGTGATTCTGATGTCTGATAACCAGTGAAGCAAGAGACTAGAGGTTTACTGACTGGTGACATTGTGGATAGTCAACTTTGACAGGATTGAAATTCACAAGCTGAGCAAACTCAAATAAATACAAATGAATACAATTTGAAACAATATATGAACAAGAAGTATCTGTACAATCAGGAGTAATTTACAAAGGATACTTTTTACATTCAGATTCAATTCTATGCCTATCAATGGTAGATCTCCTTGGAAAAGAAAGAGTGGCAGTAGATTGATTTTCGGTGATATTTTCAGAAGTGATTTTTTGTACAGAGAGAGGCTTAGGATTTGGCACTACCCAGTGTTCAGGAAAAGATAGATCCTCCCACTTAATGGCCTGGTGTTCAACCTTCTGGTTTTTAGGATCTGTCATGACAACTACACTGGTTTTTAACTCTCTGCTGGGGGCATGGAGGACTGTAGGAAATAGAGTGGTAGTATGGCGAAAGCAACCTCTAAAATATATGGCGATATTATTTCTCTTTTTCTTCATATCAAATCCAGTGGTCTGGATTTGTAATTGCAGAATATCGGCCAATGTTTCATCAAACACATACACAGAGAAGTTGGGATAACAATCAAACCACACTGGACCATTGGACAGTGGTGCAACTATTCCTCCAATTAAGGAATCAGTATATTTATTATGTGTTAGATCTTTGATAGTGGCTAACACATATGGATCAACACCTTGATGGAAAAGGGCCTGGATTCCTACTCTGATGCATATGAGATTGAAGAATTGTGTCCCCAATTTTCTGGCTTCTGCTTGAAGCTCCTTCGGATTTAACAAGGGTATTAACTGTACACGATCGGAATTTTCTTCGATAGAACTAATGGATTCTTTTATTGTTATTCAGGTGGCAGCTTTCAAGTGCCAGACACCAAGATTATTATAGACTTGTGAGGCTGAGATCTTGGGTAGAACCCATTTAGCCTGTGGCTCAGTTTCTTCATACAAATGATCTGACTCATTTGTGACACGACTACTACTAGAGGCAAACATATCTCTGAGTGGGTCTTGGGTGGCCCTATCTTGCTCTTCTAATTCTCTAAATGACACTGACTTTCTTACAGAGTCCATTTTTTCTTCAGAAAATAAAGAGAGTAATTTTAAGAGCGACCTTTTCTCAAACCCGAGATCCTACACGATCAACCTTGAATACACTTCACGATACCAATTTTACTGCAGGGACCTCTCACAGGTTTGCACTGCAAACTACTCCACAGGCAGGCTGGCTCACTAAGTATCTTCTTGCTTGCTTAATATACCCTATGCGAACCCATACACGAACCTACTCACACATTCACACTTCTTTCGGCTCTTCTGCGGCTTCCTTCGCCTTTAACAGCCTACTCTGTGTCCCTTGGTGCTTTGGCGAACCTCTGGCGAACTTTCAGCGATAAAAAACAAGACAATACTACCTCAGTGGACATTTCATAAAGCTCAGAGTTATAGTTCTTGACAATGCGGAACAACAAACTTTCTCTCTTTATTAATTTCAAAATGATATTACAATCAGATTACAGACTTATGGACTCAGATCTCTTTCCAGAGATTGACTGCAGTGGCATATGCCAAAAAACCCGGATTTTCTCATTAAATGAGCGAGTGATCTTTGGAGGCTATACGGCCAATTGCGGACTGCGTCTTAGGTTCTTAAACAAACACACAAACTTTTATAGGCAGTTCGATCCAGAGATCCATACTTTAGCTTCACACTAGACTCATACGTCCCAATGCGCAGGCTTGCTCAGATCTCCTAAGGACTTTGAGTCTTGGCACCGTGATGCAAGCAGATCGCGAAACTTCGCGTAGATGCAGAGCAGGGAGCTTCGGCTCGAATCAGACTCTAAAAAAAAAAAAACTCTAGACTCTAGACTCTCCAACTCCAAATGCCAATGAATGAGCCTTAACCCTCTATATATAGGAAATGAGGGGGGACAAACATTCATTTCATCCGTTGGATGAGGAACACGTGGAGGAGAATCATGGCTTCCGGGTAACACTGAAGTGACATCCGCACCGAGATTCATCCGTCCGACACTAACATGTGAAGTGTGTGTACAATACACAGTGGATGCCTTTTTTCTGTACAAGGCCCACGAGGAAACATCACTTATTACATACACGGAGGATGCTTTTTCAAACAGGTGAAAAGTCCTCGGGAAAAGACCTGTCATTGTAAACCCGTGACTGGGTATCATTACATCATGGATACTTTTGTTCAGCGGAGCCCACTAGAACCGCTTGCATTGTTATCTGGTGGTTCATCAATTGTTTGTAAAAATGGAAATCTATACTTATAATTTTCATCGCATTATTTGGTATAGATCCTTCTTACTATCATTGGTTTGTTCAGAATTATCTGATGCTTGATTTTGGTTAGGACTAACCAATAATTGTGCTGCATCATATGTTGTTTTAAGATAAGTCTACCATCAAGTCTTAATAATGCTCTAACATAAGGGAAAGCTTGATGATCACATTCATCTTCTTCACAAAGATCACATCTGCTTTGGTACCAGTTTTCATAAAGAGTGGGGTCCATGGAGGTAGGAATGAGCCCGTAGTCATTCCACCAATCTTGAAACCAGCTTGCTTGATGGCAATTTTGCATTATCCTGATGGCACCAAATTTGATCTTGGTGTAGTGGGTTTCTCTTTTTCCATCTCTATTCATTAGGTCCCACCATAATTTCTTGTAACCTGCAAAATCATATATTGTGTCAGGAAAAATCAGATTTGGATTATTACCTAGCCATTGATTGAAGCGGGTCCAGGTCCAAGCAGGTTCTCTTGTACGATGAATGGCAAACCATTCATAATATATTCTTGATCTGTCACCTCCACCAGTGCATGTGACAGATATGTCATGAAAATCTTCGGATAGGGATTCTTTTGCTTCCCAGGCTTTATTTAGGCTGTGAGAATAAACTTTATCATGGATCCACTGACTGCCTTTTGGATACACAAGCCTTTCGGGCACTAGATGCTGGATATCTGTATGGTTTTGGAGATTCGCATCTAATATTTTGGTATTGCGCAATTGCCAAGTAGGCTGCCATTTTTCTTTATAGACGATCCATGATTCATCCTTTGAAATATGCCTGAGAGTTTCTTTTTGACCATCTTGGTCCCATTATGTAATGATGACCATTAAATGTTCATCTTCTTTTACTTTATCATCAGCTTGTTCTTGATGCTAGATGAATTCTCTACTGAGAAAATCTGGCAGACAGTTCTCAGAACCCTTTATGTGTTCTACCTTGAAAGTAAAATTTGCAAACAGTGCTTGCCATCTGGAAAATTTTTCATCTTCAGGGTTCTTTATTTCTTTGGAGAGAACTTTATCAAGTGCTCGTGCATCAGTTCTCAGCAGAAATAATTTATTAACCAAGTGAATAGAGAATTTACTTACACAATTTCATGCAGCTTTGACTTCTTTCTCAATTGTGGAGTAGTTTTGCTCAGCTTTACTCCATACTCTAGATGCATACTGCACGATTTTATCTTCATTTTCCTGGCTTTCTTCACTTGGCCTTTGCTTTAGGACACCTCCCCAACCTATATTGCTGGCATCGGTTTCAACAATCTTAAAAGAGCCATCATCAGCAACATAAAGTATAGGAAGATTTTTCACCTTGGATTTAATATTTCTGATAGCTTGTGTATGTGCATTTGTCCAAGGTTTTGGATTCTTTCTTAGTCTCTGGTTGAGCAGAGACCTGTCAGTAGCACAAGAAGAATAGAAATTTCTTACGTAATTTAAGCAACCTAAAAATCTCTGCAATTGAGTTTTATCCAAAATGATGTCTGGAAATTTGTCTGCAAACTCAAGAGCATGGCTTTGTATAGCAATTTGTCCATTTTCTATGCTATGACCTAAAAAATTTATTTTGGTCCTGCACAACTCCATCTTTTTCTTACTGAGGACCAAACCATTTTTCTGGACCAACTTCATAAATATTCTTAGATGCTTAAAATGGTCCTGGAGGTTCTTTGAAAATATGAGGAGATCATCAATATAAGCAAGCAACCATTCATTATAAGGTTTAAAAATGGAATCCATTACCTTCTGAAACTTAGAAGGTGCATGTTTCAACCCGAATGGCATTACGTTCCATTCGTAGTGTCTTGCTGGTACACTGAATGCTGTCTTCCACTTGTCTTCTTCTTTAATGGCTACTTGCAAGAAACCAAATTTTAGATCAAACTTTGAGAACACTTTGGCTCCAGATATCCTACTCAGCAGATCTCCCTTGTGCGGAATAGGATATGTATCATCTGCAAGAACAGTATTAAGAGGTTTATAGTTTATAACAAGTCTAGGAATACCTCTTATCTGTTCACTCCTTTTATTGACGTAGAAGCCATAACATTTCCATGGACTGCTTGACTCCCGAATCAAATTTCTCTGTAGAAGCTGATTTATTTCTTTTTCACAAAGTTGTCTGTATTCCTTTGACATGGAGATAGGTCTAGATTTGCATGCTTTGCCCATATATCCTTCCTTGTAGGGCAATTCAACATAATGCTGCTTGCGATGCCAAAAGGCATTCGGTTCTTCTGAGCAGCAGGTTTGTTCAAATTGTTTCTGTAATTCAGAGATCTGTCTCTGAATATGTGGAGAACCCAACTGATCTTCAATTCTGATCATATTTTTATGATCTTTGAGTTCTTGGAGACTGGATTCTACTTTGTGCAGCTCCTCTTGCATAGCCTGCACCATGGTAGACATTCTGGTTTTAGAAATATAAGGTAAATCAAATCTTTTACCTTTTATTGTGATGAAGTAGCCAGCTTTCTAATTAGGGAATCTCATTGAACCATGAGGTTCAACTGCAGCAAGAAATACATGCCCAAGAATACAATCAACTGGAATGTCACCTACAACAAACTTCATTGTGACACACCTGTCTTCAAAACAAAGTACAACTTCTGGTACTTCATATTCCAAAGTCATTTCTCCTAAACCAGTGAGCTTTCGAGTAGCAGTAACCCAAAATGAGGAAGGAATAGCCTTTTTTGAAAACATATTAACATCTGATCCAGAATCAATCATTGCTCTTAAATTATACATCTTTTCTTTAACCCAAACTTTAATATTAACATGATGTTGTTGATCTTTGGGTCGTAAGATACCTCTCTCGAATACCATGGATGGATGTTTGCTTTTCCTTCAACATCTTCGATAATTTTGGGCAATAACATGCGAGTGTAATTTGTTTTGCTATTAGAAAACACAAGAAGAAACGGAGAGGCTAAGACCTATTTATTCTTTAAAACAATAATTTACTGTCTTTAAAACGAAATCTCGGATTTCATATTGTGTATCTCCTTACTCACCTCCCCCAAAGTGAGTGTACGAGCTTTGCTAGAATTATGCTGGAGATACGAGCGGGTATTGCGATCATAAGAAGCATCAACAAAATTTGGCTTCTTACCTGTGGATGTACTGGAAGAACCAGTACCATGCTTCATAAATGCCTGTAATAAGGCAGATTTCAAATCTCCATCCTCCATGGCACGAATTTGAGCAAAAGATTTCATGTC
Organism: Pinus albicaulis; assembly: GCA_034641835.2. NCBI lineage: Eukaryota > Viridiplantae > Streptophyta > Pinopsida > Pinales > Pinaceae > Pinus > Pinus albicaulis. The sequence continues at coordinate 876,118,424 of CM076581.1, read as the reverse complement.
GGCTTCATCTGTCTGGGCCATGAGGACTTTTAATTACCAGAGAATTCTTCTGGAAGAGAAGTGTCTGAAGAAACATCTGAATCATCATTTGAACAATCACAATGACAAGACTGGGAATCAGAACATTGACAGTAGGCATGAACTTCTTCGTCATCAGAAGAATGGGAAACAGAAGATTCAGAAGAAGAGGGAGAATCTTCAGCAGCTTATTTGTCTCTGGCAAATCGATGTTGTCTTGATTTTATGAAAGTAAGAATGGAAATGGCGACATCGATTACTTCAATTTTCACGTGAGAACTACTACTATCTGTTGTGGACGTTGGGCAAAGGATTCATTACCAAGGCCTCGTTTAGACTCCAGGAAATTTGTAGGACACATATTAGATGTGTGGCCGGAGTTGACCACAAAGCCAACAAACAACTCCTTTCATGTGTTAAACTTGAGAAGCTCTTTGAAACTAATGTCCATAGGAGTGTAGTAATAGTCTTGGTTTATTTATACTAATAACCTTTTCTTCCCTTTCTGCACATTCTTTCTCTCGGAATGATGTGTCGTCTCTTTTCAGAGCTCAGTCTGTAAGTAGTGGCTCTGGTTCTGTGTTGAGCCTTCTTTACTTTTCTCTTTGTATTCCTACGTGTGACCAGAGGATCATCAATAGTTATGCCATATTTACTACAGAAAGACTTAGTACCAGGCAATCTATTTAATTTATCTATAGATTTAGCCATCTTGGAGCTGGTACAAAGAGTTATCAACACCTTGGTGATGATAGAGTAAATTTCTCCCCATAAATAAACTTCCAGAGGAAATGGGAAGACTTCTTGCAGCTTTAGGATATCAACTAACTTAGAGGAAGGGCTGCAAGGTAAACTTGTTTCCACAGGACATTCTTTGGCTCTTTAACCAGAAATATTCTTTGTATCCAATCTCTGTGGAAATCTTCAAACTGATTAATATTTCTACACTTCAGATTCATCAAAACCATTTCATGCTTATCTGTAAGTGTAATATCAGTTCCACAAAAATGTTCTTGAATAATATCAGTCAACGCACCTATCATATTATTCTGTGTAGTGACATCTGGATTGAATTTGATATCACCCTTCTCATCTCTTAATTTTTCCTTCTCCAATTTATCAAGCAAAGCAGGAGAGGATTCAAGTTCCCACCATCTAGCAAGTGTACCAGTAAAACACTGAATTAATTTTTTACAAGCTTCTACTTTAGTCTTGCCCGAAACACACATGAGTTTGTACTCTGTGATCATCTGATCAAGCATTTTCCTGATCTGTGTAGTGGTTAGGTTATCTAAATTCCATTCTTTATGACTATCTGCATGAAATATTTCTCTTGGGGGAATCTTTCCAACACCATATAGGTCAGGGGTAGGATGTCTGTTGAACTGTGGTTCCAATGGCTCGTAGACAGGGAGGACATGGTGCTTAGTATCAGATTCATAAAGATCTTTAATGGAAATCTTTTCTAACTGCTTAGGTTTTTCGGACTCAACAACTTCTTTAGGGAGGAGAAAAGGAAACTTAGAGATTGGACTGTCACTAAGTTCATGAGTGGATAGTTTTCCCTTTTGTCAAAAATGAAGTTGCTATGGGTTTATCAACTTTCTTCAAACCCATTCTGTCTACTTTATCTGACATATCTGAAATCATATGCCGAGTTGAAATAGAATTTTCTATAATACAATTTTCTACTTCATCGATCTTCTTGAAAGATTCAATCGAATAATCTTTAGCAGCAGCAGCATTATACTGTACAGAATTCAAAACATTATTTACATCATTGATAGACACATGGAATTTTTCTATCTGTTCTTTGACTATGACAGCTTTAGCCATATTTTTCTCTAATCCAGCAACAGCAGTATTTGTCCAATTTATCTGTTCACTTACTGTCTGTACTCTCCTTTCTATCCCTACAAGATTCTCTTGTTGTACTGAGGGATGAGCTTTGGGTGAGTGTTGTCCTTCACCAAGGATGATTCCTTTGAAAGGAGGGAAACTGGGAGAGGTTTCAATTTTACTTCCATCACTAGCTGTCCAAGAATGACCAGAAGAGGATGTAGAGTCAGTCATCAAAATCATCTCTGACTCTTTAGCCTTTTTCCAAGAGTAGAAAGAAATCCAGATATTTCTCTCTGTCGTATACTCTTTCCACTTAGAGGTTAATTTCCTCTTTTCTTCTGTGCTGTAGGAAACATCAAAATCATCCGCGTGGGGATGAGTATGGAGATCCCAATTTAGCATTAGCTTCATCCATTTCTCTGGGATCACATGTTTATCACAACCATCCATTAAAGTATAAAACTTTTGAATTTCAGGAACAGATGGTCTTTTTATGTGAGAGGGTGGATCTTTAAATCTAAATTTTGGAATCAATTCATCCTTTTGACTGTAAAAACCCACACCATGCTTATCTTTGGGAGATTGCATGTTCATAAATATTTCAGTCAATCTAGGATCTTCATCTTGCAAACTGGGTACTAAGTGCATCATGAGGACATGTTTGTCTTCATGTGGGAATGGGATATCAGAACACTTTAGATTAGGACAAGGAGACACAGATGTAGACGGAGGGGCTTCTCCTATTCTAGGATTGTGATTCTGATGTCTGATAACTAGTGAGGCAAGAGACTGGAGGTTTACTAACTGGTGACATTGTGGACAGTCAACTTTGAAAGGATTGAAATTCACAAGCTGAGCAAACTCAAATAAAGACAAATGACTACAATTTGAAACAATATATGAAAAAGAAGTATCTGTACAATCAGGAGTAATGTACAAAGGAGAATTTTTACATTCAGATTCAATTCTACCCCTATCAATGGTAGATCATCTTGGAAAAGAAAGAGTAGTAGTAGATTGGTTTTCCGTGATATTTGCAGAAGTGATCTTTTGTACAGAGAGAGGCTTAGGATTAGGCACAACCCAGTGTTCAGGAAAAGATATATCCTCCCATTTTATAGCTTGGTGTTCAACCTTCTGGTTTTTAGGATCTGTCATGACTACGACACTGGTTTTTGACTCTCTACTGGGAGCATGGAGGACTACAGGAAATAATGTGGTAGTATGCCGAAAACAACCTCTAAATTGTATGGCGATATTATTTCTCTTTTTCTTCATATCAAATCCAGTGGTTTGGATTTGCAATTGTAAAATATTGGCCAATGTTTCATCAAACACATACACAGAGAAGTTGGGATAACAATCAAACCACACTGGACCATTAGACAATTGTGCAACTATTCCTCCAATTAAGGAATCAGTATATTTGTTATGTGTTAGGTCTCTGATAGTGGCTAACACATATGAATCAACACCTTGATGAACAAGGGCTTGGATTCCTACTCTAATGCATCTGAGATGCAAAAACTGTGTTCCCAGTTTCTTAGCTTCTGCTTGGAGCTCCCTTGGATTTAACAGGGGTATTAACTGAACACGATCATAATTTTCTTCTATGGAACTGATGGATTATTTAATTATTATTCTAGTGGCAGCTTTTAAGTGCCAGACACCAAGATAATTATAGACTTGTGAAGCAGAGATCTTGGGCATAACCCATTTAGCTTGTGGTTTAGTTTCTTCATACAAATGATCTGACTCATTTGTTACTCGACTACTACTAGACGCAAACATTTCTCTGAGCAGGTCTTGTGTGGCCCTATCTTGTTCTTCTAATTCTCTAAATGACACTGACTTTCTTACAGAGTCCATTTTACTTCAGAAAATAAAGAGAGGATGTATTCAAGAACTGACCTTTTCTCTAACCAAATTACAGAGTCAAACTTGACTTCTGGCTTTGATACCAATTTTACTGTAGGGACCTCTCACAGGTTTGCACTGCAAACTGCTCAACAGGCAGGCTGGCTCACTGAGTTTCTTCTTGCTTGTTTAAGAGACCCTATGCGAACCCATACATGAACCTACTCACACGTTCACACTTCTTTCGGCTCTTCTGTGGCTTCCTTCGCCTTTAACGGCCTACTCTGTGTCCCTCGGTGCTTTGGCGAACCTCTGGCGAACTTGGTATCCAATTTTGTGCGGGGACCTCTCACGGGTTTGCAGAAAACTGCTCAACGGGCGAGGCGGCTCACTGAGTATCTTCTTGCTTGTTTAAGCTTGTTTAAGAGACCCTATGCGAACCCATACACGAACCTACTCACACATTCACACTTCTTTCAGCTCTTCTGCGGCTTCCTTCGCCTATAACGGCTTACTCCGTGTCCCTCGGTGCTTTGGCGAACCTCTGGCAAACTTTCAGCGATAAAAAACAAGACGATACTACCTCAGTGGACATTTTATAAAGCTCAAAGTTACAGTTCTTGACAATGCGGAACAGAAAAATTTCTCTCTTTATTGATTTAAAAATGATATTACAATCAGATTACAGACTTATGGACTCAAATCTCTTTCTAGAGATTGACTGCAGTGGCATTTACCAGATTTGCTACTCAGTAAATGAGCGAGCGATACTGGAGGCTATCTGGCCAGTTGCAGACTCTGTCTTAGAGTTCTTAAATGAACACACAAAATTTTACAGACAGACTCGATCTATAGATCCCGCCACTTTAGCTTCACACTAGACTCATACGTCCCAATGCGCAGGCTTGCTCAGATCTCCTAAGGACTTTGAGTCTTGGCACCGTGATGCAAGCAGATCGCGAAACTTCGCGTAGATGCAGAGCAGGGAGCTTCGGCTCGAATCAGACTCTAAAAAAAAAAAAACTCTAGACTCTAGACTCTCCAACTCCAAATGCCAATGAATGAGCCTTAACCCTCTATATATAGGAAATGAGGGGGGACAAACATTCATTTCATCCGTTGGATGAGGAACACGTGGAGGAGAATCATGGCTTCCGGGTAACACTGAAGTGACATCCGCACCGAGATTCATCCGTCCGACACTAACATGTGAAGTGTGTGTACAATACACAGTGGATGCCTTTTTTCTGTACAAGGCCCACGAGGAAACATCACTTATTACATACACGGAGGATGCTTTTTCAAACAGGTGAAAAGTCCTCGGGAAAAGACCTGTCATTGTAAACCCGTGACTGGGTATCATTACATCATGGATACTTTTGTTCAGCGGAGCCCACTAGAACCGCTTGCATTGTTATCTGGTGGTTCATCAATTGTTTGTAAAAATGGAAATCTATACTTATAATTTTCATCGCATTATTTGGTATAGATCCTTCTTACTATCATTGGTTTGTTCAGAATTATCTGATGCTTGATTTTGGTTAGGACTAACCAATAATTGTGCTGCATCATATGTTGTTTTAAGATAAGTCTACCATCAAGTCTTAATAATGCTCTAACATAAGGGAAAGCTTGATGATCACATTCATCTTCTTCACAAAGATCACATCTGCTTTGGTACCAGTTTTCATAAAGAGTGGGGTCCATGGAGGTAGGAATGAGCCCGTAGTCATTCCACCAATCTTGAAACCAGCTTGCTTGATGGCAATTTTGCATTATCCTGATGGCACCAAATTTGATCTTGGTGTAGTGGGTTTCTCTTTTTCCATCTCTATTCATTAGGTCCCACCATAATTTCTTGTAACCTGCAAAATCATATATTGTGTCAGGAAAAATCAGATTTGGATTATTACCTAGCCATTGATTGAAGCGGGTCCAGGTCCAAGCAGGTTCTCTTGTACGATGAATGGCAAACCATTCATAATATATTCTTGATCTGTCACCTCCACCAGTGCATGTGACAGATATGTCATGAAAATCTTCGGATAGGGATTCTTTTGCTTCCCAGGCTTTATTTAGGCTGTGAGAATAAACTTTATCATGGATCCACTGACTGCCTTTTGGATACACAAGCCTTTCGGGCACTAGATGCTGGATATCTGTATGGTTTTGGAGATTCGCATCTAATATTTTGGTATTGCGCAATTGCCAAGTAGGCTGCCATTTTTCTTTATAGACGATCCATGATTCATCCTTTGAAATATGCCTGAGAGTTTCTTTTTGACCATCTTGGTCCCATTATGTAATGATGACCATTAAATGTTCATCTTCTTTTACTTTATCATCAGCTTGTTCTTGATGCTAGATGAATTCTCTACTGAGAAAATCTGGCAGACAGTTCTCAGAACCCTTTATGTGTTCTACCTTGAAAGTAAAATTTGCAAACAGTGCTTGCCATCTGGAAAATTTTTCATCTTCAGGGTTCTTTATTTCTTTGGAGAGAACTTTATCAAGTGCTCGTGCATCAGTTCTCAGCAGAAATAATTTATTAACCAAGTGAATAGAGAATTTACTTACACAATTTCATGCAGCTTTGACTTCTTTCTCAATTGTGGAGTAGTTTTGCTCAGCTTTACTCCATACTCTAGATGCATACTGCACGATTTTATCTTCATTTTCCTGGCTTTCTTCACTTGGCCTTTGCTTTAGGACACCTCCCCAACCTATATTGCTGGCATCGGTTTCAACAATCTTAAAAGAGCCATCATCAGCAACATAAAGTATAGGAAGATTTTTCACCTTGGATTTAATATTTCTGATAGCTTGTGTATGTGCATTTGTCCAAGGTTTTGGATTCTTTCTTAGTCTCTGGTTGAGCAGAGACCTGTCAGTAGCACAAGAAGAATAGAAATTTCTTACGTAATTTAAGCAACCTAAAAATCTCTGCAATTGAGTTTTATCCAAAATGATGTCTGGAAATTTGTCTGCAAACTCAAGAGCATGGCTTTGTATAGCAATTTGTCCATTTTCTATGCTATGACCTAAAAAATTTATTTTGGTCCTGCACAACTCCATCTTTTTCTTACTGAGGACCAAACCATTTTTCTGGACCAACTTCATAAATATTCTTAGATGCTTAAAATGGTCCTGGAGGTTCTTTGAAAATATGAGGAGATCATCAATATAAGCAAGCAACCATTCATTATAAGGTTTAAAAATGGAATCCATTACCTTCTGAAACTTAGAAGGTGCATGTTTCAACCCGAATGGCATTACGTTCCATTCGTAGTGTCTTGCTGGTACACTGAATGCTGTCTTCCACTTGTCTTCTTCTTTAATGGCTACTTGCAAGAAACCAAATTTTAGATCAAACTTTGAGAACACTTTGGCTCCAGATATCCTACTCAGCAGATCTCCCTTGTGCGGAATAGGATATGTATCATCTGCAAGAACAGTATTAAGAGGTTTATAGTTTATAACAAGTCTAGGAATACCTCTTATCTGTTCACTCCTTTTATTGACGTAGAAGCCATAACATTTCCATGGACTGCTTGACTCCCGAATCAAATTTCTCTGTAGAAGCTGATTTATTTCTTTTTCACAAAGTTGTCTGTATTCCTTTGACATGGAGATAGGTCTAGATTTGCATGCTTTGCCCATATATCCTTCCTTGTAGGGCAATTCAACATAATGCTGCTTGCGATGCCAAAAGGCATTCGGTTCTTCTGAGCAGCAGGTTTGTTCAAATTGTTTCTGTAATTCAGAGATCTGTCTCTGAATATGTGGAGAACCCAACTGATCTTCAATTCTGATCATATTTTTATGATCTTTGAGTTCTTGGAGACTGGATTCTACTTTGTGCAGCTCCTCTTGCATAGCCTGCACCATGGTAGACATTCTGGTTTTAGAAATATAAGGTAAATCAAATCTTTTACCTTTTATTGTGATGAAGTAGCCAGCTTTCTAATTAGGGAATCTCATTGAACCATGAGGTTCAACTGCAGCAAGAAATACATGCCCAAGAATACAATCAACTGGAATGTCACCTACAACAAACTTCATTGTGACACACCTGTCTTCAAAACAAAGTACAACTTCTGGTACTTCATATTCCAAAGTCATTTCTCCTAAACCAGTGAGCTTTCGAGTAGCAGTAACCCAAAATGAGGAAGGAATAGCCTTTTTTGAAAACATATTAACATCTGATCCAGAATCAATCATTGCTCTTAAATTATACATCTTTTCTTTAACCCAAACTTTAATATTAACATGATGTTGTTGATACTGGATAGTGAAGAGATGCATATCTCGAATGCCCATACTTGGATCAGGATGTCCCTCTGCAACTTCAACATCTTCAGTATTTTTAGGAGGAGGACCATGCAGAGTATAGTTTGTTTTTCTACTAGAAAACACAGGAGAAGAAACAGGAGAGGCTGAAACCTATTTATTCCTTTTAAGCTCAATAATTCTGTCTTTTAAAATAGAAATCTCGGATTTAATATTACGTATCTCCCTACTCCCCCTCCCAGAGTTGAGTGTATGAGCTTTTGCTAGAACTATGCTTTGGAGGATAGTCATTATTTCAAATTCGATCATAACAAGCATCAACAAAGTTTGGCTTCTTACCCGAGGATGTACTGGAGGAGCCAATACCATGCTTCATAAAGGCCTGTAATAAGGCAGATTTCAAGTCGCCATCCTCCATGGCACGAATTTGAGCAAATGCTTTCATTTCTCCTTCATCGGTCTGGGCCATGAGGACCTTTAATTTACCAGAGAATTCTTCTGGAAGAGAAGTGTCTGAGAATAGGTCTGAATCATCATCAGAAAAGTCACAATGACAAGACTGGGAATCAGAACATTGACAATAGGCATGAAATTCTTCTTCATTAGAAGAATGGGAAACATAAGATTCATCAGAAGAGGGAGAATCTTCAGTGGCTTGCTGAATGGCAAGTCTATTATGACAATCTTCAGATTTATGAAAGGAAGAATGGCAATGGCGGCATCGATCTTCAATTTTCACAGCAGAACTAGTACTAGCCTGTTGTGGACGTTTAGACTGGGATTTCTTACCAAGGCCTCGTTTAGACTCAAGAGTAGTGGGACATATATTAGAGGTGTGGCCAGGGTGACCACAAAGCCAACAGACTACTCCTTTCATTTTTTCAACTTTAGCATCTCTGGGCTTGATGTCCATAGGAGTATAATAATGAGTCTTTGGGTTATTCTTATAATAACCTTTTCTTCCTTTTACTGTTCTTCTTTTCTGGGGACAGAGCTCGCGCCTCTTTTCAGAGCTCAGTCTGTATGTAGTGGCTCTGGACCTTCTTTGAGCCTTCTTTTCTTTTCTTTTTGTCTTCCTGTGAGTGACCAAAGGATCATCAACAGTTATTCCATACTTACTACAGAAAGACTTAGTACCAGGAAATTTATTTAATTTATCAATGGACTTAGTCATCTTTGAGTTGGTACAAAGATTTATCAACACCTTAGTGATGATAGAATAGATTTATCCCCATAGGTAAACTTCAAGGGGTAATGGAAAAACTTCTTGCAGCTTTAATAAATCAACCAATTTTGAAGGAAGGGCTGCAAGATACACTTGTTTCCACAAAACATTCTTTGGTTCTTTGACCCAAAATATTCTTTGGATCCAATCTCTGTGGAAATATTCAAATTGATTAATATTTATACACTTTAGATTCATCAAAACCATTTCATGCTTATCTGTAAGTGTAATATCAGTCCCACAAAAATGTTCTTGGATAAGAGCAGTCAACGCACCTATCATATTATTTTGTGCAGTGCCATCTGGATTGAATTTGATATCACCCTGCTCATCTCTTAATGTTTCCTTCTCCAATTTATCAAGCAAAGCTGGAGAAGATTCAAGTTCCCACCATCTAGCAAGTGTACCAGTAAAACATTGAATTAATGTTTTACAAGCTTCTATTTCAGTTTTGCTCGAAACACACGAGTTTTTATTCTGTGATCATCTGATCAAGCATCTGCCTGATCTGTGCAGTAGTCAGATTATCTAAATTCCATTCTTTATGACTATCTACATGAAATATTTCTCTTGGGGGAATCTTGCCAACACCATATAGGTCAGGGGCAGGATGTCTACTGAACTGTGGTTCCAATGGCTCATAGACAGGGAGGACATGGTGCTCAATATCAGATTCAGAAAGATCTTTAATGGAAATCTTTTCAGACTGCTTTGGTTTGTCAAATTCAACAACTTTGTTAGGGAGAAGAAAGGCAAACTTAGAGATTGGACTTTCACTAAGTTCGTGAGTATGTATGGCTTTCCCTTTTGTCAAAAAAGAAGTTGGAATGGGCTTATCCACTTTTTTCAAACTCATTCTGTCGACTTTGTCAGACAGGTTGGAAATCAAGTGCCGGGTAGAAATAGAATTTTCTATAACACAATTTTCTACTTCATCAATCTTCTTAAAAGATTCTATAGAATAATCTTTAGCAGCTGCAGCATTATACTACTCTGAGAATTCAAAACATCACGTTTTGTTATGCTTGTTAATCATAAATGTATGTATACTTTTTAAGGTGTTTTTTAACTTTCATACTTTTGAGTATTAAGTAAAAATTTGAGATATAATTGTGTTAAATTACTAATTTTTGTAATTAGTAATTTAGAAATTTGGGATATCATTGTCTTAAAATAATATTTTTGTTATTTAAAAGTTTTTTAAGTGTATATGAAAAACGATGGAAACGTGGATACTTAAATTGGAGAGAATTCATTGTAATTCTAATAAATTCCAAAAGTGTTTTATATTGTATGTGAAAAACTATTGAGACATGGATACTTAAATTGTGGAGAATTTATTATCATTCTAACAAATACTTAAGTACATTAGTATAGCCAAAAACACTTACAAAATGTATAAGAAATCAATAATATTTAAAATAATATATTTGATATCATGACTAATGAGCTTCTCAAGTTAGAAATGATGTTTTCAATCTCCAATTTTGACGAAGGATTGAAAATAATTACCTATCCTATGTTCTGTCAACTTGCAAGCTCAACAACTTCTCATTCTCCAAAATTAAACGATAAATACATTGAAAATGTACAAAATTGATAAGAAAATATGTGGAAAGGTCACCTCTGAAACTTACTCATTGTCTCACATACAAATAACTCACCAATATATGTGATAGAGAAAATGTGCGAATTCACATATGTTAAATAAATAATTCAAGGTCGATATGTTGATTGGAAGACAAAATTGTTATGATTTTCAATAGTATTTTGATGTAAAATAATTGCATTTTTTTTTTTGTTTTTTTGTTTGAGATTAAATTTTTTTAATACAACAATATTTATAAGTAGATAGTTATTATGATAATATTTTTCATTATGATGTTATTAATATAAAATTTAACATTATTGGAGATGGAAATAACAACCAATCTTTTAACACCTATTAACATAATAAAAAATAAATATATTATTGAAAAAATAATAAAAATATAAAATATTATAATTAAAAAAAATTATATATATATTTTTAATTATTAATTATTATTTTTATTTTTTTTTCAATAATTTATTTATTTATTTTTATAAATATTATATTTTAATTTCCCTAATCACATCAGGGTGGTAATATCTCTAATTTTATTGATTTCAAATTTATTTGTTTAAAGTATATTTAAAAAGTTTTGTGAAATAATTTTGTATTGTTTCAAAAATCAAAATACATTACATCAAAGATATTCATGGTCAAACTAAGCTCAGCTTAGGCAATGTCAATTTTCCACCTACGATAAAGTCTGAATAGAAATTAACATCACCGAGAAGTAAATTGTTCTATCTGAAACAAATTAATTAAACAACCTATTAGAAAGTATAAAGCAAGCTCATTGTTTAGATGAAGTCACTGGAACGAGAGTTTTGGAACTAGATTCCATTGGGACTATGTGTTTCCCCTCACACTGAAGGTGGCTCTCTTTGTGAGCTATTCAGGCGTCCAAATCCTCCAACCAGAAACAACTTTTCCACTGAGCATGTTTGATATCCTCTAGAGCTACAAATATGTTGTATTGTTCCTCTTGTTTTTCTTTCAAAGCATGACCCGTGATGGTTTTCAACTTCCAATTCAATGTGATAGAATTGAGGCATTTCTTATGTGTTCCCCTTGATATTCCTAGGTTTAGGAACCCAGTAAAAACCTAATCAATGATAGAATCTTAAAAGGTTTGTCGATCAACAACAAATAATGATTCCAAGAGATGAATCTCAAGCCAAATTTATGAGGGAGTGGCCAAATTATATATTGTGGCACCTCTTTTGCTTGGGGTTGGGCTCGTGGTGTTCCCTAGGGGCCTTAGATTCCTCCATCTCGAATTTGTGCATGCGCTACCTAGGCATGGTGACTAGGAGGGAATAAAAACATAAACTAGATGATGGACACCTCACTATGCAGAGGGAGAAATTAAGGTGAAAATAAATGTTGAGAGATTAAACCAAAGGGAAGAGAACATTCCAAATAGGCAAACCAAATAGAATCAACCCCCACCAGGGAACAAAAAAATGAGAGGGGCTGAATAGGTTGGACGCAAGGACAAATTTTGTGATAGACTCCTTAGGAAGAATGACAATAGACCACGAGTACAAATTGACCCCAAGAAAAAACTAAAAAAAATATAATAAACTCTACAAAATTTATAATCCAGAATAATAGGCATGTATTTTACCACTGTTAAAATGATCCATGTTGCTCGCCACTCCATATGTAACTAAGGAGATGGTGTCTCAATGTCTAGTCTCAATATGAAAGCTAGGTGTAGAGTTGCCAATGATTACATGAATTATATTTCCAGAGAGGAATGCCTCCCTTCTAAGGGTCTTTTATATAGAAAATTCAAAATTAGCCATGCCTAGGTGCCATGAACCACTGCAACCTCTTTGATAGCCTAGACTACCTAAGGCCCAAAAATGGGACAAACAGGTTCCAAAGCATGTAGTTTGATTATAGAAGTTCCCCAATAATGACTTCACCATCTTGAGAAAACCTCCCCACACTGCAAGGTCCAGAAAATCCCACCTGCAGTGGAGGATATTCAAGGAAATACCATAAACACAAGAGTAGACTTCCGCTTCGAGCAAGGATGAGAATTCAATGTTGGTGCTTCATCTTATAGTTTGTGTTAGATATCACACGCTTATGTATGTCGTGGGTTGACCATGCCACCCCCATCTTAAATAAATTTTTAGGAGGTGGGGTGGTAGGCTTGACCCTCAAGCCACTACGCCACCTCATTTTCTAACCTCATTGGCGGAACACATATTAAACTTGAAAACATATTTTTTTATAACTTAAATATTATGTTATTTTCAAATTTATTTATTGAAAGTATATTAATATTGAAAAGCTAATTATTTTTCCTATAATTCACCACTTAAATATTATGTTATTATACTGACAATTTAGTTTCTCGAACAAGTAAAAATTTTATTACTATTACTTTTTTTTCACACTTATCATTTTAGATTTTAGGTGTATCAATTAGCATCCAACTTTCTTTTTATTATATGAAAAATTATGTGTGATTTAGGGAGTTATTCACGAAACTATTGGATATAGGGCACTCAAAATAATTTTCTCCTCGTTTCCTATTCTGAGAAAAACTACAATGAATGCTCTTGTGGACGCAAGTTTTACTCAGAAGGAAAAAAGATTAGGACTTCAAATTGGACAAATTCAAAACCTTTGCTATTAAATTTTGAAAAATCTTATTGCTTATGGAATGGAAGCATATTAAAACATATTAATAAGAACATCTATTTTTTTTTAAATTATATGAATAAAAACATATATGCGCAAAAGAAAAGAACAATGAAGAACAATTGCATAAAAATAGATTTATCACTGGATTTGGGATGAACAACTACTTTTTGTTATAGGTTTCCTAACATTTATTTTTTGAAAGGAAGAAAAGTATCCACGTTAAGAAAGGAATCAATCACAACTATGGAATAAAATATCATAATGCACACCTTTAGATTTAGGATAGTGACCATTTACCCATTATGAAACTGTTTATTTAAATAAGAAATGCTAATAGAAGCCTCAGATCATTACCATCACATAATACAATTTTGGACATGTCTTCTGCAATATTAGAAATATTGGTTCTCCTCTACCTATAACTTGTAAAACCTATAAACTAGTCTTTTGAAAATTAAGACATATAACTTAAATGATTGGATCAACATTTTTGAACTTGTCACCTTTACCATTTTTGAAATTTTATTAGTGGTCAAATATGTAAAAAAGAAAGGAAAAAAAAATTCTATAAAGGCTTCGGAATTTTTACGAGTGGTCAACTTCATCCAAAAGCAAAACAAAGATTTGTGGAATGTTAGAATAAAAAACATCATGTGGAACCTCAAAATCCAACAATGATGTTGACCATACTCGCTATTTGTACAACAAATGTTTCATCACACACAATGTAAATAACCCTTGAAAATCTAGTAATGGATTTATTAATGCATCAATGTACACTTTAGTTCTATAGGCACTATTATTAAAGGTGTAAGCTAAAATCTAAACAATATGCACCCTTCTTGATGCCCCTTTCCTATGTTTGGTCACCCACTTGGTAATTATCAGTGCCTCGTCATTTATTATATTTCTTAAAAAAAAATCTACTTTGACTCCCATCCAGCTCGTTGCCACTATTAATCGTCAAGCTCATCACCACCTTTCCCATTCCACCTAACATCCACCTACCAACATTACCATGGATTAAACGTGAATCCAACATGCTCACACTAAATTTTGGATAGCATTGTGCCCTCTGTATTTTAGAATGAGCACCCTCCTTACCCTCTCTCCTACATTGAATGTTCCTCAAGTGCCCTCCTTCCCTGCCCCCTTGCATCCAACGTCACCTTAGTGCCCCCCTTTATATTAAAAGTTATAAAAATATATCCATTTTACCCAAGCACCATCCCCTATTTCCATAGGCTATGAATCGATATAATCAATTCAATTAATTGACTATGTGAATCTAATGGAACAAATATTGAAGGAGAAGATTTATAGGTGTGGGAGACGAGTATAAAATAAGGTGTTACCCCACTCTTCTTTGTTTCTTTTAGTTTATAATCATTTTCTGCAATTTAATTCAGGTTGTTTTCAAAACTACCACATCAATCCTTCACCCAACCACTGAACTCATGATGGCTTAAAACACAATTTTAAGTGTTTTGGTTCCTTATAGTTAATTTTATATGATCGCTCACACTAATATTGGCATATTTCTCAACCTTTGAAATTTTTTGTGGAGGTAAATATATGTCATAAATGGCCAAAATGAAGTCCTATCTTATGTCTAATTGCATGACAATGACATATGTTATCCACAACCAAAGAGGAGAATTAGTCCATTTTTTTCTAGTATGGTTTAGATAAACAATATGTAACATGATCGATTCCCTGCCTCTCTTTATCATTACAAGCATCATGGATGGGAAAATATTTGAAACACACGATGTATGTCCTATTATTTTATCACTCAAGCTCAAGTTCAATCTCCAAACTATAGGGAATATCATTGTGAGTGGCCATGAATCCATTACCCTAACCTTTAATTTCACCATTATAGCTCTATTTAGAGTTTAACAATAGATGAGTGAGTGACCTCATCATTATTGACTTCTTCCTAGGATGAAAAAGGATAACCAATTCCTTCACTAGTCTAAAATTTATGTCAGTGTTCCTCTAAGCTATGGTAATGGATATCTTGACCCAAAATTTTATTGTGTGGGATGCAATTTCCATTAGTACTTAGGGTTTCCTTCATGAAAAATAAACATGTCGAACGTCTTCCATTTTATATAATTTTCCTAGGTAAACTATAGGATTAGCATTGTGTTATTCCTTAGCATCAAATTAGAGTGTGAGTGTAGTGTTATCGTTCTTTTTCTGGGGAGAGTAATCAAAGGATATTTATTTTATTTGAGATAATTATTCAAGCTCCGCCTGATCTAGGATGTCACATGTACTTGGGAACTTATTATGTCTATATTTAAACTGCTTTTTTGTGTGTGTTTCCAGAGGTATACTGGATACAAAAACAAGCTTGAGATCCTGGATCCAGATATGATAGGGTCATCAAAATAAAATTTGACATTATTTTAGTGGGATTTGATAGGAAAATAATATCTAAGCGTCACTTTTGTTTTTCCACAAAAAAAATTAGAGTGAGAGAGACATTCTTGCTCATGTTCACACTCATTTATACTCTCTAAATTGTCTTCATCTAGGGCTTCAACATATTGGGAAAATGGTTGTGAGCATTTCTCTTCTTGTATTTCAGATATTAGATCAACACCAAAATTTGTATCCTCTACTTGGGCCATATCATCACCATCCATATCAAAGGAAGCAACAAACCATACTTCATTACCCGTGTTCAGGCTGCAATTTGATTAAATCACTAGATGGTTTATCATCATTGTCATCATGAATATCCTATACCTTATTTATTGAGGTGGGACAATCATTTTGCATATCATTTTTGGAAAGGATGGGGTTTTTGTTGGGATGAAAGCTTCCACAAGTTATCAAAAGAGGTAAGTGTCCCTATTACTGCTTGTATTTGGAGCGCGTTAAGTTGCTTTCATATGGTTTGGCTACAGAAACGTTCCTAAAACATCCACCAGTGAATTCACTACTTCATATCTCTTGGCCATATTTTTGAGCATTAATTCTGTGGGATTTCTATTGAAATCTAACAAAGCATCATCAGACCTCTTTCTTCTTTGAACACAATGGTCCAATAGGAAATATTTATTATAAAATTTCTCTAGTACCTTTTCACAATCATAGAATTTGCAAAACAAATTGATGAAAATTGGAATTGAACTTATGACTCTTGGGAAATCTTCATAAAACCATTTCTTTGTAATGCCCATAAATGTAAGAAGAAATAATATCATCACATTGTATTCATAAATAGAACTCTTGTTTACTATAAAATACATCATCCCACATTTTAACTTTCTAACCAAGAAGTTCGTTATAATTTAGTAGTCTTTGATCCTTCTGATTTATATTACAAAATTATCCATGGAAAAGTCTAGTGAACATTTTGTTAGGTAGTTCTAAGATGAAGGAATATTTCCTAGTTCAACAACAATAACCTTGTTCGATGTATGATGATTCCAATGTAAGTGTTTACAAATTGTGAAAAATTAAAGAGAATAATACAACTACAAAAGTCCATATCAAGTGCTAGGAAACATGCGCCCAAGTTCCTGGATGGAACATGTGTCCAAATGACATGCTAGGAAACATGTGCCCCAAACAATCAAGAAGTATAATGACCATGAATATTAGAAAGACTAAACGTAAGGATTTGTCTCTTAATACTCACAATAATTTTTTTTTTCAAAATTAGTAAAACAAAGATGTTAGGTTGGAAGAAAAACAATTCAAAATTTTATGCTCTTTAATATTATAAAAGGGAAAGTGACAATTGTATTAGTGTATGAAAATCAATGGCTTGGTAATGCGTATTAACTTAGGATGAGATCATACTTTCTCATGTAATGTGCCATTGAACTATAAATTGACAGTCACACCTACCACAACACTCCTACCCTACCTCTTTTGTAGTTTTCGCCAAATGTTGTTATGGTAGAATGAGGATTTAACAAAAAATTCCATTCGACTTGATTTTTCTAACAGTGATATTTGAAACTAATTTTTGTTAACATGTTTTTTATTCGACATTTTTAGGTTTCCTCTTTCTTTGTTCCTTTGTCTCTATTTGGAGTGTATGAAACTATAATATTATGTGGTAGGTGATCTAGGTGGATGATAATTACCATAGTCAATAATTATTTTTCTACCAATGTTTGTAAAATCATAGATTATATTTGTAATATGCATGATTAAAAAAAAAATCATAATTGTGAAGTAAGAATCTAATGGCACAATTATTTAGTTTCAACTATCATATTCACCCATGGTATCCACCCATGGATTTTGTAAACCATGCTATTTTCCCATAGTATTTGAATCAAACGATGATTTAATTTTTACCATCATAATTTGTGATCTTCACCCATGGTATTCACCCATGGATTTTGTAAACCATGGTCTTTACCCATAATATTTTGAAATGGAAAAGCGGATGTCTCAGTGGAAAGACACTAGTAAAAAGTGTAAATATGAGAACTCACTAGGAGCAAAGCATATTTTTTCTCATAATGTAGTCTGTATATTATCAATTCAATAAATATTGAGGTCATTTTTATTATTATTCTGCAATATATCTCTTACACATGGTACATATTTTGAGTCATATTTACAATATTTTTTTGCAATATATTCATGGTATGCTAGTAACAACGAGACAAAATTCACTGATGTCAAACAAGGCCTCATCACAACCATTAAAATTGGCTACAAAAAGTTAGTGATTGAAGGGGACCCAAAATTGGTGATTGATATTACTAAGACGCTGAGCCAAGGAGATAGATGGGAAAAACCCAGCCACATGTGGCGAATGACACTCTTGGTACAAGAGGTGGGTGTGATTCTTCCACATTTTGACTATATCATCACCTCTCGCATTCAGCAAGAGGGAAATAAAATTGTGGATTTCCTTGAAAATTGGGGTTGTTCTCATTAGGGAAAATATTTGGAGACGGTTTGGCCTCTCTAGCCCACAAAAGAAAATTTTACCCCTTAAAAACTCTTCTAGATTAATACATTAGGGATAGTGATCAACAGAACAATCAAGCCATCTATCCTCATCCCTGATCAAGGTGCTAGCTAGTGAAAATTAGACCTGTTGTTGATTGATGTTATTAATCTTTAGGAGCCTTCTCACCACCCTCCACATGCACGACTAACAAGGAGTGGCGGCTCTTTGCATGCAGGGAGTTAATTCCATCCTTGAAGGTGGCAGAGGAATAAGGGTATGGGAGATAACCAATGCTTTTCGCGGTGGTTTTGGTAATTTTCTTGTCTGTGATTGTTGTTTTCCTCGGCTCTGGTCTGCTCTACTCGATGGCTTGGCATAGTTTTAATCGACGAGTATTTTTTGGACATAGGTTCAGTCCTAGTCACTTCACGCTTTGGTTCACGTGTATGTTTACAATCCTCCATTAGTGCCCCTTATGGTTTGTTCTATCCTTTTATTGGCCTTCGAGTTGAATGGTTATGATGCTACTTGGTTGTTGCAGAAGGTGACATATGTGGATTTATCTGTGGTTGATATGGAATTGGAGTCAGTTTCTTTCATATCTTGTCTTCCTGTGTCTGTCGTGTTTGGTATTTTATTGTCTCGTATGGGATTATATTGGATGTGGTTCTCTCACTGCTCTTGGATATATTTTTTTCTTTACTCCTGCCTTAGTGCTCTCCTTTTGTGTATGTGGGTAAATGGTTTTGTTTTGTAACCTTCGGGGTTCTGGAATGAGGATGGTTCAGTCTACATTTACGTCCTATGGCTCTTCGAGGAATTCGATGTATTTTGGTTTTAAGGAGTTTATTTCTTTCCAGCTGTATGTTTTCATCGGGAAATTGAATTGAGTGATGTAATTTGTGATTCAAGGGGTTTATTTCTTTCATTTTCTGGGCCCTTATATGTTTCCATTGGTAGGTCCTCGACTTTGTGGAGACCCCAGGAAGCTTGGTGATTTTAGCTTGAGCTCCTCTCAGGGTAATTAATGAGGTATTTTTTAATCCTTAAAATATTGCAGGTATTGGATTATGGCCTGTTCGGCCTCCGGTAAGGATAGTGCTGCCCAAAGTTCACGTGGACGAGGTAAATGGTCCGCAGAGTCCCCTATTGCTAGCTAGCCCAACTCCTTTGGGCGCAGAGCACAGATTTTCAAATATGTTTCCAGCATCATCAATGACGAGGGAACAAGGTACCATGGGGGTACCTCGGCTTAGGTCCACCAACTAATTGAGGAATGGGAAGAAGAAATTAACACGAAAGATGGAATTATGGATATTGATTCGGAGGACTGGAAATTATTAGTACCTGATCCCAGTCATACCTGTGGCAGGATAACCCAGTTCAAGCAAACACTCCACCTATATTCATTGATGAAGAGCCTTTTGACCAAAGCCTTAGAAAAAATTTCGTCTGGTGTGGCTGCGACCACACATGGGTTTCCAGATTATAGCAAGGAATTTCATGAAATTCAATTTCAGCTGCAGAACCAAAACATACTCCTTAGAAGTATTGAGCAACACATTCCATGTATCCCTCAAACTGAGCTCCGTGGCTCCAGCGCAAAGGATCCTACTCCTGTCGAGTCTGCGGAAGATGATTAGCTTGGTGTCTGTCCCTCTTGTTTATATTTTATTGTATGCAACAATATTATAAGTTCCAGTACGTTTCTAGTTATGTTTACAGCTATTTAGATTCCAGGTAGTACAAGGACAATTAGAATTACCTGGCATTATTATTATACTTATTATATTTTATATCTCGATGACTTATCATGTCGTTAGGTGGCCAACATATATGGTTTCTCTCTAGGAAGGTTGAGGCCACCTAAACATATGGATATGGATGTAACTTGCCCTTTTTTTCATGATTAATGAAAGAGAAAAATCCTACCAAGCTTACCAAAAATAAAGCTAAATAGTTATAAACATAAATTATGCCCTTCTTAATACTATTAACATTAAAACAATTTAAATATCATTCTATTTAAAATTTATTTTGAAAATAAACATAATAGTGATGCAATGCTCACATAAAATGTTATATCGTACATTTTAATAAATCTTCCAATGCTCACAAAAAATCAACCTACTCGAAACTCTAGGTTTAGTACTTTGAAAATAAATTCTCTGATACTTTCAATCATTGGATTTTAATACTCCAAATTTCCAATGCAGCAAAACAATCCAGCAAATGAACGACGGTAAACAATGTAGATTGATCAGGTTGTATGTGAAGCTATATGTGTCATTGTTGAGTATTTGAAATGGAACACTACCCATGGGAAGACTAAAGTGCATTAATGTTGTCATTTTCTCTTTTCTACCTTTGCTTCTATATTAAGGCCCAACGCTTTGCATAACAAAAAAATGTATTCTATGATAGAGAAGAGAAGTTGACCTGCCTGGTTTTCTTACTCTTCTTCCCTACTCGATTCTATTGCAGTGACACTGAGACTATTTCCATCGTCGTACAATATGAGCTTGCAACAATTTTCCATGCACATCTCTTCTTTCCTCATTGCCTTCTTTCTATACCCATCATATTCCATCTCTAATTCATCATTTTTTGGAGATAGGAGAGTGTTGCTTTCAATGAAAGAAACAATGGGAAATCTTGATCATATGTTAGATACTTGGACACCCTCCAACCACTCCACCCATTTCCCATGGACTGGTGTCCAATGTGACCATATCCATAAAATAATGGCTCTACATCTCTCCAACATGAATATTTCAGGCTCATTTACCAAATAGGTCACAAACTTGTCAACCCTTTGTTTGTTCAATGTCTCCAAGAACCTCCTCAATGGAAGCCTTCGCTCAGACATATCAAAATCAAAGAACCTATAGGTCCTCGACGTCTCTTACAATGATTTTTTAGGGGTGCTGCCACTAGATTTGAGCTATCCCAAGAAGCTCTGATACCATGTATAAATTCCCTGTAGATCCAAACTTCTAATGGTAATTTGATAAAACAATAGACTTGAATCTACTCTACCAATTGCAGAAACCAATTTAAATGATCATGAAATCATGAAGCATACAAGAGAAAGAATTTAATCAACACATTACACGATGGTTTCCTCGAGAAATCCACAGCTAAAAGCCCCGCTATCTGTATATTGCATTAGTTAGAAAATATGAGAAGATTAGAATGCTTTTCTCATGCTCGAGCAACCTCCGCACTATCTCTATCTTTCTCACTACTTCCTAGACAAGTGTAGGCCAATAATTAGCCAATTTTCTACCTACCCAGATCCCTATTTCCTTATGTTATTTCCTTGGGTAATTAGCCCCTATTAATTAGGGAAATCCCCATCCAATACCGCGCAATACATCTAGGGCCTTCCTCTTACTACATGCATCACCTATACAATTTGGATTATTATACAACTGATAGTACACTACCCTTGAACTCCAATCTCAACTGGGTAACTCTCAGTTCTGACATGCATGAGTTATTTATGGTTGAATCATCAGTTGACTCATTGATCATAGAGTGCATAACTCACTACTAGACCTCTCACTAGTTCCTCCAACAATTGGAACTAGTTAAACTGATTTAACTCAAATAAACTGAATTAATTAATTACAGCTCAAAATAAACTCAACCAAGGCTCCTAAAAAGTACAAACCACTCGACATGCATTAGAGGAAAATTTAGCTTAAAATTTCCCATGAAATTTCATGTAATTTCCATGTCATATTATGTAAACCAATCAAAGTCATTTAAATTTAAAAAGAGGTACTTGTAAATATTTTAGAGGGAGAATAAGAAAAAATACGTTTATTAATTGTATTTTTGGCTTATCTCCTTACAGGTTTACTCAAATTTCAAGTGTAGACACTCATTGTATATGAAATTAAATTCCACATCCAACAAGAACCCATCATGCATACTTTTGAGAAGGCCAATATTGATAAAACTTGAAGATACATTAAAAAAACGTGTTCAACATGTTTTTTTTAATGTATCTTCAATTCTTATCAATGTGGGTCTTCTCAAAAGTATGCATGATGGGTACTTGTAGGATGTTGAATTTAATTCTGCATCTAATGAGTGTCTACACTTGAAATTTGAGTAAACCTATAAGGAGATTAGCCAAAAATACAATTAAAAAAATGGTTTTCTTCTTTTCCCTCCAAAATTCATAACTCTTATTTTGTTATTTTAACTACTATTTTTCCTTAGGAGGCCACTTTTAGGTTGAAATTTCCTCTAATGTGACTCAAGTTAGACTCACAACTGGAATTAATTGAACCAACTATGTCAAACTAACTTATTTAACTCGTATAAGTTCTCATGTGATGTGGAATTAAAATTTTCTTCTAATTTAATTCAAGGGAAAATTAAATTAGAATCGTTCTTGGTATCATTTTCAAAATTGGGAATATCTGGTGGTATGGTTGCACTTTGGGGTCCAAATTTTTCTAAATTAACTTATTTTCATTTTTTTTCAAGTATCCTCTTAATAAGTTCCATGAGGGGATCGAACCATATATTTCACATTATCAACATACATGCCCCCTATTTTGGTCACAAGGGGTTCTAACAGAAATCTGATGCTTATGTTATATTGAAAATTGGATCGGTCCTTCTGGTGGGCAACCTAAATCTCACTATTTCAAAGGAATAATTTTGGGGTGACAAATGTAGAATTTACCTTTTCGGATTCTTTCATGGGATTTTTGAGGAGAACAATTTGGTGGACATCACACCAGATCCCATTTCTCCCACCTAGATCAATAAATTTTGTAGAGGCAGTATTAACACTAGGCAGAGGACTTGGCAATTCACCCACAATGCACACCTCCAATCTTCTTCACGGTTAGTTTCATGTGATCTGGGTAGCCTCTTATAATTTTTCAGACCGCACACCTATTATTCTCCAATGGTCAATGGATTGCTTCTAGACGGGCCTCCCCTTCAAATTGAACTGCCATTGGCTCCACGATCACGAATTACAAATCCTAGTGATAAAAACATGGAAATTACTGACTCATCAAGTTGGATCATCTTGCATGGATTCACTAGTTCAAAGTTCCTCAAGAAAGTGGCCAGGAGTTGGATACACGGGGAAAAAATGACTCTTAAACATGAACTCGATCAAATTGCAAAGGATATGGATTGAATTAACAATCTCAACTCCCAAGATTACCTCTCCATGAACAGACACTTTTGCATTCTGGACCTAGAGCATCGTAAGAGGCATATATTACTGGAACATGAAGCATAATGGAGTCTTAGAAGTCAGGCCATGTAAATTGAGAGTGGAGATAGAAACACTAAGTTCTTCCATCACTTCACTTCTCAGTGTCAGTGACATAACACCATCTGGGACATCACGGATAATTCTAGGGATAAGTTATGCCACATGGATGACATTGATAAGGAGGCCATACATTTCTTTGAAGAGGCATATGGGGTGTGTAATAATGTGGACTTCAATAATAAACTAGAATGCATATAGGACTTCCCTAGTTTCTTATATGATATAGACGATGCAGAAGTTGGAAGATCGATCACCTCCAAGGATATTTTTGATGTTTTAAAATATTTTGACAAATATAAATGTAAAGGTATTGATGGTTGGACGGTGGAATTATTCATTCTCTTTTTCAACGTCATGGGTGCTAATTTGTTGCATATGGTTGAAGAATCACAAAACCTTTGTAATATATTAGGTGCCATCAATTCTACCTTCATCACCCGTATTCTTAAGTGCAAGAAGCCCTAAAATTTCAAGGATTACAGACCTATCTCCCTATGTGACATTTATTACAAAATTTTCTCCAATTTTATCGCCAACGGGATCAAAACAAGACTATTCAAACATATATCACCTAAGAAATTAAAACTCTTATTGAAAAAATAGATTTAGGATGCAGTTGTTGTGGCACAAAAATGCTTACACTATTAAATCGAAGAGGTTGGAGGCCATCATTTTTCATTTAGATATCCATGAATCCTATGACTCCATGGACTGGACTTTTCATATATCATTTTGAATTTAAATTTTTTTAATATATATATAGTTGTATGTATAATGTACGATTTACCGTTCTGGAGATGTTCCCATGGGGGAACTTGTAGCAGGTGAACAAATGGAGAGGGAACCTCATGAGGTATTGCATGATTTTTTTTATATTTTGTTTTTTTACATGAAGTTCTATATATATTCTCACTCATTTTTAAAACATCAAATTTTAATGTTTTTACATGTGCATTGTGTATAGGTTTCCCATGCTTCGCATGATAGTGCGCGAATTGAGACACGGTAATTCTTTACATCCATATATTTGATGGACATGATTTGTAATTTGACTTTGAATCTAGCTAGTCTTAAATTTACTTGTTTATATATTATCTAGATGCATGATATAGTTTGATACTTGTGAGATCTACAATTTTTGGACATATTTTATTACAGTGTTAATATAATTTGTTTTGTTCCAAAAAGTTAAGTTTTGGATGGTTTTAGTACTTTTTGGCATGTGAATGTGAAGTAATGTTGTTATATAATTTGTTTGGTTTTTAAAACTTTTAAGTTTTGGATAATTGAACTACTAGTAATGTTGTCATCTATAAATTAATGTTTTGCTTCTAAACTACATTTGGCATGTTATGTAATGATGTGTTATAATTTTTTTTATTTTTATTTTTAATTTAAGTTTTGTTTTGCTTCTGAACTACAGTTGGCATGTTATGTAATGATGTGTTATAATTTGTTTTGTTTTTAAAATTTAAGTTTTGGATGGTTGAAGTACATTTGGCATGTGAAGTATGTTGTGATCTATAATTTTTTGTTAAATTAAAAGTTAAGTTTTGAATGGTTTCAATCTACATTTGTCATGTGATATAATGTTAAATGTTTTTATTGGATAGTTGAACTATAATTGGCATGGCATGTGAAGTAATGTTATGTATGATATAATCAAAAAGTTTTTAAAACTCAAGTTTTGGATGGTTTCAATCTACATTTGGCATGTGATATTTAATGATCATAAATGTTTAATGTTTTAATGTTGCACGATATATAATCAAAAAGTTTTTAAAACTTAAGCTTTGGATGGTTTCAATCTACATTTGGCACATGTGATATAATGTTAAATGTTTTTATTGGATAGTTGAACTATAATTGGCATGGCATGTGAAGTAATGTTGCATGATATATAATCAAAAAGTTTTTAAAACTTAATTTTTGGATGGTTTCAATCTACATTTGGCACATGTGATATAATATTAAATGTTTTTATTGGATAGTTGAACTACAATTGGATGGCATGTCAAGTAATGTTGTGATATAATAAAAAAAAAATTAAAACCCAAGTTTTGGATGGTTGAAGTACATTAATCATGTGAAGTAATGTTGTGATATAATCAAAAAGTTTTTAAAACTAAGTTTTGGATACCATTTTAATCTACATTTAATGTAAATCCTTTTAATGTTGATTTAATGTTAAATGTTTTAAATGTAAATCCCTTTAATTTTGATTTAATGTTAAATGTTTTAAATGTTTTGATATAATGTTAAATGTTTTGATCTAAGTTTTTGATGGTTTCAATCTACATTTGGCCTATGGAAGACCCCATGCATAGACAACGGATGCGTTGCAGAAGGGGAGGTGGGGGTAGGGGTGGAGGGGGCAGGAGTGCTGGCTCTCGTTCGCCTCTTTCAATCCATGACACAGGCGGGCACCCTCCTTCGGTAAGCAATGTTGCACAATTCCACTTCACCAGTGCTATGGTCAGACCTCGAATTACGTTGACCATTTCTGTCTTTTTTCAGGAGGAGCCCCAAGATGAAGGTGCCTCTGGTTCCAGGAATTAGCGGAGAAAGTCCACCATCCCAACCCATCAGCCCCAAGACACCAGGAAGTCGGCAGCTCTTCCAGTCAAATCCGCCTCGACGAGCTCCAGCAGCGATGGTGCAAGCAGCGGCAGCTCGGCCTGTGTGGAGAAAAAGCTCAAAGACGACTTTGGCTCCTCTTCCACTTTAGAGAGCTCCTCCCAGCACTCTAAGGGAGTAGCTGATGATCTGGAGGACTACAGTTGTCCAATTGTGGAGGAGAATCCTCCTACACATATCGATAGCTAGCATGATGTCAGGTCCTCTTTAGCTTTTTTGAAATTTTGTCATGTTTTGCAATCACTGTGCTTCTGAACACTCTATGTCTGCTGGTTTCCCGATATTGGGCAACATCTTCTGGGCTAGTTTCCCGGTCATGGGCAGCACCTTTTTTGTTTTTTTGATTCAAACCCCCTCTTATTGTTTTGATTTAATCAAAAAGAGTAAAGAAGTAGTTATATGTATTTATCCCTTTAATTTTGATTTAATGTTAAATTTTTTAAATGTTTTGATATAATGTTAAATGTTTTGATCTAAGTTTTGGATGGTTTCAATCTACATTTGGCTTATGGAAGACTCCCATGTGAAGTATTGTTTTGATTTAATCAAAAAGAGTAAAGAAGTAGTTATATGTAAATCTCTTTAATTTTGATTTAATGTTAAATGTTAAATGTTTTGATATAATGTTAAATGTTTTGATCTAAGTTTTGGATGGTTTCAATCTACATTTGGCCTATGGAAGACTCCCATGTGAAGTATTGTTTTGATTTAATAAAAAAGAGTAAAGAAGTTGTACATTATCCCTTTAATTTTGATTTAATGTTAAATGTTAAATGTTTTGATATAATGTTAAATGTTTTGATCTAAGTTTTGGATGGTTTCAATCTACATTTGGCCTAGATGGAAGACTCCCATGTGAAGTATTGTTTTGATTTAATCAAAAAAAAATTAAAATTCAAGTTTTGGATGGTTGAAGTACATTTGGCATCTTAAGATTGCTTTTGATCTCTACATACTCTTGTTTGAGTGAAAAAATTTCCAATAGGAAGAACATAGATTTTCTAGAACATATATATATAGATCCAATACATATAACATTTTTCATCAATGCACATGTATAGAAAAGCTACTTTCAGTTGATACTAGAGCACGTGCATGTACCAAAACAATTTGTACATGTGCAAACACTTGCACAAATAACATAAGCAGCTCAATTTTTAGTCGAGTACTGGAAGTTCTAAAACATATTTAATCCAAAGAGAATAAATTTTTGGAAAATTCAATCAAAAAAATTCTAATGGAATTCCATCTTCAATAATCCGTTCATGATCGGATTTTGACATTTTCCATCTCTTAATTTTCGATTTTTTCTTTGATTGAACTTCTATCAACTTTATGCGTGCCGCACACACCAAGTGACTATATTGACAACTTATGGAATCAGGTTCATAGTCTTCAAAGTAAACAAAGTCTCCACTTTGATGAGTTTGTCTGAAAAAATAACCTTTCAGTATAATAGACCCTCTGTCATATTGAAATTCGTGATCATTATAGTTTTGTAATAATTTCATTTTTCGTTTAGTGCAACGCATCAAATAATACTTCACATTTTCATCGTTGTCAATAGGTGCAATTACAACAAAAACATCTCCTGCACAATAAAACAAACTTAACAAAATTATACATATTTAAATTTATTTCTAGATCTTTAAATCATTAGAAAGAAATTCAAATGTTACCTTCTCTAACAAGATCAGAAACTCGATCACCATCAGATGATATTGTAGTTTCCTCTGATTACATTTCTTCAAACATTGCAATAGACATTTTTCCCTTTGTATTTAGCTTTGTATGTTTCCAATCTTTTACATACATTTTGTTTTCACAAACGTCATTGGATTTTGTGATGACAAAAACAAGAATATTTTCTTTTATCCAATGCAAACACATTTCTGGACGACTTTGTTTTAATTGAATGCAATTTTCGAGTCCCTTTTATTGTTTCAACATCATTTCCAATTGATCTATCTACGTCTTCGATCCCAATATGCCAAAAAAACCTTTATATGGAAAATTTAAAGAAGAATGTAAATATGATATCAAAATACAATCAAAGATAATCATTGTGATAAATGTACACTATTTATTTAATTAGATATTCAATAAAAATTAAATTGAATGTACCTTCGCACTTCCCTTGATCGGTTAGTCTCATGGCTTAGAGCAGCGATGCACCATTGAACAACTTCTTTCACGTCCACAAGTCGGCTTGCAGAGGGGTTCATTTGATATCTTCGAAGTGCTCGTTTTATGCATGCCCCTGCACCGTCATGTTCTCCTTTTCCATGGCCAGTCTCAAAGAAATTCCAACAATGTTTAATGTAGGTTTTCTTATGAAGACAACACAACCAAAAGAATGATCGTGCAGATTTGAATTGACCTGCGCATCCGTCTGACCATATCCAATGTTCATTGAATGTTGTTCCACGATTTTTCAATGAATCATAAATTCTTCCAAAACAATGTTGTACAAAACATGTATCATGTGTACGATCGTCACTGATATAAAAGTGATATTCTTTAATGATATGTTGATTTTCACTCGTGCTTTCTATATGATCGACATTTTGTTCAGCATGTCTATATAGAATATGGACAAGCATGGAGACTTGGTCAGAATGATAGTATTCACTCTGAATTTCTTTTTGTGGAACAAATGTGTAGTTTTCTGCAAAATCAATCACTGAAAAAATGGTCCCTGGTGGAAAAAATTCACGAGATTTTTTTAATTACAAGTCTTGCCATCGAGCTCTATGGGAATGCTTGGTGTATTTGTAAATTTCTGCCTCAAACTTTCTCAAAAAGTCTATCAGAAAAATTTCGTCTTCTAGTAATTCAATTCTTTTAACACTATTTGCACCTTGAATTGATGTATCGATATATTCATATCTCTTCCATTTCACTTTCATGTTGGACAATGATTGATCATTTATATCAATATGATATTTTTTTTGAAATTTAGTCAAATTTCCACAATCATCGCATTTTTTTATCACCAACACATTTCTTTTTGTAAAATAGTTCATCGCTTTCTCTTTCACATAGAATTTGAGATATGAATTCACGAATAGTGGAAGGAGGAGGTGAATCCTTCCATAATGTTCTACCGAAATCAAGGAATGTGTCATAATATAACTCAAATTCCACATGATAACGACAACAACAAGTGTCGCGTACGGTGATATGTTTTACATACCATGGTTTTTGTTGAACAAAAGCACTGAGTGAAACATGAATTTGACGATTCTCTTCTTTGAACTTGTTGAATAACTCTATCTGAGTGGTTTCCAAGAGATGTTTTTCATGTTCTTCGTACTGATTTCGTGCTATTATTCTTCGCATCACATGCCTTGCAGTTGGTGAAACACGCGAATTGTTCTTCCAATATTCATATATTATTTTTTTAACATTTTCTCCAAGTCTATCTTTGTATGGTTGCCTACAAATAGCTCTCCAACAAGCAAGTTCATCATTTACATCTACTTGCAGCCGAAATTTCTGATGTTTGTGCAAAGCTTTTCGTAAGGTTCCTAATGTTTGTGCCATAGATGTTACCAAACGATTCTCTTTATTACTTGATGAAACCATTGCCATATGTATTCCTCTACGTACAATTGAAACATTTTTCTCTCTAGATCTCTTAATTGAATTTATAGCACTACTTATATTTTGTATCACATCTTCCTTCATTTTTTTATCTTTGGTTGATTTTCGAATACCCAGTAGTGTCATAGCTTCTTTTAATTTCCTT
This sequence comes from Pinus albicaulis, assembly GCA_034641835.2. NCBI lineage: Eukaryota > Viridiplantae > Streptophyta > Pinopsida > Pinales > Pinaceae > Pinus > Pinus albicaulis. The sequence continues at coordinate 876,088,302 of CM076581.1, read as the reverse complement.
AATGATAGGAGACCTTTCAACATTTGAGCTTGAATTGTCACCTACTCCTTTATGAAATACGTTTCAAAAATGCGGTAATGGTCAGGTTTTTTATCTCCATATGTGTGATTGTCAACATTTTCTAGCATCTCATCATCGACACTGATTTCATCTGTACATATTCGAATAAATAGTACATAATAAGTTTACATATTCAATAAATAACTAAATTAATAAATATATGTATAAAATTTCAATAATACTTGCATGTGTTCAATATATATATATATACCTTGTGATTCAATTTCTTCACTTGAATTTATTTCAATATTTTCACCATCTTCAATCATTGGTTCAATATCTCTTTCACTTTCTCTTTCAAAATTTTGTATCTCATCATCAATGTTTTGAGGAATATTTCTCTCTATTTACATTGCAAAATATTTTTCTTGAATTAGTTCATCAAATAAAAATTAAGCTTCACATTTTACACTAGGAAAATTTTAAATATATCAATAGATCATAATATTTACATTTACATACCTACTTCAATTTCTAGTTGAGGTTGATTTTCCCCTTCAATATTTGAGAGTGCTTCTATCTTTCTTTTGTGAGATTGTCTCGTCTCTTCTCTACGTTCCTCAGGGTCTCTTTTTCGATCATATTTTCTCGCACAATTCCTTCGATTTCCCATGATAATAGAGTATGAAGTTCAAAAAATTTCCTTCAAAAATTTAGACAATAACTCAATTAGAAAAAGCATCACAAAAGATTTAATTTTAAAAAAAAAAAAAAAAAAAAACTCATTTTAAATTTTTTGCAAAAAATACATACTCCAATCCAAAACACTTACTTTAAAAAATCCAAGAAAAAAATGTCTTATAAAAATGAAACGAAGCTCAAAATATTTACTTCAACTCAAAACACGTACTCTAAAAATTCGAAATTAAGCCCAAATCTATACTTTCAAAAAAAATGAAGAACAAAAAACATCCAAAAAAATGTATCACATACCTCCAAGAAATGTCCTTTGAATGTATGTCCAAGAAAATTTCTTAAACCCAAAATAATTCTTTGCAAAATCAGACCACCTCCAACAAATGTCTTCCAAGAAAAGTCTTTAAACCCAAAACAATTCTTTGCAAAATCAGACCGCCTCCAAGAAATGACCTTAAACCCAAATCACCAAGAAAAGTCTTTAAACCCAAACCAAGACCTTTGTAAAATTAGACCAAATGTGCGAAATGTACGAAAATTATGAAAGATTTCGCGGTAGTTTATATTGCCGCGAAATGTTTTTTTGGAGGGGCTCCGCGAAATTTTCCGGCCGATGGAAAAGTAGGCAAAAGTTTGGCCGAAATTTGAACAGAAGTTCGGCAGAACTTTGAAAAAAAGTTCGGCCAAACTTTTTAAAAAAATCGGTCAAACTATTAAGGCATGAGACTTAACGGCCCGTTTGCACAAAAACTAGTTCGTCCGAACTTTGTAGAAAAGTTCGGCCGAACTAATGCATCACTAGTGACGTAGATCCAAGCTCTGAATATGTTTTTGTAACTTTGGACTGATTAAACTCCATGAAACATTTTGAATTAACTGTCAGAACCAAGACAAGCATTTTCAAAATTGAATCTTCTTTTAGGAAATATAAATTTTATGGAATTTCATAAATATTTACTAATTTTAATTAATTTTGTAATAAAATGGGTGCAAACAATTTCTGAGGGATTGTGATTCAGTGAAATCAAAATTTTGTATCTCCCAAAATACATTGTAAAAAAAATTGAAAAAATTATGGGGCATTACATTGGTTCGTCGTCTCTAATGGGTAGCTTTTATATTTTTAGTTTATAACTTATATGTTAAGAAATTTCTTGCGACGCGAAACATATCCAAAATACGCAGTTTTTCGTATTGGACCAGTTCAAAAAATTCTAGTAATTATGATATGCATCCATTAGCTTTGTAAATATGACGAAAACAAAGTAGACTATGTCTAGATTGTTGTAACACATTTTGTTTTTTCAAAAACACAAATTTTCAATGAATACAACATTGCGTCATAACATGACTTCTTATGAATCCTTTGATTGTTAAGAAAAACACACTCAAAGAAACGCTAAGTTGACATATCAAATCTGCATAAAAAAATTTCAAAAAATAAGTAATAGAAAGCTAACAAAATTTCTCACAACTTTTATTTTTATCATAAAATGAAATTCTACACAGAAAAATTGTTATAGTTTGCAGGAAGTTTAAGAACCGAAAAAAATGAAATTTTTTTCTCCAAAAAGGGCAAAAAGTGTAACCCAACTCCATGAAACATTTTCACCACATGTGTCTAAAGAAGTTTCTTTTATTCATTGATTTTAACATATATACTAGTCAATTGGCATATAAAGAGCAGTAAAAACATTTAAATGATTTGAAATTTGTGTAGTGCCTTTCATTTTTAAATTGTAAAGTTGGTTATTCAAATGTTGATCAAGGAATTCATCATATAAATCATTTTCATGTTGCTCCATAAGCCTCCTAATGTTACTTCTCTAATAATATTAAGCATGATATCAATTATAAGACATAACAGAATGGCATAGAGAAATAGATAACCATAGAGAAAAATAAGGCAAAAATAGAAAAAATGGAGTAGATTAATTTCTAATTTACTTACCCAAAGGCCTTCTTATAATTATCAATTGGGTTCACTTGAAACTAAATACTATAGAGAAAATAATAAACTAAGATTCACACATCAAGGAAAGATAAAAAATTAAAATGCAATCAACTTGGAGGCTAAGGAAAATGACCTCTAACTAAGCATAGATATCAATTTTGGACAAAAATAATGAAAAAAAGAGTTGCACCCTTATATAAGGAACACTCCTCAAACATTGTTCTCGATGGGCACTCCTTGTTTCATATTATTAGTGTTCATATAATGAACTATGAAACCATGACTAGTGACATTTTTGTATGATATTATCATCTTTTATTAGGACCTATTGATCACTACGACTGGTCAAAGCCTTGGAGTGAATGTCATAGGTAAAAATTCATTTTTTTCAAAGGTGGTACTCCTCTTTAAGATATTTCTTCTGGATTATATGTTTCCAAATCCTAGATCCAAATAGGGTGCACCCAAAAATTTTTCTCAATAAGGACTAACCAAAAATCTTCGTCGTTTTTAATCTCCACCAACCCAACTCCTTTGGAATCCCAAGTTGTTGGTAATTGTATTTTTCTTATAGGAAATAATAATACTAGAATGATTGTTGGTATTGGAAGAATTATAAGTAAAATGTTTGATAATATAAGGATATTCTAAAGGTTAAACATGTTCCTGAACTAAAGAAGAATCGATTTTTAAAATTTTCGATTTGGAGGTTACAAATTTACATGTCAAGGTGGATCACTAAAGGTGTCTAATGGTGCTGTTGAGCCCTAAAAGTGTCTTCTCCTTTGCCAAAATCCTCTTTATATTATCATTCCTTTTGTCATTTATATACCTAAAAGATCAATAATAATGATTAAAATCACTTAAGGAATACATGCAATGACTAACTTGTTGTACTTTTGTGGTTTTGTTGTCTTAATGATTTCTGAGCAGTTTTAGCTACAGAATGCAGTCATTCTGTATCCAGTTACACATTCCGTAGCCATTTTTGTGTTTGAAAATATTACAGGTGCTATCTGAAGAAAAGGCGTTTATGGTTAGATTCTAAATATTTCCTACATTGTTCCTTGTCATCCACGAAGGCTGAATCAAAATCTGGAGATGCTTGTGCATGTGGTCAAACCAAGAATCCGAGAAGAAGATTTCTATAAGGATAAGGACTCTTGATTTTCTTTCAGCAAATCACGAGTCCTATCAAAGAGTTTTAGTTTGATTTTGACTTTAGAAAACATCTGTGCCTACTTTCATTCAATTTCAGTTATGTAATTGCCTATAAATTTATCTCGGTCATACCGAGAAAACAAGTTAACTATTATTTGCCAAAACTGCGATACTCTATTTCGAAGTATTTTTGATAATAAGGATCATAAATTTGATGCTGTGTTGAAGAAAAGCTTAAGGATTTAAGGATTTTCATGCTAACTTGATATCAAAGGGCCCCTGCTGTCTAAGGAGGCTTCCATGTGCTTTCTAGATAAGTAACTTTTAATTATGTGTTGTTGTATTTCTCACTTAGACAGTTTCTTGAGTTTGTATCTTCCAGTATCATGTCTTGCTTTGTTTGTTCAGCTAACAGATCCTCATGATGTTATAATTAGTCCTTTCTTAAAATTTTTCCAATATATCACTATTCATTGAATGGATTTCGCTGTGACATCTTGAGTTACCAGCACTTTAAGTTTCTATCATTTAGATTAAAAGATTTTCATTATCCTACAACCACTCTTTTTCTTGAAAGCTTTTCCAACATATCACTATTGACTGAATGAGATTTGGTTGTATGATGATTAAGTTAATTAGGTTGGATTGAATATCCTCATATTGTTACAAGAAGTCTTCTCTCAAAACCATCTTAATAAATCTCTAAATCACAGAAAGACCTAATTGTAATACTGTGGGTTACTTGTTGTTTACAAGATCCTTATTTTGTTATATCTAGTCTCCTTCAATGAACTATTCCAATACATCTCTAACTGATGAATGAGACCTAGCTATAACAACATAAGAAGTTTAAATGTTCATAGAGATCCTTAGCATATTGTGGAAATTTTCTTCTCAAGCTGTTCCAAAATATCACTAATATATGAATAGGATTGCACTACAATATTTTAAGTCACTGTCTGTTTTTAGGAAGATCCTCATCATATTGGAGTTAAATCTCTTCTACAAACTATTGCAGTAAACCTATAATCAAAAGGATTAGATTGAAACATAATGTCTTGAGTTACATTTCATGTCCATTTGCAACCTAGGACATCCATGGATTAAAATGCTCTGTTTTTCATCATTAGGACATAATTTACAATTACACTTTGTTGTGAGTTTAAGGTTCTCTTTTCTTTCCTTTTTGTCATAGATTTGATATGACCTTTTGAACATAGATTAGCATACTAAAACCTAAACATAAAAAAACTCAAAAACATCAACCAAATATTGAAAACAATGAAATAAGAATAAGGATATTTAGGCATATATAGTGCAACTATACCTCATCAGTTTACAAGCCCTGGTCAATAATTTATGCTATCAATTCAGGACACTGAATTGACTAAACATTTTGGTGCCATTGCCGGGGAGGTATAACTTGGTAGCCTTATTTCCTATTTCCCCAAAACAATGATATGCGTAGAGAAAGAGATTCGAGGGGTAGATTTCTAAGAGGCAGAAGTTTAATTCCCACAACTCCACTGACTCTACCAAGACCAAGAAGTAGCACACCTCCAACCAAAACTCATATTCCATACTATACTAGTCATAGGCTTCTAGAAGTCTCAAGATCATATATCCCATCAGGAAGATCCCCCACTTCATCCACTGAAGTAATTCTAGAGGAGGAAGATCCAAGGACTCCTACAGAAGGGGTAACCTTTTTCACTTCCACAGGGGAATATATTGCAGCAGAAGAATTACAAATCCCTAGTGAAGAGGAAGAAGAGGACTATTTCTTCAATATACCCTTAATAGAAGAACCAGTAGAACAACTAGCTCTTCCAACTGAACCCTATATCAGTCTAGAAGAGTCTATCATGGCAAAGGAAGGGGAAGGAGATGTATTTAATGGGGAACATACACTATTTGGAGGAGGTAGAGGAAGAGGAGGAGACAGAGGAAGAGGTAGAGGAAATGTAGAAGGAGGCAGAGGTAGAAGAGGAACTGGAAGTCCTTTTGGATTCCCTATAGTAGATGAACATACTAATGCAACTATGAAAATCATCTCACCTTCTATTCTTCCTAACTTTCATGGACTGAAAAGTGAGGATCCTGAAACCTTCTTATTTGAATTTGAAGTTCTATGTAGAACCTATGATTATCTACAAGATGCTCAGAAACTTAAACTATTCCCTTCAACATTGAAAGGAGCAACATTAAAATGGTTTATGAGTTTAATCAATAGGTTTATTAGGACGTGGGATGAAATGAGGAAAGAATTTCTAGATAAATACTTAGATTACTGTATACTAGTTAACCATAAGGAAGAAGTGTTCAAGATGATGCAAAAAGAGGATGAAAATTTGGAAGAATTGTTGGAAAGATTCAATTATAACATCAAGAGGACAAAAATGGAAACCCTAGATCAAGAAACTTTGAAATCTCCCTTGCTGAAAATAATTAAGGATGAATGGATAGATATCTTCAATATGATGGGAAAAGGGGACATATCTCGGCTTCCATTACCTGATATAGCAGAGTTATGTATTAATCTTTCAAGAGGAAAATCTAAGACTCTAAAAGGACCAAGAGACCCTACTCTTGCAAGGGCAAGTAAATCTGTAGCGAGAACAGTAAGTAGGGCAGAAATAGGTAATATGCTTGATGAATTCAAATCTGACATTCTAGGGAGTCTTAGTGAACAAATAGACACCCTTAAGTTACAAAACAAGAAAAAAGTTGAAACTGATGCCTTAGCAATCTTTTGTCCCAAATGTAGGAAGAAGCATGCCTTGAGAGAGTGTCCTTTAGATGCAAAAGTAATAGAGACTTGTGCAATTTGTTCAGAAAAACATGAGACCAAGAGTTGTCCTTCACTCCCTAGTCTTAAAGCAGTCTTTCAAGAAGAAACACCTACAAATTCCACATAATCTCTTAACTTTGTCTCTAGAAGACCATGGCAGGGACCTCAAACACAAGGGTTTAATAATCAAATGTACAATCAACCCCCACCAAATTGGAACTCTTGGCAGCAACGTTGGCCCCAATTTCAAAATCAATCTCAACCTTGGACACAAGGAGCACAAAATACTTATGGAAGGTTCTCCTAGTATTATCAATATCCACCATCTTATCCCTCACATCCAACATATTCAAACTTTCCCACACAACAAAATCCTCAACAGAATCCACAACATCAAAACCAAAATCAAAATCAACCATTTCCATTACCATTTCCTCAAAAAGCACATCAATTGCCTGCCCAGCCAATACCAAACCCCAATAATAAAAACCCTCAGAATACATATATGATAGAAGGTCAATAATTCCCAACCTATTTGATTACTCCTTTAGACCTTAATAATGTTAAACTTAGGTCTAGAAGAATACTTGAAATGAAGAAACCTTTTGTAATTATACAAGAGAAAAACAATTCTGAGGAAGATTATCTACGGGTAAATAAAAGTCTTGAGGGAAACACATATTTTCAAGATCAAAACATTGAAAAATCAAAACATAAAGAGCCAATAATTTCAACTCCTATATTAGATCAGCCATCAACATCTACTTCTACACCTCTTTTTACAGAAAGATTACAAATTGATAGGGGTGTAGAGAAACAAATTATGATGCCTAAATATGATTTCCTAGATGAGTTAAGAAATGACTGTATTAAAATTCCATTATTACAAGCTATCAAGGAAATCCCAATCTTAGCAAAAACAATAAAGGAGTTGAGTATGAAAAAAATAGGAAAAAGAATAGAAGAGACAAAGAAAATAGAACTAATAGGAAAAATAGCAGATATAATGATGGATAAGATTGCCATTCCAAAGTATCTAGACCCAGGAAATCCAGTTGTCAGAATACACATCAATGGAATTCAAATTCAGAATACACTCATTGATTTAGGAGCAGCAATCAATATCATGAGTAGGCAAATCATGGAAAAACTAAAACTTCCCAATCTTCTTTTTACACCCACACTGCTACAATTAGCAGATAGATCTGTGATCAAACTAGATGGAATAATAGAAGACATTCTAGTGTCCTTATATTCTTGGGATTATCCTGTGGATTTCAAGATCCTAACTCCTAAAAATGATCTAGGAGGACATCCTATTATATTAGGAAGACCTTGGTTAGATACAACTGATGCTTTCATTAGATGTAGATCTGGTGATATGTACATATTTGATGGAAGTTCAGCCAAGAAATTCACCTTGTATCTTCCAACAAGAAAAATCACAGAATTATATGATACTCAATGGATTGATGATGAAGAAGATATACAACCTCTCTTCACTATTTCAGAAATTAGTGAAGATAGTCAGATTCTGAATACTTTTGAAAATTATGAATCTTCTTCAGAATTTAAATATGAACAATTTCAAGAAGAATCTAACATTGAGTTCTTATCATCAAAACAGATTTCTCTTTACTCAATGGAAGAATTTGGTAGCGCTGCAATTGAAATATTCCTAGGAAAGACCTTAAACATAAAAAAAAAGCCTAGAGAAATTTCAACAAGAAAAGCTAGTCAAAACATTACAGAGACACTCTTTTGCATACGCTTGGGAGTATACCGACATGAAAGGGATCAATCCTAAGACTTGCACTCATCATATCTATATAGAGGAAAATTGTAAACCAATAAGACAACCTCAGAGAAGGATGAATCCAAACCTTAGGGAGATTGTTAAAGAAGAATTGTAGAAATTGTTAAATGTCAATTTTATTTATGCCATTTCAGATAGTAAGTGGGTCTCTCCTTTGGTGATTGTACCCAGGAAGAATGGAAAATGGAGGGTATGCATTGACTACTGAGAATTGAACAAAGCTACTCTTAAAGACCAATTTCCCTTACCTTTCATAGATCAGGTATTAGACACATTAGCAGGCAAGAAGTACTTCTCATTTTTGGATGGCTTCAGTGGCTATAACCAAATTCAAGTAGCACTTGAGGATCAAGAAAAAACCACATTTACCTATCCTTGGAGTACCTATGCCTACCGAGTATTGCCATTTGGATTATGCAATGCTCCTGCAACATTCCAAAGGGCAGCATTAGGAATATTTTCAGATCTAATACATGACTGTGTAGAGGTATACATGGATGATTTCACAGTCTATGGAAACACATCTGAAGAAGCCTTAGCAAACTTGGAAAAAGTTCTAAAGAGATGTAAAGAAGAAAATCTTTCATTAAGTCATGAAAAGTGTTTTATGGTGTTTATTGAAGGGATTGTTCTAGGACATCACATTTTAGAAGAGGGAATCAAAGTTGATAAGTCAAAAGTTGAAGTCATTTCCAGACTACTAGTTCCAAGTTGTCAAAAAGATGTTAGGATTTTTCTAGGATTTATAGGGTATTATAGCAGATTCATAGAAAACTTCACTAAGATAGCATCTCCACTTTTCAAATTACTTACCAAAGACTGTGAATTTAATTGGACTTTTGACTGCTAGTTAGCCTTGAAAACTTTGAAAAAAAAAATCTCTAAAGCACCTATTTTAAGGGGACCTAACTAGAAATTACCTTTTCATATTTCAATAGATGCCTCAGATACAACTTTAGGAGCTTTATTGGGACAAAAAGACCTGATTCCTTATGCCATCTACTATATAAGTAAAAATTTGACTCCTTCAGAGTTAAATTATACTATAATTGAAAAAGAGTTCTTAGCTATTGTTCATGCCATAAATAAATTTAGAAACTATATAATAGGCTATGAAGTTTTTCTTCATACAGATTAGTCTACAATTAGGTACCTAATGAACAAATCAATTACTAATGGCAGAGTCACAAGATGGTTATTGCTTTTACAAGAGTTTAACATGACCATTCTAGATAGGCCTGGGAAACAAAATACAGTAGCTGATTTCCTATCTCGACTCCAAAACATTAAAGACAATACTCCAGTTGAAGATAACTTCCCTGATGAATATATCTTTTCAATTAACACTCAAACTCCTCGGTTTGCTGATATTGCTAACTATCTAGTTTCAGGAAAAATTCCTTCAATTATGAACACAAGAGATAAAAGAAAGATCATTTATGAAAGTGCAAAATATTCATGGATTGCTAATGAGTTATAAAAAATAGGTCTAGATTTCATCATCAGAAGATGTGTTCGAGAAGATGAGATGCCTAAAATTCTCAAGGCATGTCATGATGAACCATGTGGTGGACACTTTGCTGATAAGAGGACAGCCTATAAGATCCTTCACTTAGGATATTATTGGCCATCCCTCTTTAAAGATGATAAAGAGTATGTTAAAAGGTGTGACAGTTTCCAAAGGGTAGGGAAACCTTCTCCTTTAGGTGAAATGCCACTGCAACCTCAGGTATACATTAAACCCTTTGAGAAATGGGCTTTGGATTTTGTAGGACCTATTAATCCTCCATCAAGACAAAAGAAATATATATTAGTTTGCACTGATTATGTAACCAAATGGGTAGAGGCCAAACCATTACTTTCTTCTACTGAAGCATCTGTAGTCAATTTTCTTTTTGAGGATATTTTTACTCGTTTTGGTCTCCCAAGAGAAATTGTTACAGATCAAGGAGCTCAATTCACATCAAAGCTAGTGGAGCAAATGGTGGAAAAGTACAAAATTAGACACAAAAAATCTACTCCCTACCATCCACAAGAAAATGGGCAAGTGGAATCTACCAATAAAGTCATTGAAGGGATCCTAGCAAAGACTGTTCATTTACACAAAAGAGATTGGGCACAAAGGCTTCCTGAAGCCTTGTGGGCCTACAGAACTACATGGAGAAACACAACAGGTCACACTCCTTATGAAATTGTTTATGGAAAACAAGTCTTGTTTCCATAGATTTTCAGATCCAAACTTTCAAAATGGCAGTCCAATTGGGACTTGATCTAACAGAAGCACAGAAGAATAGACTCGATCAAATTAATGAATTGGATGAGATCATACAATATGCAGTCCAGATAAAAAGCATAGTCCAACAACAAAGGACTAGATGGCATGATAAGTACATCAAGGAAAAGAAATTTAAAGGTGACTGGGCTCTCTTATTTGATTCAAATTTCAAGTATTTTTAAGGTAAATTTCAGACTCATTGGCTTGGGCCATATGAGATTGTGAAAATCTTTGAAAATGGAGCAATAAAAATCAGGACAATAGATGAAGGAAAGGTAGCCTTTCTTGTAAATGTACACAGAATGAAATTGTATCATAAGCCACTTTCAAGAGAGGAATTTGTCAAGAAATTTCAAGATAACATTGATATGAAGTTAGTAAAGAGGAATCCTTCTCCTTCACTAACTTAAATGTATTCTTCTTCAATATATAAAAATAAAAATAAAAATAATATATATATATATATATATATAAACATGAAAACCAATCATTGATCGGCATGTTTATACAGAAAATCTAAGGTGAAAATCATAGTTCTTCTGACACTTTAGATTTTCAAAAATTGTTCTTTTCTGCAATTAAGTATTATAAAATCATAATTTGTAGATTCACTTTACATATTCATGATCCATTTCATTTCATTCCATCTCATACTTCACTCCATCCACATTTTCATTTCATTCCATACTTAATTCCATCCACATTCCACTTCATTTCATTCCATATTTCAGATTTTTTCTAGGTACATTTTGTAGCTACCTATTCTGTAGCCAGATCCATTCTGCAGCCAATTGATTCTGCAAAACCTACTTCATCAAACAGAGAATGAGTCAAACAAGATTATGGAGCCTAAAAGATCAGTATTTCTCAGATGAAAGACAAAAGCACATCAAAGCAACAAAAATTCAAAAAGGGCTAAGGTAAAATTGTGTGAAATTATTTTTGAAAGCAATTCATTAAAGGTATAATATGGTTAGGTCATATGTTTTCCTAAGTTATTTTAAAATTCGAATTGATCAAACTCCTATCATAAACCCTCCTTGACCAAATCCCTTTTACACCGCTCCATACCAAATTGTCATTAATTAAAAGATAATGGTTAAGATCTAGAAGTGACCTATTGGGTCACGTCATCAAACCAGAGCATTCATTGATGATTTCTGAAATCCTCATAAAGATTTATTTGCGGTCATTCATTCCATGACAAACTCTTATACCCGATTATCCTTCATGATTTATCACTACCCTATTTTGTTCACTCCCACTCACTGCTATTTCTTCTATAGCCAAATCCTCATCTATAGAGAAGTCACTTTAGGGCAAGACAACCCTTTATAGTTGCTTTTGCTTTAAGAATAGGAACAGAGCAGTGAATTGAATCCAAAGAAAGGAAGCAATTTTCATCAAGAAGAAATGGGGCTTATTGTAAGGTCAGAACCAATTGGAACTAAATATTTGGAAGGATACCCTCAGATTAAAGGGTTATTTCAATAGGCTGGATGGCTGATTTTTATAGAGAAATTTAATGGATTTCATAAAGAAATCACAAAGTCATTTGCCAGATCATTCAATGGAGAAGAAGTGGAGATTAGGGATATCAAATTCTCCATCACAGAGTCTTTCATGGCAAAAGCAACAGAGCTACCAAGGCAAGCATAACGATGGTTTAAAAACAAAGAATTTCACAATGAGGCTCGGAGACAAATGTTGAAAAACCCAGGTATGGACACTATAGTGTTTAAGAAAGGCATTCCTAGTTCATCTTTGAAGAATAAATGGAGGAACATGCTATTAATCTGATAAAAGTTCATAACCTGTGAAGGCAGATTTGGTACTTTGTATGTTTATCACATTAGGCTCATGATGAATTTTCTAGATGAAGAAATAAATCTGCCATTTTTCTTACTTAATATTTTGAAAAGGATGTCTTCAAAGGTCCAGAAAAAGCTTCAGTTCTTAGAGACTACCTTACATCATCATGGCTTAATTAAAATGTTAATTGAGTTTCATCTGAAGAAGATAGGAGATAATTGGGATGAATTCCTCCTAAGAAACCATTTTGAAGAACCTAGAGAAACATTGTCTAAAGAAAAACCTATGAGAAGAAGTAAGAGAGGAAAGGATGTTAAAACTGTTGAAATCAAGCCTAGTGTATCAACACAAGAAGACAGTGATGAAATAATCTCTGAGAAATTGGTAAAAATTAGGAAACAAATCAAGAATAAAAGGAAGAGGGAATTAACAAATGTATGTGTTGAAGAAGATGATGTAAAAGATGAAAATCCACCTAAATTAAGAAAAAATTTTAGGCTTAAAGGCATGGTGAAAAAGACATGCATTAAGGGAACTAAAATCATCAACATTGAAGAAGACCCAATTCAGACCTCAGTTGACAGATCTCCTGTATACCAATATGAAGAAAGCTCTGGTATAAGAACCCTAGACATAGATTCAACTCAGCAACAGTTTTATGACCAAGTGGAATCATTAGAGAGAAAAGCCTCAGAGAACAGAGAAATGTCCCCTAGTGCACAAGAACCTCCAATTGAAAAATTAAAAAGAGACAACTATGAATTAGAGATACTGAATAACCATATTAAGAATTAAAATGAAATTCTAAGGGAGAAAGTTAAATTTAAAGGTAGCATTAACAATACTCTCTCTCAGAAAATGGAAGGATTATATAAAGAAAACAAGAAGTTGAAGAAAAGGAACAGGAAATTGAACAGGGCACTTATTAATCTGAAGTTCAAAACACTCATGAGGAAACCCAGGATGGAATTAACTACCAGAAGAAGTAGAAAAAGAAGGTTAGATGTCCTTGCATAGGTATCAGTACAAATGGAATGAAGTTGCATGAGGACATGCAAAAGTTTTGCAGTGGGGGTATGTTGAGCCCTGAAAGTGTCTTCTCGTTTGCTAAAATCCTCTTTATCTTATCATTCCTTTTGTCATTTATATACCTAAAAGATCAATAAGAATGATTAAAATCACTTAAGGAATACATGCAATGACTAACTTGTTGTACTTTTGTAGTTTTGTTGTCTTAATGATTTTTGAGCAGTTTTAACTACAGAATGCAGTCATTCTGTAGCCAATTACACATTCTGTAGCCATTTTTGTGTTTGAACATATTACAGGTGTCATCTGAAGAAAAGGAGTATATGGTTAGATTCTAAATCTTTCCTACATTGTTCGTTGTCATCCACAAAGGCTGAATCAAAATTTGGAGATGCTTGTGCACGTGGTCAAACCAAGAATCCAAGAAGCAGATTTCTATAAGGATAAGGACTCTTGATTTTCTTTCAGCAAATCACGAGTCCTATCAAAGAGTTTTAGTTTGATTTTGACTCTAGAAAACACCTGTGCCTACCTTCATTCAATTTTAGTTATGTAATTGCCTATAAATTTAGCTCGGTCATACCGAGAAAACAAGTTAGCTATTATTTGTGAAAACTGTGATACTCTGTTTCGAAGTATTTTTGATAATAAGAAGAAGCATAAATTTGATGCTGTGTTGAAGACAAGCTTAAGGAGTTAAGGATTTTCATGCTAACTTGATAGCAGAGGGCCCCTGCTATCTAAGGAGGCTTCCATGTGCTTTCTAGATAAGTAACTTTTAATTCTATGTTGTTGTATTTCTCACTTAGATAGTTTTCTGAGTTTGTATCTTCCAGTATCATGTCTTGATTTGTTTGTTCAGCTAAAAAATCCTCATGATGTTATAATTAGTCCTTTCTTAAAAATTTTCCAATGTATCACTATTCATTGAATGGATTTCGCTGTGACATCTTGAGTTACCATCACTTTAAGTTTCTATCATTTAGATTAAAAGATTTTCATTATCCTACAACCACTCTTTTTCTTAAAAGCTTTTCCAACATATCACTAATGACTGAATGGGATTTGGTTGTATGATTATTAAGTTAATTAGGTTGGATTGAAGATCCTCATATTGTTACAAGCAGTCTTCTCTCAAAACTGTCCCAATAAATCTCTAAATCACAGAAAGACCTAATTGTAATACTGTGGGTTACTTGTTGTTTAGAAGATGCTTATTTTGTTATATCTACTCTCCTTCAATGAACTATTCCAATACATCTCTAACTGATGAATGAGACCTAGCTGTAACAACATAAGAAGTTTAAATGTTCATAGAGATCCTTAGCATATTGTGGCGATTCTCTTCTCAAGCTGTTCCAAAATATCACTAATATATGACTAGGATTGCACTACAATATTTTAAGTCACTATCTGTTTTTAGGAAGATCCTCATCACGTTGGAGTTCAATATCTTCTACAAACTATTCCAATAAACCTCTAATCAAAAGGATTAGATTGAAACATAATGTCTTGAGTTACATTTCATGTTCATTTGCAACCTAGGACATCCATGGATTAAAATGCTTTGTTTTTCATCATTAGGACATAATTTACAATTACACTTTGTTGTGAGTTTAAGGTTCTCTTTTCTTCCCTTTTTGTCATAGATTTGATATCACCTTTTGAACATAGATTAGCATACTAAAACCTAAACATAACAAAACTAAAAAACACCAACAAAATATTGAAAACAATGAAATAAGGATAAGGATATTTATGCATATATAGTGCAACTATACCTCATCAGTTTACAAGCCCTGGTCGATAATTTATGTTATCAATTCAGGACACTGAATTGACTAAACAGGTGCTTTGGTGGTTATGAAGGCTACAAATATTGGAAACCTTTACAAGCTAGAAGGACATACTTAAATTAATGAAGTAGTGGTGGTATTTGAGGAAGTGAATAAATCCAATTGTTTATGGAATTAATGATTGAGTGCAAATTACTTCCAAATTTAAAATGTTTGAATTATCATTTTTGCAAACATTATATATTTGGAAAGTAGTGTAGATAGAAGTTTAAATAAGGAAATTATATTATTAAAGGTAATCTTAATTATATCCATTCATATGTATGTGGGTCATCCACTAAAGTTTCTTTTGAGGTATAACTGGATTTTGTAACATTTATAAATCATTTCTCTAGAAAAATGTCGGTTTATGTATTTAAAGTAAAACCTAATGTGTTTACTATTTTTAAGTAATTTAGAGTTATGGTAGAAAAAAATAGGTAGGAAAATCAAATGTTTAGTAGAAAATAATAGAGGTAATTTTACATCTTTATAATTTGATAAATATTGCAAAGAAGCTAGGATTGAAGGAAACAAAACCAATTTATACACTCCCTTGAAAAATGGTTTGGAAAAATGCATGAACAAGACTCTTCTAAAAATAGAAAAGAGCATGCTCAACAATGCCATTTTTCAACAAGAGCCATGGGAAAAAGTGATCAATAATGTTTTCTATCTTGTAAGATTATCAACATCAACTGCAATAGATTGTGAAATCCAAAAATAAGTATGGAAACTTCATCCTTGTGATTATTGAAATTTTATTTTTTTTCTTGTGAAGCTTATTCTATTACTCCTAAACATAAACATTCTAACTTAAGCCCCATATCGAATAAATGTGTCTTTGTTAGTTATAATGATGTAGAAAAGGGATAGATATTTTAGGATCCTAATGTCCACAAAATAATCATTAATATAAGTATAACATTTGATGAATTGCCCCCCATTAAATCAAATGTTGTAAAAGTTGATTTGAAGTGGAGAAAAAGCCACTATATCAACAAATTTAGTTGGAGTGATTTGAATGGAAAGTGGTATCCACCCATGGTATTTTCCCATGGTATAGAATGATGTAACTCAATAAGACACTAACAATACTACAAATAATGGGCCTCACATTTGAAAAGGAGAGATTTTTCCACCATGATGTAGTTGAAAAGGCTTTCCTCATTTAATACACACTTATATTTATTTTCATATGTTATGATGTATTCTCTGTGTGCATTTTTTTATCAATATTTTATTTTATAATAGTTTCAAGGAATTTTTTTTTCTTTCTCTCCTCTCTCTCTCTTAGCATTCAATCATCTTGGATATTAGGCCATAAGATTTGGATTAGTGGTATCGGGGAGAGTTACCATTGCATGGTAATAAAATCTTTATAAGGTTTTCCATGGCGGATATGTTTGCTTCCTACCATAAATTGTTCCAATATACATAGATTTGGGTACCCTTTGCTGAGAATACCCTAGCCATGAAACAACCTACTTCCACAATTGTAGAGCTATAGTTTCAACATATGAAACTATGCACAAGAGATCCTTTGAGTAAAATCCTTAGAGAACTAAAAAATATATGTGATTAATTTAGTAATTAATTGATTGGGAAATAGAAAATAAAATAAAATATAACAATCATACCTTTAATCCTAAATCTTGTAACCCTGTAGCTCTTCATGAGGAATTTCAAGCTCAAAACCAAACAATAAGAGCTACTACTGCACGTGGGGATTCTTTTTTTGATATACGTCCTTACATTTATAATTATATTTTTAAGTGTGCTTTTCTATGAAAGCATGATCCACAAGTTTGATATATATTTCAACTACAAATTCACTTTGTACTTGTCGAAAAAAGGGTTCTACGAATTCTAGAATTGGTTCAATTTCAAGATCTGGTATCCCCGAGGTAAAATCATCAAAGGAACCCCTTACCCTAGTCCTATGGTCACTACAACTCTTATTTATTAGAATCTCATATTTCTCAGCTATGAAGTGTGCATAAGAGAAGTCTATGTGTTGATAGCGCCATTTTTTGTCAAATACCACTTTGGTTGCTTATTTTTTGGCAAAGATATTTGGGATTATACTGCCAGACTTGTAGTTACATTTTTTGATTTTTTTTTAATCATATGGTACTGCAAGGGTGGAAATATTTCTCGTGCTTTTAACATTATACTGGTTTGTAAATGTTGTTAACATTTGATCCATAGCCTGGTTAGTCAACCTATGATGTCTATGTGGGGAAGTTATATTTTCATCATCAATTTAATTCCTATATATGTTGTGGTACTTTTGGTGACTGAGAGATATTCATTGTGATTGTACTCAGAATTATTCATGTGATGCAAATATGATTTGCACATTTTCAGCATGTGCAATCTATCGAGCACATGGTTTCCATGGGGACCTTTTCTTGTTGCAAGTATTTTACTTTGTAAATTAGGTTAAACATCATCTAGATTATCTAAACCTATTTATTTACTTTTTAAAGATAATTATGACTAGTGTAGTAGGAGTAGGGGCATTAACACTTGGACTTGGCATGGAATTTGGCTATATCTCTCCCTGGACTAGACATTTCTACTCCCTTATTGATCCAACATATGCAAAGTATCATATGCCAATCATTGCATCTGTCTCATAGTATCAACCATTTATGTTTGGCATTCACATCTCGTTTTTCTTCTTTCAATCATGGATCTAATTTTGTTTCAAAATATTGACAAATGCAGCTATTTTTGTTGTGTTATATGACCTTACGAGCTTATATTTTTTTGGAGTGATGGTTCATTTAATCCTTGTCACAACTCCAATTATGTGACTTATTAGTGCTATAAAAAAATTAACTATGAAAACGTGTCCACCCTAGTTCACAATAAGCCTAAATATACATCTATGATTGGAAACAAAGGCCCAAGTGATTTCAAGCAATCTACCAAGGTGTCTGCAAATCAAAATTTTCCATTCCATAGAAATGATGCAGGAATCATACTCTTAGGTGTACTTTACTTACTTACAATATATGTTACCCACTACACCTGGGTGACATCAGAGACATATTTGTCTTACTATGTCATTCTAGATAGTACAAGTTCTCATGGTGACAAGTATGCCTTTGATGACTATCGTGAAGTGTGCTTTAGTTTATGAAAAATACCCCTGATGATGGCAAGGTAATGTCATGATGGGTCTCTCAAATCACAACAATGGGAAACATCATTGATATTGTTGAAAACATTACATGGAACGATACAGACATTGCCACTATTGGGTGATCGATGTCACCATATGAGAATGAATCCTACGATTTCATGCAATAACTCGATGTGGATTACGTGTTGGTTTTATTTGGAGGTGTTATTGGTTATTCTTATGATGATATTAAAATTTTTTATCCATGGTTCGAATTAGAGGTGTTGTGTTTCTTCTTATCAAGGATTTTTATTATCTTTTTAATGGAGTGTACTATGTTGACAAAGAGGAAACTCCTAAAATGTTGAAATTTCTTTTATATAAATTATGCTACTATATATTGGGGGAGATTGGTACTAAGTCACGACATGCCTACTAGGTGGGATTGAGTGAGGGATATTGAAATAGGAAACAAAAATGTGAAACTTGAGTACTTGGATAAGGCCATCACAACATCTAATCGAGTAGTGAGAATTTACAAATATAAGACACTAGTCAATTGGTGGTGATATTTCTACCATACGTTGGTATACCCACAAGCAAATAATCACGAGGTCCACTTATTATGCCATAAACTATCAATATCACAGTTTTCACACAAACATTATAGGGTAATTCTATCCTTAGACCTATGTTCTTCATGGTTGTGGGTAATCTACAAACCCATGATTATGGGTCAACCACAAAAAACCATTCTCCAAGCTTGTCATCATCAACTTGGTTTTGCATCATCCACAAGCCCACAATTATGGGTCAACCACACAAAGCCCTTGTCTTCATTGGCACTTGCACATTTGGTTATGGGTAATCAACAAAACCATGGTATGAATAGTATGAAACCTATAAATATCCCTTTAACTTCCCATTTTAAACTTTCTTGATCGGGTTTATGTCCTAGTATAAGGAGGAAAATTATTATATGTCTCATATACCATATACTAATGTAGTAGGAAGGTTGATGTATGTAATGGTGTGTACTAGACCATATATTTCACATGCAGTGGGCATTGTTAGTAGGTACATAGAAAATCCAATAAGATAGCATTGAATTGTAGTGAAATGTGTTCTTTGGCATCTTAGAGGCACACGTGATTATTAGATTACCTTTAACATTTGTAGTAATTTTTCTTGGGGTTATGTTGATTCATATTTTGTAGGTGATTTGGATATTAGGATATTTACTTTTAAGATATGTCTTTACTCTTGCAGGAGGATCTATTAATTGGATATCAAATTTTCAAGAAACAATTGTTTTATCCATTACTGAGGCAGAATATATCATTGTCTCTGATAGAATAACAGAAAGAAAGAGAACAAAGTGTTGGAGAGCACACACATTGTTTTATTGAATTAGAGAGATATTTATACCACTAAGAAACATTTAAAGAAGAAACCATTCTGCTAGCTAATCCTACAACAATGAAATTATTAACTAAAGATTAATTCTCTAACATCCCCCCTTAATCTTGAGGGTTACAATGTATTATTCCTAAATTTTGACATTGAAATTCAAAATTAACTTTTCCTAGTAGTTTGGTGAAGATATCCGCTAACTGATCCTTGGAATCACAAAATTTGAGAAAAATATCACCAATTTTTTACGAGTTCATGAATGAAGTGAAAACGAGTGTCGATATGTTTGCTCTTTTGATGAAAGACATTGTTCTTTGACAAGGAAATAGAAAAAATGTTGTAAAAAATAATTGAAATAGGTCCATTTTCTATATATCCGAAGTTAGAGAGAAGTCTCTTTAGCCACATTGCTTGACATGATGTTGAATTTGCTGCAACATACTCGGCCTTTGTTAAATATAGTGCAACTATGGGCTGCTTTTTGGATGACCATGAGATCAAGTTTCTGCCAAATAGAAAAGCATAGCCAAAAGTGCTTTTCTAATCATCAATACATCCTACATAATCATTATCTATATAACCAACAAGCTTACTGTCTGTAGAGGCTGCATGTGATAAACCATATGTAGTTGTACCTACAATATATCTTAACACCCTTTTTCCAGCTTTCCAATGACATTCTTTTGGAGATTCCATAAACCTGGAAATATAACTAGCTGCAAATGTTATATCAAGCCTAGTAGTAGTAAGATGCATAATACTACCAGCAAGTTGCTTATACAAAGTCGCATTAACAATAGTACCCACATCATCTTTACTTAACTTTGCACCAACTTCAATAGGAGTATCCACCGGTTTACACCTGTCCATCTTAAACTTTTTCAAAATGTTAGTAGCATACTTTTAATGACTCATAGACATACCATCGTGTGTTTGTTTCACTTCGATAACTAAGAAGTATCTCATTAATCCAAGATCTGTCATTTCAAATTCATTTTTCATCGCAGCTTTAAATTCATCTAACTGCATGTTACTTGTATAAATCATGTCATCAACATAAATACACAGTATCAAAATATTAACTTGATGATCATTCTTGATATACAAAGTGGGCTCATGGTTGCTCCTGTTGAAACCATTATTCAGCAAGTAGTGGTCTATTCGGTTGTACCAAGCTCTTGGAGCTTGCTTCAAGCCATACAACGCTTTCTTCAACCTATACACCTTATGGTTTTGATTCTTGATTTCGAAACCAGGTGGTTGATCAACTTACACTTCTTCATTCAAAACACCATTCAAAAAAGTAGACTTTACATCCATTTGGTAAATTGGCCACTCGTTTTGTGCTGCAATAGCTAATATAAATCAAACAATATAAATTCTTTCTATAGGTGCAAATGTTTCACCATAATCTATGCCAGGTTGCTGTGAAAAACCTTTGGCAACTAATCTTGCTTTGTTCTTATCGACGTCACCTCTCTCATTTAACTTTATTTTTAAAACCCATTTGACACCTATATAATTTTTATCATAAGGTAGATCAACCAAATCCAAAGTTTGATTTCTTTCAATAGCATTGATTTCATTATTCATTGCATCTACCCATTCTTTGTCTTTTATAGCCTCTTCAAAACAAGTAGGTTTAAATGAAAGAAATGCAAAATTTACAATATCATTAACATCATCTTGTGCATAAATATCACTTAAGTTTCTCATTTTAGGATTATCAGAATCAGACTCAAAAGATGATGAACTGTTACTACTCGATGAACTACTGCTTGTTTTGTTCTGAACCTGTAATCTTGGAGTACTTGTGGTAGGTGCTTGATTTTTTTCTAACAGAATAAAAGGATTAGGACAAGTATTGTTCTCCATTTCATTCCAAGAATTATGTTCTAGAAATTTCACATCTTGACTTACGACAAACTTCTTATTTATAGGATTAAACAATTTGTATGCCTTATATTGATCACTATATCCTATAAAAAATACTTTTCACTCCTATCATCAAGCTTTTTTCTCAATTTTTCTGGAACATCAGCGAAAGATATACAACCAAATATGGGAAAGTGTGAAACGGTTAACTTTTGTCCACTCCTTGCTTCTTCAAGTAAAAAACTTTGAACACTGGAAGTTGGCGATCTATTCAAAATATATACCAAACAGGCACTGCTTTAGCCCATAAATATTTAGACAATTTTGTTGTTTTAAGCAAACTTCGAGCCATAGTCATAATTGTCTGATTCTTTCTTTCCACAACTCCATTCTGCTGCGGAGTATAACTGATTGTCGTTTTTGTTTTAATACCATGTTGTTTTCAAAAATAAATGAATTCGTTAGATTCATACTCACCTCCTTTATCAGACCTCATAACTTTAATAAACTTGCCACTCTATTTTTCAGCCTCGGCTTTGAACTCCTTAAACTTGGAAAATGTTTCACATTTGTATTTAATGAAACACACCCAAATTTTCCTGCTAAAATCATCAATGAAAGTAAGAAAATAGAGACTGCCAGCAACTGATTTTTCTTGCATTGGACCTTACAAATCTGTATGCACTAACTCTAGTTGTTCTTTGGCTCTATTAGACGCTGAAGAAAAACTATCTCGCTTATGTTTACCCATTATACAACTTGTACAGGAAGAGATATGATCAGAAAAAGCAAGCAAACCTTTCACCATAGACTGTCTTTGCAACAA
This sequence comes from Pinus albicaulis, assembly GCA_034641835.2. Lineage (NCBI taxonomy): Eukaryota > Viridiplantae > Streptophyta > Pinopsida > Pinales > Pinaceae > Pinus > Pinus albicaulis. Next base: position 876,065,686 of record CM076581.1, on the reverse strand, counting down.
AATCATACTTTTGATAGGTAAATGACCATATCGCAAATACCACAGGTCAGATTTAGTTGGCGTTGAAACATTATATGCATACAAATTCTCATTTTTCAACTGTAATTGATACAACATGTTCTTTGTCATAGGAATCTTTGTGACAAGAGACTTATGTTTATTAGAAATCGTCCAAGTAGTGTTGTGAAAACTAACATCATAACCATGTGCATCTAACTGACCAACACTCAACAAATTATGCTTGAAATTCGGTACATAATAAACGTCATAGATATTCTTCACAACATTTTGTTTTGTTAAGACAGGTACAACACCCTTTCCTGACGCTTTAACCTAGCGATCATCACCCAAACTAATAGAGGAACTGAAAGATGTATCAAGATGTGAAAACAAATCACTATGACTAGTCATATGATTACTGCATCTGCTGTCTACCAACTAAACATCTTTATTAGTTACTTTCACAGTCACTTGGCATGCCAAAAATAAAGCATCTGATGTTTCACATTCAGTGTTTGTGACATTGGCTTTGTTTTTACATAAAACATACTGTAATTTTTGACATTCAGACTTATAATGGCCATATTTTTTGCAATAGTGATGTTGAATTTTTTATTTATCTATCCACTTACGACCATGATCAGTTTGAGACTGCTCTGAATGTGCTTGAGCTACCTGTGATCTATCATCTAACTGAGACTTTCCTCTACCTTTTCCTCTCTTGCCATGAAAACCTCTACCTCTTCCTCTATCCATAGAGGCTTTAGATTTGAAAGCGTGCTCTAAATTCCTGACATCTAAATTAATTCTTGCTTCATGAGCCAACAAAGAACCAGTTAATTCTTCCACAGATAATTTTGTTAATTCTTTCAATTCAAAAACAGTAACAATCATGTCAATTTTTCTAGGAAAACATCTAATAACTTTTTCAACAATTCTTTGGTCTTCTATTTCTTCACCATTCATCCGAAGCTGATTAACAACACCCATAACTTTAGTCATAAACTGATCAACGGTTTCTGATTCAGTCATTTTAAGTGTTACAAATTGTGTTCCGAGAGTCTGTAATCTTACCATTTTTACTTTATCATTTCCTTGATAAGAAACCTTAAGTATATCCAAAATTTATTTAGTAGTTTTGGCAGTAGTGATTTGAGGAAAAATAGAGTCATCTAAGGAATTTAAAATGCACGAATTCGCTCTACCTTCTTTCTGTTTAAGCTCATCAAATTGTTTTCTTTGAGCAGTGCCCATTCCAACAATTGTATTTGCGTTAGGTTCTGTGAACCCCAATTCTATTGACTCCCAACAACCTAAACCTTGTAAGCATGCTTGCATTTTAAGGCTCCAAAAATCACAATTTTTCCCACTAAATAAAGGCGTAGGAATGGAAAACTGACTCGTCAAAGCCGTGTTTGGAGCAACGAGAAATTTACAAATTTAAAACAACACCTTTTGTTTTTTTTATAACACTCTCTTTCCCATTTTACTTATAAAATGGAATTGGTGTGAGTTTCTGAAGTCAGCAATTAGATGACACTTTCTACCATGAATATTCATGAAAAATGTGGTATTCCTCTCCTCTAATTCAAGACTAAACAAGAACACAGGGCAACAGAAATGTTGTAGAACCTTTGGCAGAAATAGGACTCTGCAAGGAACGAGCTAACGGAAACAGAAATTCACTCGATAATGGTAAACTGGAAAATACTGATTTTGCTCAAAATCTTCTGAAAGTGAACCTAAACCACAGTCCTAAATATAAAAATAAAAACAACTAACTGAATATGCATGTATACATATTCTACAAACAACATTCCTGAGGAAAACAAATGTGCTAGAGAGGAGGTGAGTTAGTTACCATTACTGCACTTTTGCAACATGACAAAAGGAAAGTCGAATGCCGCTGCAGATTTAGTTAAGAAACCAAAGTCTTCTCCAGCAGATCCGCCAAGAACTGCAAGTCTGTAATGAAGCTCAGATTGGCAAACTTATTGGCTTCACACTTCATGCTTGAGGCTTATCATGCCACTCCAAAAAAAAGGAAGTCGATATACATGAACAGGGCTGGCAGGACTTTCATATGTGGCGACGACAGCGCTGGAGGTCTTCTGTATGCGGCGACGGCAGGGCTGTGTATCTAGCAGCAACAACATAACAGATGGGCAGTTTAACCCTTCGATGACTCTCTTCAACAATATAGCACAGGTCAAATTCCTCCTCACAAAGCAGCAACTAGATTTCGAGGAAATAGATGCTCCTCAGCTCTGATACCATGACAGAATAATAGAAGGAAAGAGAACAAAGTGTTGGAGAGCACACACATTGTTTTATTGAATTAGAGAGATATTTATACCACTAATAAACAGTTAAATAAGAAACCGTTCTGCTAAATAATCCTACAACAATGGATTTATTAACTAAAGATTAATTCTCTAACAGTCTCTAATACCTACAAGTAGGAAAATTGGTTAAATGGTCTTTTGGGTGAGCTTGAAAGAACGAAGGATTGTGTGAATATATTTTGTGATAGTTGAAGTGATATCCATTTATATATTAATATAACTTATCATAGTAAGACTAAGCATATGATATTAACTAACATTTTGTAAGAAATGTTATTGTAGGAGATGGAGTAGATCTAAATGTCCACAACCAAGAAAATTATGCAAACATATTTATGAAACTAGTATTGTCTCAGAAGCTATGGTGTTGTTTATCTTCTCTTAGCTTATAGATGGAATGATGAATGTGCATGGGAAAGGCATAAGGTAATTTTTGTTAAGGTGGATATTGTTACAATTTGTGGGTTACAATCTGTGACAACTATTAACATAATTAATGTATTGTAAAAACATAAATTCACTTAATGTAATTTTTTGATAGTTTGTATAAAGATATTGGTTTAAAAATTAAGTGATATTTCGTATAAGGAATGTAATGGTAATGGTGTCAACTCTTTTATATATATATAGAAATTGAAATTGATTGTAAGTTTGTTTTTTATCTTAGTTGGATTTTACTAAATAAACTTGTATGGTATAAATGATCTATATTATTTTTATAGCGTTATTTTTCTTTATTTAATTTTCCCTAGCTCAATAATATATGTATATATATTTTAAATAAAATTTAATTTGATTATATTTAAATAGAAACTTAGATTAAGTTAGGTAGTATAAACATAAAATATGTTTTTTTTAATAAAATTAACATTTATATCTTTTTAAATCGTGTATCAAGGTTTGGTTCTTTTTAAACTGGTTTTCATATTAATTCCATTAAATTACAATAACGACCCTTGGATTTCATTAAATCTAAAGAAAATAGACTATTTATTTCTAACATTTTAAACAGCCCACCAAGGATCACCCAGGATTATGGAAAATTAAATTACCCTCGAACATTCAAATAATTTTCTGTACATTCCTGTATTTTTTTTTTAAATTTCAGGGCAACCAAATATTCACCCTTTATCGTACATCATTTAGAATAAATCTTCCATGGTTCATAGAAAATCGACCTACTCAAAACTTTGAAATTAGATGCTCCGATACTTTCGGTCATTGCATTTTAATACTTTGAAACTTAATACTTCAAATTTCCAAGCGGTCTACACTCACAAAGCAATTTAGCGAGTGAACCGTGGGGTTAAACAATGCAGATCAACCACATTGTACGTTACAAAATTATTGAGAATTTGAAACGACAAACTACTCATGGGAAGACTAATGCTATCGTTTTCTCTTTTTCCTTCTGTAAAAATTACGTCCTTTTTCCTGGACGTATTAAGGTTTCTATGATACAAAGGAGAAGTCGACGTGCCTACTTTTTTTACTCTACTTCCATTTCCATCGTAGGTCTGGAATAGAACAGCAAATCTAAAATGGAACAGCAATTGAATGACTAAGTCCCGCGGGTTGTAACCAAGCTTAATCTACTAACTCAAATGCACTCTTCGCAATCAAATAACATTCTTTCACTCTTAAGGCAAATCACGCAAAACACACTAATGGAACAACAATAACTATTGATGAATTATGGAGCAGCTCTAGTAAATCATAAACGCACACAACACGCTGGAATAATAATCTGATCAACCTTAATCAACAGGAATACGACTGTGCTTCCAAATAGAACACTATTATTTCTGAATCCAACGATTATGAAGAACACTACCTCAAACGAATGTATGACACGAATGTTCAGTATAACAGCTCTGTAATGGAATAGTAAGAACATGCAATTAACTCTTGAAAAGATTAATAACTTGATACGGAGTCAACACACGATTCTATCTGTAAAAACCTCAATGATTCAATCTTTAACAGAGCATGTGATATCAAATTATAAAGCATATCAAATTACCAAATAACAATGATAAACAAACCACGCAGAAATCAAGTCGTAATGGTACAGAAGCAAGTGTCCTCCGGGGCCGGGCCCTTAGCCTCCAAGGATACACCGCTTTAAGTTAATCCAGACGCAGAGATGAAATAATCGCCAAGCTTTATTAATGCATTGGTCAAAAATACAATGAACCAGTTCTCAACGAGACTTAATAATCAGAGCTGATGTTTAACAAAAAATTACATAAAAGTGTATCCTTCTTATTATTATTAAGCTAACAGTGTTGTCCCTTTATATAAAGGCGACGGCGGAGATGTCCAAGTAACAAGATAAATAAAGCAGTGATCCCTCAGGATCGAAGATCCTGAGGGATTCGCCAAACTATTAATTCTTCATCCTTTCCTTTCTTTTGCGCCGAGCTGGTGTCTTCTCCTTCTTTTCCGGGCCGACTTGCTTTAATCTATTTAGCCTTGTTTGCATTCGGTTCACCTTCAGAGGGACAGCAGTTATCTCGACTTTGTCTCTTCCTTTGGAGCGGAAATTCCTCGTTTTCTCCTTTTCCTGTACAGAAAATAACCATTATCAGTGGTTAAGTCTTGCATATCAATTCTCACATGTTTTGTTATAGTTCCTTATTACTTTCCAAATTCATGATACAAAAAGGTTTACAAATTCTACTAAAAAGCCACTGAAATAATCATCAAAAACATACCTTTTTAGTACTCCACACACCCCCCTGCTTACCTTGTTTCATGTCCTCATGAAAACATTGTAGTTGACATGCAAAGCAGTGAGAGAATATGCTGGAGAAGGAGTCTCATGCGGAGGCCTACAGCCATGATGAGTGATTAGATAGTCAAAGAACTGACCTGTTTGCCCCTCAGGCATCTCATACAGGGCCTGATATCCGGGTGCAGGGTGCCAAATAATTGGAGTACGAAATCTATATCCTAACCAGGATGACCCTGCTTTCAGAATGCTCTCGCTATAGAGGTTCAAACGGTTGGCAGCTAATTCAAAATTCTCATACTTAAATGGTTCCCTGAGCTGGATGTTTGGATCAGAGATTCGGTACCGAAATTTGGCTGCATTAATGGCCAGGTCTTTGATGGAAAGAAAATACTCTAAACTCTCTCGAATAAGTGCCTCATGCATGGGTCCTAATGTTTCATTGACACCCGGAGTCTTTATGAGGTTTCTATGAGCTTTCCACAACTGCACTGGGTTCCTAGGCTCAGCCCTTACCCATAAATCTAGACCATTTTCCTGACTCTGGAAAGTATCATAGGCTTTGAGCCACTTAATCTGATTAACCCCGAATGAAATGAATGCTTGTAATTGGATGTCTCCAACGAAAGGGCCAGGGTTTAACTCAGTCTCCTGATTTAGCACAAGGTCATGCAAATAAAGTTCACACAGCAATCTCTGGACTTTCACTCCATAATGTTTACAGCAGTCTATAAAGTTATTGACAGTGTTGATTTGTATAGGGGCGCCTGCTTTAACAGCTTTTATTTTTAATTGTAAATACCGTTCTAATAAAAATAGAGCATAGTTTTTAGCAGGGGCCCTACATGCTAAAACATCATTGTATAAAGAACACAAGGTATTCATCTACTTGATAACAGTATCTAGTCTACGGGTTACCTGTGCAACTTCCTCTTGTTCCTTTTTCCACCCTTCAAAGGCCTGGTTTTTGGATTGACTGACATCCCTTAGTTGCTGCTGTAACTCTTCATATTTTTCTCGGGGAACCGTTTGCTCTCTAAGTTGTTCGGCTTCTTGCTGGGCTTGCTTCACCATCTTATGCAAGGTTTTTGTCTTCGGATCTTTTTTCCATAGGTCAGTGGAGGCCGGGAGTTTTACCTGAACTTTCTTATTATGCTGTTTGGAGTTCAGAACCCTTATTACCCCTGAGGGTGGTGCCTCTGTCTGGATTTTCTTGTCGCTGGTCCTCGTATCATCCCTTTCTATTTTAACGCGAATATCAGTCTGTTGCTGTTCCTCAGCAACGTTTGGAACGACGGCTGGATTTTCAGTAGGGTTTTGAACAGTAGGGCGATTGTTGGCCTTCTTTTTCTTCCCTCCGGTCTTTCTTACCCTCTGGTTTGCTTTCAGAACCCTAATTTTCTGTCTGAGCTGAGTTATTGTATTCAATAATTTCTGTCGTTCCATTCGCAATTTCTTAATTTCCACCGTTTCATTAGAAGGAACAGCAGGCTGTCTGCTGCGGTTTGGACCATGACTGGTTTCTAGATCTCTCTCTTGGGGCGCTTCCTCGCTATTCTGCTCTGGCTGTTCTGGGGTAGGAATCTTGACTGGTTCTGTCCCTTCCTGGGCAACTGCTTTTTCTGCTCCTACTCCCTCTGGAATTTCCTCTGGTGTCTTGGGAACAGATTGTTCCCGTTCAATATCTCTCATCTCTTCTTCATCACGAAAAGGTAGATTCCCTTTTTCTGACTCTACTGCATGTGATTTTTCAGATGCGTTTTCTTCTTGAGGTTTGTCGTGGAGGTCTGCTGAACTAGAAGGTTGGCCATACTTACCCATATCGGCCAGTACTGCGGCCAATTCGTCTTCTCCCATTGGGTCTCGTAATGGGCTACCTCCCTGCTGTCCCATTTCCTCCTCCTGTTCAGTTTCTGTTTCTATTTCTGTTTCCCAATGCTTGGCTGCTTCGTCTTCGGATTGCTCGTCCTCAATTACCACTGGTTGGCTGGTGCTTTCCTGGAGCTTTTCCAGCCTTCCTCGCATCCGAGCTAACCGGGCTGATTTTCTGGGCTTCTCTATCCTTCCTCGCATCCTAGGTAACTGGGCTGATTTTCTGGGCTTTTCTAGTCTTCCTCTCATCCGAGCTAACCGGGCTGATTTTCTGGGCTCCTCTGGCTGCTCGGGTGCATTACTGGCATGCTTATGCTTTGCCGATTCCTGGTGTATCTCTGGTTGTTCTGATGCACTAGCAACATGTTTTTGTTTTACTAATTCTCTGCGTTTTGCCGGACGTTCTGCTGTGCTTGTAAAATTTTTACGTTTTGGGGATGGTGCTGTCAATCCCCCCTCAATCATTACAATCAGCTCTTCCCAGCTGCTCTGCTGTTGGGTGAGACTATGACTAACTATTAATCGTATTAACCCATGGTGACTGAAAACTGACTCTACATGCTGTGCCTTTTTTATGCTTCGTGCAGCATCATGCAGTAATGAATTCAGAAGTGCAGGTAGGTTTACAGAGCATTTCTGCTTTAAAACAGCTAAGAGTTTAAGATGTCGTGGTCTTACCACGTCTTTCCTCCCTTCACAGGTGATATAGATTTGCACTGTTCTTGCTAATTCCGTCCAGGGTTCTCCTAGCGTTGCTGGCAAAATGCCCTTCCCCTTAATTGTCAAGCTCTGACCTTCGTCCTGGAACATTTCCATGATCTTCTGTAATCTTTCCTTATTCAATGTCCATACTGGTCCGGTGGCTGGTAGTCCCGAAACTTCTGCAATTATATCGTCGGTGACCGCTATCCATTTCCCCCTTACTGTGGAGTGATCATCCTACAGGTTCTGCAAAAATTCCGTCACTACTGTTTCATTAGACTCCTGCAGGCGACTGAGATAATTCAACCAGCCTGCTCTTTCTAGGATCTCTCGGGCAGCAGTGGAGATTGTCAACTTCTGAGGTTCGCTTCGAATTGCCCTTCCTCCCATGGTTTCGCTGCGGATTCTCAATGGAACAACAACTACTTGTGCTGTTTGAAACACGGAGAGGGTGATAATCGCAAGAAAAAACAGAGAGTATGCAACAATGCAACGGAAATGGATTATGAACAGCAACTTGTGTAAAAATAGAAATACCATGCCGTTAAACCATGCCAAACCGTCGTACACTATCTTTCCCGAATGGTGAGATGACACGTAATTCAGGGAATGATGAGGTTAACCTCCCCCCCCCGCAATGTGATAGGCTATCCCAGCCGGCAAATAAAGGAGCAGCACCCGATCTGCAACCGAGTTAGAAAGGAACAACATATGGAATTATGCCATGTTTAGGAGGACAACGAACTACCGAAATTGAGGCGGAGAGTTGATCGCGTATTATGTAAGAGGCTGCTGTGTTATGATATGAGGCTGGTGGATAGGACATCTATCGTACTTGCCAAATCTCAAGTGGTCATGGTCACTGCCTTTGCCATGATTGGTGATTATAAACGTTCATGCGATGTATAAATCGGGAAATAATATATGATTAGTTCCTAGGATATAAGAAACAAAAGAGTATTAGTATCTTACCCATTGGTGTAACCAAGGTGACTTCAATACCATTAACAGTGCTCTGCTGCCGACAAGTGTCCATAACCTTGGCAGAGTTGTTTTTTTCACCCTCGGAACC